>CM060842.1:54930000-55345000 GCA_030762175.1 Metallyticus violacea
ATTTGAAAAGTGTAGCCGATTACCAACAGAATACAGCTTAACTTTAGAATACGGTTGCTCACGTATCAACTGTACCAAACGATTGAATGTTTAATGCTTTCACCAATAACTCCTAAGATGTTAGTAAGAAATGAACACCGTTCAACATTACGGCTCAGTTTTAAGCTGTGTGATCCAGTGAAGTGGCTCAGGCATAACACTTGCATTTGGGAGGTTCCGGATTAATTTTCTTGGGGACGGCAATCCCGACCTTGGGTTTTTTCCTAGTTTTCCTTGGTCAAATGCTGCGATCTTTCCACGAATTTTCTGCTCTCTCATTTTCATTATCATTTAATTCCGTTGGTAGTGTTACAGGGTCAAAAGTGTCAGGAAGAGATGGGCTGGTGCAGTGTGACGGTGGCTTGCGTTTTGAAAAGGTTCCTGCCCCAGCGTCTGATAGGAAGCTGAGCTTCTGAGGGGCTCGAACTCCTTCGGCTTCGAGTTGCTCTGAAAACATGTTACTTTCATGAACTCACCTCCCACAGCCATGGCCGCCCCATATCTTCCTCAAGTTATTCCTACTCCAGGAGATCTTAGGCTCTAACGGCCAGCCATTGAGCAAGACTGAAGTACCGAAGTATGCTCCTCAGCCCCAAAACAATCGAATTCAATAAACCGAACATGATTTTACACATGTACGATGATTTATCCGCTAGGAGATATTTCGGTACTCAGTAAATTTTACAGACAGATAAAAATCCATTAATACGACGCGTTATCTTAAACCTAATCTAGGAGTTGACCTAGGGGTTAAGTTAGAAGAAGATCCTTGTAATAACGAATATTTGTTAGATTAGGTTAGGTTAGATATACGCTTAAGTTTGGTTCATGAAATTTGTCTTAAATACACAGGATGTACACAAGTAATTATAGCTGTTTTAAACTTAAATTTTTTCTCTGCGGTATATAATATAATTTTGAAACATAACTGAAATTGAAGAATAACTGTGGAGATTTCAATTCCGCAAGCGCAGATTTTGTTTTGTAGTCGTGGTAACCAAATAAACAAAACACGGCAACTCGCGTGAAAAAAAGTTTTTTTTTGTTTCTTGGAATCCGCGAAACATAGTTCCGTGATAACGGTTCAGCGGGCGTATAGGCCAAGTTTTGGCTAGTAACAACATTCGTAGGTGGTACAATTAGATCCAAACAAAGGGATGTCTCTGTAAAGGAAAGAACGCGTGTATCAGATGAGAATGTGGAGAGTCAGAACTACTATTCCAACAATAACAGTATGGAAGGTGTTCGGAAGTCTCCAATAGAGATCGTATCATCTGCAATTGTTACAGGCCCTACATGCTGTCCTTAGAAACTTCCGCCCGAAACGTTGGATAATGAGCTCCTTAGTCGTGTAATTTTCAGTGACGAGTGCACATTTCATCTCAATGGTAAAGTGAACATAATGTTCGTATATGGGTGTCGGATAATCCACAGGAAACTATAAAGCATGTGCGGCATTCACCGAAACTGAACGTTTTCTGTGCGTATGTCACCAACAATTCAGTAGGACCCCCCTTTTTTTTTCTTAGAAAATAACTTTACTGGATTTATATACCTAGACATGTTCCAAATTTGGCTGTTCCCTCAACAGAACCACATAATTTGGCAACAAGATGGCGCTCCCCTCACTTAAACGATGAGCGGAAATGGTTGAATACAAACTTTTCCCATCGTTGGATCGGTCTTCATGATCCGGACGATTTGACTTTTCTCCGTTGCTCTACGAGGTTCCCCAATCCGACTCCCTGTGACTTTTTCTGGTGAAGGTACATAAAAGATCGTATTATATCTGCCTCAGCTACCTGCAGACCTACCTGAGTTGAGAAGGGAGTTATTGCAGCAGTTGGATCAGTTACACCAGACGTGCTAACATCAGTGTGGCAAGAAATGGACTACCGGCTGGATGTATGCCGTGTCACAAATGGATCCCATATGGAACACTTGTAATTCGTGTTATGGTAATTTCCACAGTTACTGTTCAATTTAAGTTATGATTCAAAATATAAGTTAAAACCCCTGTACACTCAGTACACTTTGAACCACCCTTTTCGCACGAACTAACGTTTTAAACATACTCTTTTTTATTTTTTTCCTATACTTCTTCAGCTTTTCTTTTAAATAATTTAAAAAGAATTTCAATAACGACAATAACACTAAACGTTTTGCTCTGTTCGTTGCAAAAAACGATTGTGTGCAAGAAAAATAAAGGGCCCCTTTGCATCTTATATAAAAATATTATAAATTAATCACTGTAAAACTGTTTAGAGCTGTACATACGTATTAAAGTTGTACTAAAAATTAAGAACATTATATGTTCGTTTTATGTATGGATTCACCCGATCATAATTTCTAGTAACAAGATATTGGTATGATAAAGAATACAAAGAAGTCCCTTGGCAAAGATATAAATCTTATCGGACGTGGTACCTGAATTTTATTGTACAGTTCATTTGGAGAAGATCGGCTTAATAAACTTGAGTAACGCAGTGTAGAATTTGATAGAAGAGCTGTATCAGAATGCTTACGCAGTCTTTACTAAGAAGTGTAAAAAGACGTGACACCTAACACATTACATATAAGCTGTAGTCTATTGTTCAAGTTCCGGTTGAACTTATATACTCTATGTCATGGTGATTTAAAACCTGTTATTTTATCCTGAAAATATGATTAAATTGTTTTTGGAATTTGAATTTTATAAAATATGCCTATTATTATTATCATCATCATCAAAATTTATTTCTGAAATATGTTTTTGTACAAGAATAGAATTAATTTCGTTGGATGGTGATAATTAAAATGACGCAATTTTATGTGCAATAATTCAATATTCGTAAAGGTTAAATCGTGAGTTTCATAGCAGCACAATTCCACTTTTTAACACTATTTCAGTTATTTATTATATCGTTGTAACAGTTTAACTGAGAGCTATATCATTTCACATCCAAAGCAACCAAAAAGCTTTTAGCTCTTTTTACATGTTCCTGACATATTAATTTTCATAAGTCCACAAATCCATGAAGCTGTGTTATTGTGGAAAGCAGGCAGATTATCACCAGTTTAAACTGAAATAATGCAGTGATAAATATTTCAGTATCTAACCTTCATGGTATATTTGATTAAGTTCTTCATGTGAACCCAACAAAAGAGCATTCGTACACGTGTGAGATCGGAATTTTGCTCAAATAGAACTAAGTAAACACAAACAGGATGTCATAACGATCTTTACTTAAATGTAAAGTGAAACAGGGTCATTTGCTTTGTTTATAGACAATTAACCAAGTTCCGATATGAAGCTTCTACAAATTGATGTTAATAATATTTCCAGTTGAGCAGGAACCATAGAATGAAATAAATGCTTTTAAGAGTAAGACAACAACAATAGCAGCTTAAGTTAAACTTAAAGTAAACTTGCATGGGACGAAAAAAGTGACAGTGTTATGAGGAAAGAATGGGGGGATTACAACTTTTTGTGAGTGTACTAAAAAATCAGTTCAAAATCGAAGGAAATGGGTTATTTATCATTAGTTCCGCCTTTAATGGAGCATAGAGAATCTTGTTTGGATATATACAGGATATACCAAATCAATATCCTAACAAAAATCACCTTAGAGAGGCTAATTCGTAAAAGAAGAAGAAAAAAAAAAGAACATGGGGACAAAAATGTTAAAGCATTATGTCGAGAATCACTAGCAAAAGACGTAAAAAGCAAAGATATCATCATTAAACAAGCGTACACAGAACAAAATGCATGAAGGGATATCACAACTAGCTTAGAAAAAGTAGAAATGATCAGATCATAGTTTTAAAATCAATTGTAGGCAACAGATGAATGCAGGTAAATAAATTCATAAGTGACAAGAATTAATTACGCGCAGTTGTTTCTGAAAGTTGTCCTTTTCTAGCATGAATTAAGGTAATCTAAAATGGTACATATCGAAATATTTCAGATATGAATGTAATTAGTGTTCAGATTTAAGTTTACTCCCGACTATTTGAAATATTGTTAAACTTCTTATTGAAATTAATTGATTCGCTTTGATTAACCTGTTTATGTTATTGTTCAAGCTGATAATTGTCTAGACCTAAATATGATGAATTATATTTAATAAAGATAATACATTTATTAATGTATTTAATTAAGTTAATATGTGTAAAACGAGGTTTGCATCTATTAATTAGTTTGCAGCATTTAACTGGTTGATGTGTATTTAAGTAGATTGATACATTTTTAGTTATTCGATGAAAAATTTAGCTATTAGGTGAAAAATTTAGTTGACATGTCTTTAGTTATTTTGACATATTGAACTAGGTTGATATTTAACTCGATGACATGTTTTTAGTTAGGTGAAGTGTATTCATTATAATTAATATGCATAAAATTAAGTTCATGTGTTTTTTAACTATATCGACGTTTTTTAGCTAGGTGTATCGTATTTAATAAAGATAATATATGTAAAATTAAGTTTACATGTATTTAAATAGTTGTACATATTTAACTAGATTGACATGTTTTTAGTTAAGTGCAATGTATTCACTTAAATTAATATATGTAAAATTGTGCACCTAACTAGATTTATATGTTTTTAGTTATATGAAATGTATTTAATTAAATTAACTGATCTGTAAATATGTGTGAAATTAACTCTATATGTATTTAAACTATAATTATTTAATTCTAGGCTGTCATGTATTTAATTAAGTTAACTGGTTTATTTTTTAAGTATTTTGCTGTAAAGAAGCATTTTATTTTAATTATTCTTCACTGCTACAGGGTCTAAGCCTAATCGCAGTTAATAAATACACACACAACTGATGATTGGATAGACTAATTCAAACTCATCCAGAAAAAATAACAGAGTTAAGTTGAACAGCGTATTATTCAGGAGTATTAAGTTTTTTTCTAATGTTAGGAAACGTCTTGCCGATGTTAAAAATAAAGTAATAATAAAAAGTGACATCTTACAAAACAATTCAATATAAATAAAATATAACAACATCAAGTGTGTTAGTTACAGAAACATTCAGAATAACAGGGGAAGCTAAATATCATGAAGATAACATAGAAAGAACTTACTAAATAAAATTCCTCTGAAAGGTGCTAAAGCCAGGGACATTACAAAATATCTTTCTAACCGTGCCTGGAAAATAACCTTATTTTCGAAGATTGAACCAGAATGTCAAGTATGAGGTTCGTAATGCTGAGTATTCAGGAAGTGCAGTGTGGAACTTTTAACAAAGCGAAAGGAAGAGACATGCAATTTAAATTCTGTTATTTCTTGTAGAATATAAATACTGCATGTATGCGTACTAACCTTCTTATTTCCAAACTATGCTGTAGGAAATAGAATCATATTTCTCTTCTAATACAGAGTTTTAGTATCTGATATCAATGTTACAGATAAAGGGTTCTATAATAGCACACGTTGAGACTTTAAGGACTCTATTACAGGCAAAATATTTTTGGTCATCGTTATTTTATATTTGGTGACATTTGTAATTAGATACTTTTTTATTAGAAACAAAATTATGATTTACAAATTGTAATTTTCAGTAGTTATTAAATTTTTATTGATTTTCTTAAAACCCAATGAAATGGTCTTGGGTGAATATGAAAATCATGGTTTATTATTTGCTTACTTCTGTGTGTCTTATTCGCCAGTTGTTTAGCTTACGTAGTACAACAAATCGTCATAGGATACGCATAGTAAATTACACTTGTCCTGCTCATGTGATCACGTAACGTCCTTTAATAAACTTGTACGCTACACAAATACAAGGCTGTTTTTCTAAACAGGAATATATCCGGGTTGATCTCTACTAAATTATTACTCTTTGCTCCGCACGCTGAAACCTCCTTTACGCAATGATCTGAACTGTGCAAAGCAGTTTAAGAATTCTTAGCAAACTAGTGATGCGCTATATTTGTCTTGAAAGGTTTATTATTTCAAAACGACCTTCATTCTTTCAGTCAGAATTTGTGTACAATTGGTTGTGCGTTATAGTTTTCTCTTTATCTTTTCAAGGCAGTATTTCTTCATTGTATCAAAATATGTTTTTCACGGCTTTCTTATTATGTCTATGGTATTGGTTCAAAGAGCAACAAAATCTCTAAATAAATCTAAAGGAAGTGTACCATACATGGAATAATAACCTGGCGAGATATGAATGGAATTCTTATAATTAGACAAATTTCATACTTTTAACACGTGATACTTTATATTATTGCATAACATGTTTAGATTTTGTGACCTTACACCAAATCAATAACCTTGAGGCGTTTAAAAGAGGTTAAAAAGGTATATATCATGACTTTTCAATATTTTAAACGTCACATTTGGGAGTAATAACAACGTAATTTATATTTATTTTGTATTTGTGTAAGTTTCCTCATTAATAATGAGTTTATACAAGTTACTTGTTAGTTCTTGCGAGTCACATTTAGTTCTTACAACTAGCAGATGTAAATTTAAATATAAAATTTGCATTAATGTTTACTCATTTCAAAAATTATAATTAGAGGGGGAAATTGTAGTAAAAATTTACTAATTAATGTAATACATTTATAATAAGACAAAAATATGAAACAGTTGCAGCTGCAGAATTTACAGGGTCACTATGAAAAGAAATACTTTTCTTAAATGAACTTTACAAATTAAATGTTAAAGCTATCTACACAAACATAGCTCTATGTACTTAATTTAATCTATTTTTAAGATAGTAATATAATATATATGTAATTATCGTTAATGCATGCACCTGTCTTACATGGTTCTCACTATACAAGTCTACATTTTATTATAGATAGAAGTATTAAGAAATTGAGTCAGTTGGTTATTTCCTAAATAAACTGCTATATTTCAAGCTACTAAAATTGGGATAGAGGGGAGAGTTCTACTACGCTTTAAGAAGATACAGACACTCAGAAACCATGCACTCACTGCTTCTTACGTGGAAATATCATAATACTATGTCTACCGGGTCTGGGGTATCATACCCCACGGAAATGATCTTATAGTCAAAGGATCTAAGATGGTTTAATCTGTAACACCATTCCAGTACCGTAATACATCATTTAATGAGCGTGGGAAACGTAATCACATTTTTTTCCTCTATTTTTCAGAATTGCAGCAAAATGGTTTCTTTGTAAGGAAATTTATGTACCATAGCAGCTCTGCCTTGTTGCAGATTTTCCCTTTTTAAAAAATGTATAAACTTTCCTATTTATAACGTCGTCACATGGAAAGTTATTAGCTTTCCCAAATTTAGATGGTTTATTTTCGCTCTATTTTGGTGGTTTTATGCCCTTTATTGACACTTTTGCTAACAAAGCTTTAGCAGTTTCAACTTCAGTTCCGATGTAGCTGCTCGTTCCAACCCCTGCCTCGGCAGTGTTATTGATTATAAAGTTTACGGTCCATTTTTGAGAAAATGGCTGAGTACGTGTTTCTTTTATAGATGGTCGCAAAGATGCTATCAACTGATGAAATAATAAATGTGGTGTTTGCGCGTTTTAGGGGATTTACTTTCCAGGAGGTTCCAGCGGACAATGAACGAAAATAGCATAAATCCTCTGCCACCAGGGCAAATATCAGTCTACTGGTTCAGAACTCAAGACCACAGGTAGTGTGAAACGTTCCGCTAGGCCTGTGTACTAGTTGAAACTGTACAACAGCTAGAGGACGCAATTAGCAGAAGCCCAAAAACATCAACAAAGAGACTAAGTCGGCAGTTTGTGGAAAGCGACAGTGTGGACCACTACACCTTAAAAAAACGGTCATAACATCTCCAAAGTGAGGACTATGCAGGTCGCGAAGCAATGTGCGACAACCTGTTGCAGGCAGTCAAAGAGGATAATTTACTGCAAGGTGTGGTCTAAAGCAACGAATCCTTTTCTATGCTTGTGACATGGTCAACCAACAGATGCGGGCAGATTATCAGTCAAATGAAATCTTCGAATGCGAACGAAACACCCCAAAAATCAATGGAATCACATAGTATGGACCATTCTTCTTAGCAGAACCCTCAGTAACAGGCATTTGGTATCTCGAAATGTGCAGTTAAACCAATTGCAGCAGGATACCATCTTGAAAATAGTTTTCCAACAGGATGGAGCACCCCCACGAGTTGTTCGCAAGTATCTGGAAGCCACATTCACACATGGGTAGCTTGGTAGGGCTTCACACCGCAATTGGGCACCACGCTCTTCTGATCTCAAATATCTTCCACTTTTTTTGCATGAGGATACGTTAAGTCACAAATACACAAAGTCAAAATAAACTCCATTGATTCATTTAAAGGAGCGTATCAGGCATGCGGAGCTCCACAGCACATCTGCAGTGATGTTTCGTGAAGCGGTACTTCGCTGAGGGTTATTGTGCAAGTGCAGGGTGGTCATGTGAAATAAACTTAGATGGATTATGTGTATTAGGGCTTACATTCACTGGTTTGGTTTGAATCTAATCTGATTGATTTTGATTGATTTATTTATTTATGGACGCTCTTTAACATCTCAGGTCATCAGCGTCCCATTCAATTCAGGGCGTGAAACGGCTGACAAATTTTGCTCAGAGGCCTCTCTTTCAGGCTTGAGGTTCTTTATCGTGCCGTAACTGTACGACACGGGACCCACGGCTTTACTTCCCTTCCGAAGGAAGCCATGCTTAGGATTTTTACGCCCCGAAAAAATCCATCGGTCCTGGCCGGGTTCGAATCCGCGATCTTGGGTTTAGGAGGCAAGTATGCTAACCACTACACCACCAGGACCGACGAATCTAATCTGTTTTTCACAAAAATGGATCGATACTTTATAATCACCCTGTCCTTGCGCTCGCACGAGCAGAGTCAACATTTTCCCAAGGCCGCCACGTACTTAAACCAGACACATCCATAAAACAACGACGGTTGTCTCAAGCAAACTATCCCCAGGATGGTGTAAAATGTTGCAACGTTGGTGCATGTGAAGTAGAAATGTATGTGTTAGTATTCTTCATTGACTACGACCCTCACGCTTGCTTACGTCATTGGTGCGGATGCGCTGAAGGTGAGGCTCTCATATCAAAAGACTGCCGGTTAACATTGTGGGCGCAGTTGCAAGTTATAACTGATGGTATGGAAGAATGCATTGTGTGTGGGAAAGTGAAGAGTCGGTTCCATTGTTTAAGTGAAGGAGAAATTATAAAAAAGGTGCAGGTATAGTGTTTCGGCTGCAAAATGTGACGATTTACAACAAAAATAGTAGCAACAAAAATGTTATCAGATACGAGAATGGAGAAAATGAATAAGACAGGGGAATGTTTGGAAAATTTAGGGATAAGTAAGAAGAAGTATAAGAAAGGAGCTTGGTGGCACATGCAATGGTGAAAATTAGTAATTTATTTTAGGGGTTCTATACTATACATATAACCTGGTGGTTAAGGTATAGGAGAACCTCAGTTTTGGTACTGCCAAACTTTTAAGAGTATTTGCATGTTTATGTAAATAAATTGTAATGTGGTCTGCTGAAAATGGATTGAAAATGTATAATTAACATGTAATTATGAAGTTATGTAAATAGTTGCATTGGATTGAAACTGATGCCATGGAATGAAATGAGAGGAAATGTGAATGTTCATCCGAACATTCGCCTACATGATCAAGGGATGGCTAACGGTTCAGTTTGTTTTATACACAATGTTAATGTCATGTTCATATTAAAGGATATATATTTCTTTAATTAATATTATAAATTATTTATAGCACTTTATGAATAATTATAGACAACAAATATAAACTATTATTTGTATAATATCTTGAAAGATAAGACTATGTTAATCCCATACACCAAGTTAAGCGTGTAAATCTGACATGAATCGGTAAATAATAAAAAAAACACTTTCTCTGCGCACATTGTAACTGATCCATTAAAATAAAATACCAAATATTGAACGAATATCCTACATACAAATTTGTGAAATTTGTGCACTCTTTTGGCAATACATAAAAAACAACATTTTCCAATATCACAATATCAGGTAGGGGTGGACACGCCGAATGAAATCCGAGTTACACTATATGTTGATAATGCACAGCAGCGGAGGATCCCAGTGGGTTATCGAACGATGACATTATGTTATTATAACTGTGAATTGCTGACCTCCACTTAGTAATGAAGCGATACGGGTTACGAACCTCTAGATTCATTTGGCGCTGCCCACTCCTGGGTTAGAATGTGCTATTAAAATATCCCTGTAAAATTATAACTGCGTCATTGTTACATATTTGCCGTTTTTAAACTTTAAAAAGCTTGAAAATTCTATCCGCAGACATTTTCAGTAAACACCAGACAAAAAAGCAGAAACATGACAATTGCGAGCCATGTGCGGTACTTGCAAAAATTGACTTTGTTCAGCAAATACATCTTGTTAGACTTTCCTGAGAGGAAAGTGTAGCGGAAACCCGCCTTCCCATATTGAGAAATGTAATTAAGACGTTTATGGAGAGTGGTTATAAAGTAATATCTATTTATGTTCTAGACTACAGAGACTACCAGGCCAGAATTCCTGGCCTACTTGGGTTTACAGCTGGCGTTCTTTGGGGTTTTAGTTTTAACAGGCGCAGTTTTCTAAATGATGCACATACAATAATTACAGACATTTATTACTCCATCTAACGTAGCCTTACAGCGATGAATTACAGCAGTGAGATATCCACTGCGACTGTTTCTTTATAAGAGTTCTTTTTCTAACTGAGAACCGCCTTTCTACCAGACAGTTATATCTTTCACCGATTATGTTCATGAATATATCATACAGTAAAAATAGACATCTGAATATAAAACTAAATAAATTAAGTCAAATGAACGGAACAATAAGGAGAATATTAAGAACAATGCGTTATAAGCAACAAAAATGAAAATTTTAAGAGCAGTAGCTGGATTTACTCTTAGACAAACAAAAAACTGAAGAAATTCGAAAAAAAGTTAAATATACATAATTGAAACGAAAATTAATGAAAATTAATTAGTACCAGATATATTAAGAACGAAAGAGGAACGGATACAAAAAATATATTATTATTATTATTAGTGTTCAACGCCCGTTTTTACTGCTGAGGTATCACAGGAACTGGATACTGGTGATACATGAGATGAAATGATATATTGGAAAAGGATATTTTTTTAAGGAAGGAAACGTTTCAGGCCTAAGTTTATGGTACCTCCCCGGCATTTGCCGGTTATGAGAACAGAGGAAAACCTGGAAAAAACATCAGACAGGGAGGAGGGTCCTAGTGGAAATCGAACACCAGACCTCCCGCTCACGAGTCCCCGCCTTAACGACTAAATTATAAACCTAGAGGACCAACTTTGACCAAGAACAAGATGGAGTGATAGTTTAATTGAGGACATGCTGATTATTTTATTTGCAAGACTTTTGTGCCGTTAGAACGCGGCACCTGCACGCTTTTTTACTTGTATTGACCTTAATTCTCCCGTGAAACTCATAGGAGAGGTGTTGTGTTTAAGAACAATTTTATATAGTTTACTGAGATGAATATAAATTATTCTTAAACACAACACCTCTCCCATGAGTTTCGCGGGAGAATTAAGGTCAATACAAGTAAAAAAAACTTTAACAAACGCTTAATTATGGATTTAGATCATTAAATTTCGCATAGATAATCCCTACTTTAAAGCAATATTTTAAAGTAAAATAAATATTAGAGTTAGATGTTATAAGTATATTGTTTTAACTAATACAATGAACATACAAAACTGGATAATGATTTTAATTTGAAATCTGAAAAAGACAATTAAAAATGTTCATATAAAAATATTACTTTCAACACAAAAAAATCTATATCACTGTTTAACTGATATACTTTCTATTTATTTCACTTTCCCAAGTAAAGTACAAAAATAACTTTAGACCTAAACCTGAAATGAGGATATGATCTGGTTTATTTATTTTAAAGTCTGGGACCTTCTCTTCCATTATACCAGGCGAATAGCATTAGCGGAAATACAGAATACAAGACACACAGTTATAAAAACATAGAAAAGAGTCAAATAAAAGATATACACTGCATGTATTTATTACATATTTTAGTAGATAGTGTTAGAATTCCACTTGTTCTGCAATAATTTTTCTCATGTACAACGGTGAGAAGGGGAGAAGAAGAAGAAGAAAAAATGAGAGATTAACTGTTGTGATTCCTACAGTTGAAGAGATGAATTGCTATGAAAAAAATCATGATCAAACTTTTTAACATTAATCACATATTTCCTGTAGTTTGCTTCACAATTAATTCTACAGGTGCCTTTTCCAAATTCTTTATTTTTTTCTATAATTATAAGTTTGAAAGTAGAAAAATATTTTTCAATGTCTGCACATTTCATTTGGCTACATTTCATCTTTGATAACATGCACAAGATGAACAGCACAGTCAAAAATTGTTTTGTTTCCTATCAAAATATTTGCCACAGCAATGGAATATCGAAAACCCTTTGCTTTGCCCGAGTTCTCACTTCCAATCGACAAAATTCAGTCACACAGCAATAAAATAAATAAATGCATACACTTCAGGTCATGTAAACATAGAATTATATACGTGAACTGTATAGAATTACAGTGAACTACAACATTCAGCATTTAAATAAAGAAAAACGCATGCTTGATTAACATATTTCGTGTCAATTGTCCTTTTAAGTACAAGCAAGCGTCAAGCAGAAATGCCGAAAAACTATATATGTATTAATATGCGTGTGTGTGTCTAATTGCTCATTTTGGGGGGGGGCACTACAGCCCAAGGTGAGCCTTGACTTGCCACGGCCTCTGCGTCCTCCATCTCCGTCTTATGACTTCATTGATAGAGGGCAGTATTGTAGGGAGAGGGGCACGGAATGAGCATCCGGCACCCCACAGGTCGTCTATCACGCGGCTTTCGTGATCGAAGATCGCCACCTCTCCATCAGGCAGCTTCCCAATTGTCCTCACGATGTCAGTCCTGGTGGTGTAGTGGTTACCATACTTGCCTCCTACACCCAAGAACGCGGGTTCGAACCCGGCCAGGACCGATGGATTTTTTCGGGTATAAAAATCCTAAGTATGGCTTCCTTCGGAAGGGAAGTAAAGCCGTGGGTCCCGTGTCGTACATTTACGGCACGAAAAAGAACCTCAAGCCTGAAAGAGAGGCCTCTGAGCAAAATTTGTCGGCCGTTTCACGCCCTGAGTTGAATGGGACGCTGATGACCTGCGATGTTAAAGAGCGTCCATAAATAAATCAATCAAAAAAAAAATCCTCACGAGATTGGGTAGACCCTGTTCCAGACTTAACTTAGAACAAATCCTAAGCAGGTACCGGAAATCGAACCTGGGCCTCTCGACCAGCAATCAGCAACGCTAACCACTTAACCAAGGAGGTGGTCTTATTTAAATGGTAAATATTCTATTTCGCTGTACTTATAAATTTATTTTCAAACCGAACAAGAGCCTAACAGGCGCGCAAATATTTCTTGTTATGTTTGGCTATTTTACTGATTTACCACCAAAACACTCACTATTTTTACTACACTCTACGAGTAATTTAATTTTCTTTAACATATGGTTTTGTTGCGTAAATGTGCGTATTTTAAGCACGAAACTAACATCAAAATAGGTATTTATATGCCGCAAAAGATCCATATTCTCGTAACTAATACGAAAAAATAGGCACTCACCTGAAGATACGCTGTCTAGTTATTAGTGAAGTTTTAATGACACCACGTAAGTGCACTTTAGAACACAAGACAGTTATGTAAAATCTTTATATCAGAATAAGCTCGTAAAGAAGAGCGAGATAGTGCTTTTTAAAGAAAATTCCGCATGGTGTTCATCTTGCTAACAAATTTAGAAAAACGAAATCTGTTCTCAATAGGAAGCAGTAAAACAGCCGCGTGCTTGCTGAAGAGGAATCTGACAACATTGGAGAAGTCCAAGGAAGCATTTGCAACACTTTGCACAGGGGAAAAAAAAAAAAAAAAAAAAAAAAAAAAAAAAAAACAATTCCGCAAATTTCGGATTTGAAAGATAAAAAAAATTTAAATTAAATTCTTTTAAAATGACTTGCTAGGGATTTAATAAGTAAGCCGCTTAAAATTCGGAAACTAGGTTTCGAATGATATTATTGATAGCACATTTGATACATATTCAATGTTCTTCAATGACGAGGGATGGTATTG
The DNA here is from genome assembly GCA_030762175.1 of Metallyticus violacea. NCBI lineage: Eukaryota > Metazoa > Arthropoda > Insecta > Mantodea > Metallyticidae > Metallyticus > Metallyticus violacea. The sequence continues at coordinate 54,944,234 of CM060842.1, forward strand.
ATAAAAAACAAGAGATGCAAAAAATCTTGATTCTGCACACGAAACGCCATTGTATGTCGGGAAAATTAGGGTATGATGCACATTAAAAAAACAGGATATGCTGTTTATGAAAACACCAGCAATGCACACAGACACAAGGATTACATGCGATGTTGCCCTGAAAAAGGTAACGGAGATAATTTAGTAACATTTTGCACAAATGATTACCTACCGCACAAATAAGTATGTTTTTATACTACCGTATCATAATGTAACTAATGCCTACCTAATTCTAGAGCAGAAAGTGGCAGTCTAGCGGCACTGTAATAAAACAATTGAAGATTAGTGCTGCAAAGTAACTTTGTACCTCTACTTTGCATCATTACTTTATAAATTACAACTGACAGTAGCAGTCTTGCTATATAACACAATTTAATAGAATAAATTTACGAAATTATTCAAGCAATGCAAATAACTTGCTGTTAATATGAATACTACACGAGGTAGACTGAGTAAAAACAATTCCTTGCACTTTGCTAATTGTCCTGACCTTTTTTCTTTTGCTCCAAGCTGTAAATAAAACGGTTCTCGCTCATATGGTATTTTAGATTTCTCAAACAGTAAATCATTTCTTATACTGTCTCGACCCTAGCCGGACATGGAAGGGGCAAGGAGCTTCAGAGATAGAGCACTAAAACCATTTACACTATGCATATGCATAACTGACTTTATTAGTTAATGAGAGAATATCCCAATCCGACCTGCAACTTATCTTAGGTCGATGGTGACTGAGCTAAATAGAGAGCTGGCTGTGTCGCCGAGTCCGGTTCGTTCCCCGGCCGGCAAGAGTTCACCCTGGCAACCCCAATATATGACAACTTCCGCTAAACAGCCCTTATGTTTTATACCCTCTCGATTTCGGGTTGTCTTAAAATGTTCCAAACGGATGTGATAATTCAGATCACAACAGCTTCTAGAATGTTCTACAGGGTTTCTCTGACATAAGTGGCTTAACCAAAGGGGATGATACTTGACATTGACAATGGTAGCCCAACAGGAAAGAGTGGACTTAACCGGAGGCTAGTCTGCAAAACTACCGTGTACAAAGGCTTGGTTCAACTTTTTCAACTATTAAAATTTCATCATAGCAACACATTCTCTAAAGTTGCACTTATAATATGAAATTATGACAAATGTACTGAATTGCCGACACCCAATTACTTAACTCATCACAATACTAGTCGCCGCTTCAACCACCTGGGGTGGAGTTTCTTCAAAACCTTTATCACATTCGTCAAATTCCATTATAATTTTCAATGAACCATAACATCAAGCTACTAAATATTTCAATAAAATCAACAACTAACAATACATTGGTGCGTAAATATACAAACGTATGAACAAACACTAATCGACTTAATTTCTATTTAATTTAACTTACTTTTCCGAATTAAAAGTAAGTTATAATAAATTAAAAATAGGTTACATTATGATAAGATAGTATAAAAATAGTATGCAACATCTAATTGAAAGACTCATTACGATCCTCGGTACACCTCGGTTTCAATAAGCACACTCGGATGCGCAATACGTGCCTGACAGCAATAATTATATTAGAATACGCTGTTCCACCATTGCTCACTTGTTCCTTCAGGTTTATTTTTCTAGCGACTATAGTATCACAACACTGTTCTCTGCATAGAATTGTTTCTATGTTTACACGAAGTTAATCTAGACTATGAAAAATGGGTATGAAGCTGTTTTTCTAATATCTCGTACCAAAATGTATCATATAACGAAACATCAGGTCTTCGTGAATTATGTGGAAAATCTAAGTATCTAGAAATCAGCTAACCGAGAAACAGCTGCTGGAGTAGGCGCCAAATCCCATGATCAGCATGAGAGGTCGCCCCATCTTGCTGAAACATTTGCTTGTACATATCAATGTTGTCCAGCACAAAAAATGTGCCCAAATCCCCTGGCAACATTGACAAATCGCTCCTTTGTACACTTCAGGCGCAATGCTCATTCTATTTCCACGTGCATCCTTAATGAAATACGGATACCGTGTTTTCACCAGAATGGAACATATTTCTGTGATGCCTAACGTAAGATTAGCAAAGTAGGTCTTAATATATCGACGAAAAGAAGACGAGATAATAGGAAAACCTACGCGCCGTTGCGAAGATTTCTTCTGTCGCAAAACTGTCACTTTGATCTATCTTGAAACGATGATCCAAAATGTGCTGGCTTAGCTGAAGTCCAAAGAAAAATTCACACCTTTGTAAAAGGCCCAATATAGGTGTCATTAACTACAGCTGCCCATTTTCAACTAAAATCCAAGCGAACGGTTAAAGTCAATGACCACATATATGTTCATTGGAAAGGATCCGTTTTATAGACCGTAATCGAGTTTCTAACTTGCCATTCAGGATACAAACAAAGTGTAAACGCTATGGGAAGCAACAACTTGCTGCTTGGTTGAACTATAATTGCGTCCTTTGTTGGTAATGACGTTGCATTCTCCTCCAACAGCGTGTGTTGCAACTTCCAAGGTGTAAGGTTGTGTTCTAAATCACAGAGATAATGGGCATGCAGTGTAAAGAACAGTTTCAAGATATTTCATCATTGATGTTATATTATTGGGTTCACCAGTATCCAGTCAGTGCTTTCCTTGAACTTGTCCTCGGAGGATATTTTCCCATTATTACTATATATTTTGTTGTTGTTAATAAGTGTTAAATCTGTGTATATATTTATTCAAATACCTCCAAACTACTGGTATATGTCACATTATAAAACTTAGTAACAGTGATTTTAACTCTTTTTTTAATAGTATTTAACGTCCGTTTTTACTACTGAGGCATCACAGGCGGTGGACACTGATGATACATGAGATGAAATGATAAACTCGGAAAGAATTTTTATTAGGAAAGGAAGCGTTCCAGGCATTTGTCATTTAAGAGGATTGTGGAAAACCTGGGAAAAAACCTTAGTCAGGGAGGACGGTCCTGGCGGGAATCGAATCCCTGACCTCCCGCTCGCTAGTCCGAACCGTAATGGCCTCGGTCACCTGTGGCGGTTTTTAACTCTTTTAATGGTTTCAGAATATCACTCTAAGGTTTTATGAACAATAAATTAAACCTATATCGGGTCATCAATTATCTAATAACCGACGCGGAGGCGGGGACTGCATTGACTCATAAGTCATCGCTCAAGGTTAGCTGTACTACACAAGAGACGGTGGTACAAACACAGGAGTGAGTCTTATAAGTTCTAATGAACTTAAGCTATATACTTACATTATGCTGGAATTGACTGTCTTAATTTTTATACATATTTAGCACTTATAAAATTACTCTTTAACCTTCTTAATTCTCTTTGAGAAATAAAAATTATCTTTTGATGAGTGTTGTTCCTTAGTTTGTCTAAAGTGTGCGGAAACTACGGCAATTGCTCTTCAAATAATCTCCTGTCAGCACGAGCAGACTCGGTGAGAACATACAATGGCATATTATTTGTCATTTAGTGTTTTATTCTAGAATTAGACAGACGATGTTTCTTTCAGTATTAGCTTACACTGATTGAATGGCGTGAAATTCAAGACCAACATAACAGTTCGGTAAACTTGGGGCAACTCGTGTAGCCCGGTTGGCCTTGAGCGATGCTCAAGGCCGACACAGTGCGCCGCAGCCCATCGATAATTGGATATATGATATTATGAGAAAAATAAGCTCAAAGTTCACTCCCAGGTTAAGTATCATTCTTTATCTGATTAACATCATTAAAATCATTAATTAACATCTTTGACATCCGCTATGTTCTAAACTTATCTGGAAAGCTCAGACCCTCTTGTGATAACCCCATACTTTCAATTGCTGAGATTTTATTTCTATATCAAATTGTTATATATTCATTTATACGAATAATGCAGAACACAATATTAGTTATATGCATAAGTGATAAGACACAAAGTAAGAAGTGTCAAGTTGTTTCGATCCACATAGAACTTAATTTGTCGGGGCATCTTCTTTTTTATGTTTTCATATATTCATGCAGAACTAAAACATCGTTATGGCTGATTTACTACAAGGGTTTCAATGTCAGCAGCACATGATAAATGCTAACATTTATGTTGTAACTAATTTTATTTAGTTGTAAGAAGCATGCACATGTATTGAAAAGTATAAGTAAAGTTAGTTTCATTTTGAGCATTTAACAATTCCTGTTACTTTTCTTTACCTATAAATAAATACTTCGATTTGATTACAGCACTTGATGAGCGGCTGGTTACTAGACTACAGTTACAAATGCCAGCCAGTGGACTATTCACATAATCCTACAGCGCTACGGGTGAGTAAAACGCACATTGTTAATAAATATCGGAAACAGCTGAAGGAGTATAACAGTTCTAAAATCTCGAACAAGTTTTCTTTACTTCCTCACCAATCAAACCTGGACATCTCGTACTTCATATGGCTTTAACAAACTGGAAATTTTAAATGGTTAATTTTTCAGCATATTCCAAAATTCCAAAATCATTCTGTTTACATAAAAAGTAATGTGGAAGTAATATATATAATGATTAACACAGCCTGGATATTGAAGATGTCAACATTTTTCTTCTTCTGTTCATTGAAATGCCCACAAATATTACAAATCCTTGATATGAGAGGATAATTAAATAAATATAAATATTTATAAAGACGTTTTTCGTTATTTTTTGTAGTTTAAAATGTTTATATTTTTTATATTTCATGGGCATTTCCGTCATTTTAAATGGGGATATATGCAAGGATCATTTCAAAAACAATGCACACTTTTTACTTACTTTTTTATTTTTTTGACAGTATCTCTTCACAGTACTTCAGTAGTCTCTTTGCTTCTTAATAACGTTTGGAGAGCTGTGCTATTTCATTTAAATCACCAATTTCTGTATATCTGCCCGGGTAACGGTGGCAGAAAATTCTTCCAGCGATTTGGGAATAAGTCAAAGTCTGGTGGATTCATGTTTGGACCGTAGGGCGGATAAGGAAACACTTCCCATCCATATTCGCGTAGCTTATCGGTCATAACATTCCCAGATTGAGAAGGAGTTTTGTTATGTAAGATTAATGAACTAGTCTCGAGCAACTGTGGTCGGTTTTGGCATGAAGTTATGATAATACACTGTTGTGACACATGGGACTCAGGTCATAATGATTCCTTTGTGATCAAAAGCGTAGATCGTCAATTGATTGCCTTTTGATTCCGCCCTTCGAAGTATTTTTGGTCATGGGTAGGTAGGGCGAATGAGGAAACTCTTCCCATCCATATTCGCGTAGCTTATCGGTCATAACGTTCTCAGATTGATTTTTTTTTGATTGATTGGTTTATTTATGGACGCTCTTTAACAGCTCAGGTCATCAGCGTCCCATTCAACTCAGGGCGTGAAACGGCCGACAAATTTTGCTCAGAGGTCTCTCTTTCAGGCTTGAGGTTCTTTATCGTGCCGTAAATTTACGACACGGGACCCTTTACTTCCCTTCCGAAGGAAGCCATACTTATGATTTTTACGCCCGAAAAAAATCCATCACTCCTGGCTGGGTTCGAACCCACGATCTTGGATTTAGTAGGCCAGTATGGTAACCACTAACCACCAGGACCGACTCCCAGATTGAGAAGGGGTTATGTTATGTAAGATTAATGAACTAGTCTCGAACGACTGTGGTCGGTTTTGGCATGAAGTTATCATAAAACACTGTTGTGACACATGGGACTCTGGTCATAATGATTCCTTTGTGATCAAAAGCATAGATTGCCATTTGATTGGCTTTTGATTCCGCCCTTCGAAGTATTTTTGGTCATGGGGAAGATGAGCTCCTCCGTTCGTTTGACTGTGAACCTTCAAAGTTGAATTTTTGTCTCAACAAGTTTACAATTTCCTTGTGTTTCTACAACAGCCAAGAAATGAGGAAAACATGTGGAGCAAATGTTTCTCTAATGTAAATCATTTCTCAAAATACGGAATACTGGTAGCTTCGCGTGCGCGCACACAAACGCCTTCCTGCAGAGTATCCGCCATAAGTTTCACACTTCGTTTGTCTGATGTCTTCAGCCATCTTGATTTTGTGTCATCGTCTACGCTGACACCACGAACACGATTAGCTCAACGAGAAACTGTACTAGGGTCCACTGTGAACTCACCACAAACTTCGATCCCAAAGCACCTTTAATATCTTCGGGGTTTTTACCATGTAAAGTTTGGATCTTGATGTACGACCAACAGTCACAGTATCCAGAATTTGCAATTAATATATATATATATACACCACTAACCTTAACGCTCCTCGGATAAATCCTAGAAACCGGTGGATCCAATGGTTTCCTGTGGCTCGCTATGGCCTGACGGCCTACGCTCGCCTCCTTTTCGTAAATATAAATTGATAGGGACGGGTAAACCATTGTAATGGTGGCAAATTTCCCTTGATTCCAGCAGAACAAAATTGTAAATATTAATTTATAGCGCATTGTGCGCATGGTACTATGTTAGCAAGTAAATCTTTAAATGTGGCAAATCTCCCTTAATTCCAAAAGAGAGAGTGAAAAAGCTTCAGTATGTGAGGATTCGAGTGATTAAAAATGCCTAAAGTTAAGCCAAGAAAGAGGAAGTTTTTCATCTGATGATGAAATTCTCTTACGCAACTATTCTAAGTTGAAGTATCTTCGTTTGTATGCTGTAATTTACAGAATGTATAATTTAAATATTATTGTGTTATTTTACGTTTTATCTAATTTTAAGACATTTTAGGCCATAAAAATTAGGACCGGAGTAAATAAGAGTATTTGAACACGAAACCCAGCAACGGTAAATTGGCAGATGAATAAAAGGTGATCAAAGCAGTACTGTTAATTATAATGTGTAATGTAAAGTAAAATTCTTCTATGTAGCTGACATTTCACTGTTTGGGGATGTTTGGGGGGCGGAAAAGGATTATCCAACATCTGCGCCATGGAATTACCAAGTATTTCGGCAAATGAACTGTCTCTGACAAACGAATAAAAAGAGAACTAATTTATTCGTTCCCAGCCAAGAAAATTGTACCAACACTAGCTCTGACCAAATAGTGTTGCGATTCTTAGAGTTGAGATGACAATTTAACCTGTGATCAAATTGCTTTATTGTGCAACAATCTCTGATTATTGGACAAAAGTAGTTCCGGATCCAGTTTAAAATATGAACTAAAATAGTTCACCCTTGTAAATTAAAAACTACAACTTCATACAGGAAAAAAAATGTAATTTTTAATGAAATGAATTACCTCTCCAATGAAACTAAAAGTAGACAATATAACAAGACAATCAAACCGAAACGTCTCTATGCTACAGAATATTTATTATCCAAGAAATTAAGCGAAATAGAAGAAATAGAGAATAAAAAAAGATGCTGAGGAAAATTTTAGGACCTATAAAAACAGAAGGGGGTTGGGTTAGGCACAGGAAGAATGAAAACTTCAATAAAGATGAAGAAGTTAAAGGATGTTATGTGCAATCACAAAAAGAAGAGTTAGATTTTTCGGCCATTTAATAAAAATGAGTAGTTAACAAACAAAACAAATTTTCTATCATATACATTTATGTGAGTGTCTTGCAAGAACTAGATTCAAAGGATAAGGAAATCGTTTTCGCATTGTCTCATAAGTCGGTCCTGGTGGTTTAGTGGTAACTATACTTGTCAAATAGACCCAAGATCGCGAGTTCAAACCCGGCTAGGATCGATGGGTTTTTCGGGCATAAAAATCCTAACTTTGGCTTCCTTCGGAAGGAAAGTAAAGCCGTGGGTCCCGTGTCGTATATTTACGGCACGAAAAAGAACCTCAAGCTGAAAGAGAGGCCTCTGAGAAAAATTTGTCGGCCGTTTCACGCCCTGAGTTGAATGGGACGCTGATGACCTGAGATGTTAAAGAGCGTTCACAAATAAAACAACACATTATCTCATAATCTTATCTACCAAGTATAATGCTAAGGTTCATTATCGCCCGTACTGTACCACTATGAGTACACACCTTGTAGTGTAACGTATATTCTTTTAGTATACACTGGACATTTATTTTTCTTGCCTAGTTGCTCTCTATGGTGACGATAAATATCCGTATATAAGCAGGTATGCTCACTACGCCTTTTTGTCTCCTATAGTAAAGGATACATAAATAAACGATATCTTAATATTTTGAACACTCATAACTGTCCTTCGAAGACCAGATAAATGTCATTTGTCATTTAGCTCTATATAAGTTATTATATGAAAGTACGAGTAATTTGTTTACTTAATTGTTTTTTGATAAAGAAACATCTTGGAGATGCGGAGAAACTATTATGAATAAAATGTATGTATCAAACGTTTACCGATTTGCCACTTGCTTTTAAAGGATTGGAAGAAAATTTAAAAAATCTTCCAATAAAAGTGATATTGAAATGTGTAATTTTATCCGCTTTAACCTGAGCAAAGCGTAAACATGACGCAAAACTTACAACTCGAGCTACCAGCAGTAATGTGGATTATACAAAGTCTTTGTAGCGAAAGGATCCGCCTCATTTTAGCTAAACTGCAAGTTAAATGCTGTTAAATAATTTTATACGATCACAAGACGCTATGTTTTAATATAATACACTGCTCGCTCAGTGAAAGTAGAGATATATCTACCTATAGCAGAGTTTATATTTTGTATAAAATACGAAAAGAATAGTCTCCCACAGATACAATAAGACAAACTCTTGCTCTTTAAAAAAAGTGTCTGCTCCCCAAGTTCTGTTTATAAAACTGGCTGCTATGTCTTTCAATCTTCAACAGTATTAAGGTAGAAACAGAAAAAAAAAAAAAAAACAAACTAATATTTACATTGTAACAATCTGTTCTAAATGGTGAGATGTGAGCAAGATTGTCATTAACCAGGACATACATTACGTCATATGAATGAAAAAACTATTACAAAAAGGTACCTTGCTGTTAACTTGTTGACTGAAAGTTGCGATTATCTGAGCGTCATATAGGGGAACATTGCAACCTAAATAATAAAATTTCTAATAAGACATAACTTTATTAAAGACTGCAAACTCATAACTAGGCATCGATTCTTAAGCACTTAACGTCATATTAGTTACACTAAAAACAAACAAAGCAAGAATACAAGCTATTATGAGCCACCATCCCGTAGATAAACAAGAGTTTAGTGACCTACTGACTACAACCCAGTACCTACATAATTTTATAGTGCTTCATTTTTCTGGTGTTAGTGCTAGTAATTTCGATGCCTAATTATGAGTGAACTTTTCTTTTTTTCAAATGTGTTAAATTTTAATGTGTGTGTCTGAAGCGACAGCATGAAGTACAATATAAATCATTGCAACCTGGAAAAGTATCTTCATTTTCAAGGAAATTTCAAACGAAGGTTTTCGTTGGGTGATTTTTTACAATTTTAGTAAAGGCCTATCTCAACAGCAATGCATAAAATCGCTTCGTACAACTTTTGGTAATGAAGCACCATCAGAAAAGACAGTCTTAGGCTTGCAGAATTTCGTCGTGGTTGTGCATCCGTCAGTGATGAATTTCGTGAAGGTCGACCAAAATCGGTTGTCATTCCAAAAAACGTCGATGCTGTGCGCAACATGATTGAAGGAGATCGACAAGCGACTTTACTGAGATAAAGGCATCCTTGAGCATACAGAAGACTGCAGTTCATTTGATTAGGCATGAACATTTTGCTGTGAAAAAGACCTGTTCCCGATGGATGCCGCATAATTTAACCCAAGCTCAAAAAACGTTCGTGTTTTTTTTTTTTTGAATAGTTTTTACGCCCGCTTTTACCACTGAGACACCACAGATGGTGGACACTGATGATACGCGAGATGAAATGCTCTATTGGGAAAGAATTTTTTTTAAAAGAAAGGAAACATTCCAGGCCTAAATTAAGGGTACCTCCCCGGCGTTTGCCATTTATGACGACTGAGGAAAACCTGAAAAAAGTCGGTCAGGGAGAATGGTTCTGGTGGAATTCGAACCCCAGACCTCCCGCTAACGAGTCAGCGCCTTAACAACTCTGTCACCCGTGGCGGTAACGTTCGTGTTAATTTCTGTAATAAAATGCTCAAAAATCGGCATACAACATCCTAAAAGTTCACGAAACTTGGATATATTCGCCCAACGAATGTCCGACAAAAAACGGGTGGACCGCTTTTCATCACCTTAAGAAGCTGTTGTAGTCTTTAAAAACCATATTTTTTCAGATACTTCAGAGTGGGAAAAATATTTCGAAAATTGGTTTGAACGAATGCAAAAGTGTATAAATATTAAAGGCGAATATTTTGAAAATCATTAAAAGAGTTTGCTTGTTTATTTCGTAGTTTTTTGTAACAACTTAAATGGGAACCCTTTTAATAATTGTTAAATAATGTTGCGCAAGTGCACGCGAGAAAGACATGGGGTGTAACGTTCTGTAGCTTATTTGCTACAGCCTAAATCTCTTTCCACTTGTTGAGCACTGTAAAAGCAGACTGAAGATGTTACGGCGGTCAGAACAGGTGAAAATACTTGTCACGAAACACCCAGATCATGTTACAAAACTTATTACATAATATATAGCTATACAAAGGAAAGGGAGTGCTCTTGGCGCTCTCTGTGTTAGTAGATGTTCTGTAGACAGCGGTTGTTACAAATAAACATGTACTACACTTTAGAAAGAGAGAAATAGAAGCTCGACATAACACGTATAAAGTTGTTGCGAGTAAAATGCTTTATTAATACAGGATTAACAAATGCACGGCATAGCTTCATGACTGAGTTCCTCGTATGTAGACTGAATTGTTTGGGGTGAGGAAGGTATTTCGGTACTTCAGCCTTGTTAACGGCATCCTTTTGTACGTACGCTCCCCATGGGGGCACTTTCAGGAGGAAGGAATGAGATTAGGGAGACACCGGGGGCCAGAACTCACGAGTAGTTATTGTGCGGACATAGACCCCTCAGAAGGTCTGCTTCAATACCAGACGCCGGGGCAAAAACCTCTACAAACCACAAGCTATCATAACACCGCGCAAGCCCACCTCGCCCCAATACTTTCGACCCTATAATAGAGCCAACGGGATGAAATAATATGAAATGGGATTGCGGAAAATTCGTAGATAGTAAAAATACTTTCAGCATTCGCGAAGAGAAATGGGCAACCACGAAAAAACCTATTACGTTCCACCCTAAGGACTTTGAACCCAGGATCTTCCGAGTGTGATTCAAAATGTTACCACTAGAACCACTCGGCTCGTACTGTGTGGCAAGCGTATCCTTTAGCTCTGTAAACACGGTGTCCATATGAAACCTCCCTAATTTCAAATTCTAATTTTAATGAAACTATTAGTTCCAGAAATTTTCGGTTTGCTGTAAAGCAACTCAAAAAGTTTTCTGTTCCCACGGTGTTCGAGAACATGTCAAGAACAGCGAAAAATTGAATATGTGATGTTCTGTGGGATGTGACAACTGTCGGAACATTTTTTATGGAGAAAACAATACATGGTGCTATTTGTCTTGACATTCTTGAGCAGTTTGCTGTACCACAGATCCTCCATTTGATATTCCAGTATAATGATATACCACCACACTAGACGTTTGTGCGTTTATGGAAAAAAAAGTTCCTGCAGCGAAGAACAGGATGCGATGAACTCACTTCTTGATCACCGCGATCTCCAGATATCACTTCTGAATTTCTTCCTGCGGGTTATGTGAAAGACAGGGCCCACGGTACACCTGTACTTGATCTTTCTGATCCTCGCCAGAATATTGTGGCAGTCATCAACTAAATCACTCCGAACTTGCTAGTGCGCATATGGATGAGATTGATTATCGACTGGACATTCTGAGAACTGCTAATTGAGCTCACATAGAAGTGGACACATTTTGAACAGAAAACATTTTAATTTTCTTTACATGACACCCAAATCGCTATCTCCAGAAATAATAGTTTACTTAAAATTAGAATTTGAAATCAGGGAGGTTTCATGTGACACCCCGTAAACAGCGACCCAAGCAGCAATCTTGCTGTCTGCGGGTGTTATAGAGTGGTGCTGACAAAATCATACAACAGTGTCCTTAAGCATGTTATGGTTTTACTTACCAACTTTATGAAAGGAGCTGCTGAAACTGGCCACTTCGTTGTCCACACATTTTTGGCATCTATTTTAAAAAAAACTATCCGTCAGTCGCTGTAGTTCACGTTGAGTAATACTGAATATTTTGTTTCAATTCTTACAGGGTATGTGTATTTGTCTTGCATAAGGTATTTTTAAATTTACCTCAGATATAAAAGTAGCAAGGTCTTGGGTAGCGACTAGTTAGCTGGTTTCAGTACTTCATTTCGTAAAGTTGGTAAGTAAATCTTTTAAAGTGATTAAGGTTATGTCAGTGTCACTCTACAATACCCGCCGCTCTCGCCAAATAGATAAAACACCGCTAGTGGTTTATAGTTCATTGAGACTTTCTGCAAGTCGCATTGCTGGCTTTAAGTAATAGTTTTTTTCAAGTTGCTAAATCAGATGAAATGAAAAGATGAAATTAATTTTATTTGGAACAGGCACATCCCGGCATATTTCATTAAAGTTTGGGCGCCGAACATACGAAGTTAAAGTCGTTTGCTGTACACATCGTGTTATAGTTCCCTTCACGTGGAATCTTTCGTTTTCTATACGAACCTGCAGTTACACCAGTATAGTAAACAGCTGATGTCATTCTATCCCTGTGTTCCTTAAACCTTTAGCCACATCTAGACAACAAAGTCTGGTGTGCACACTTCGTTCTCTAGTCATTAATGAGAATGGGGAAAACCTTGAAAAAACTCAGGAAAGATGGTCCAGGTGAGAATCACGCAACAAACCTCCCGTTTATTTATTTATTTATTTTTATTAGTGTTTAACGCCCATGTTTACTAGTAAGGCACCACAGGCGGTGACACTGATGATACATGAGATGAAATGATGTATTGGGAAAGAATTTTTATTTTTATGGAAGGAAACGTTCCAGGCCTAAGTTTAGGGTACCTCCCCAGCATTTGCCGTTCATGAGAAAACCTGGAAAAAAACCTCAGTCAGAGGATTCGAATCCTAGACCTGACGCTCACGAGTCCGCGCCTTAACGACCTCGTGGCGGTCCTCCCGTTTATGATGCATGCCTTAAGAGCTCCGGAAACTGCGGTATTTTTTTGGAATGATGTTTAACGCCCGTTTTTACTACTGAGGCACCATAGGCGGTGAACTGATGATACATGAAATAAAATGATAAATTGGGAAAGGGTTTTTTTTTTAAGGAAGGAAACGTTCCAGGCCTAAGTTTAGGATACCTCCCCGGCATTTGCCAGTTATGAGAACTGAGGAAAACCTGGAAAAAACCTCAGTCAGGGAAGACAGTCCTGGCGGCATTCGAACCCCAGATCTCCCAATCATGAGTCCGCACCTTAACGACCTCGGCCACCCGTGGCGGTGGAAACTGCGTTATGATCATGTAATTGTTTATAATATAGATTAACAGAATAAAATACAATCGCCATACTTTATTTGTATGACAACAAAGTACTGATATTCATTATTTGCTAAATAGTGTTACCCTGACTGAGGTAGTATATCTTTACTTTAGAAATAAAGAAGCTTAATTTGGATTATGAGCACAGCTACTGCGCAATAAAGTTGAAAGACGGGGCATTGTTCTGTCAAGTTTGTTTATAGGGAAGCGTTCACTTCGCCTTAATTAAGAGCGAATGTTAGAATATTAATATAACGGTCTAGAAACCTATACATCCTGTACTAGAATTTATTCACGTGACCCCGGCAGGTTAGTGGAACAGCGTGTTACATGAATAATTTGCCGCGCACTAGTGACGAATGGTTGTCATTTGTATGCTTTGCGTTACAATTACTTTCTCTTTGTTTGCTTTCTTTCACTCCAGGATTAAATTCTATTTATCTGCACATCTTCTAGCATTAAATTACAAAGAACTCACGCTGTTTTTCATAATTAGTGTTTGCAATTACTATGAGCAAATTGTTATGCAAGATATCTCTCCTTTCACGATCTAGGTACAATTATTATTCCTCGTTCAACTGAATTTAAATGAGAGATTACGCATTAAGTAATGCGCTATTATTTTAAAAACGGAGCATAAATTGTATCTTAGTAATTACATAATACATTTAATATTTCAAATTTATTTTTATTATTTTTAAAATACTGCAAAATAAAGCATTATTAACAATTTAGAAGCACTAATAACTTTTTAAATATACGACTTTATTATTTATAAAGTGTTTCAAATATTAAAATATTTGGTTGGCACCAGATAAATTGTTTATAACACGCCTTAAAAAACCACGAATATTCTAACTGCACCATTGTATTCGTCTGAAACTGGGTGTTTTGTATAAGGATGCGAGATATACGGCAATATCTCAGTTTATGAAAGTTGAACATTGAATAGTCAATAAATTTACCACTTAAACTAACACTATTTGCTACTGGGGATTAATTAATGAGCGATTGGTAGACACAAAACTCATAGGTGTTTTCTCGGCAGACGTTGCTTCTCCAGTCGTTTACATTGAAGGTCAAAAAGTAACCTTGGTTAATTGCAAGCGAGGTGGTGCCAATACGGGTAAATACGTTTTATAAGTGATATAAATTACGTGTGAATACAGAGAGACGTAAAACATTATTATTATTATTATTATTATTATTATTATTATTATTATTATTATTATTAAGGCCGGAAGGTGATTTTGGTTAATTGCGAGGAAGGTTGTACCAATATGGATAAATAAATATATTTTACACCTGACATAAATTACGCATAAAATACGGAGAGACGTAAAAAATGGAAAAATAAAAGAAACCGTGATTTTTGCAAAGATTATTGTGATATGTATGACGTGAAACAAACAGACCTTCGGGATTATTTTGTGCCTTTTACCTTTATTAATTTATTGGAACATCAGAAACTGCGGACTGTCGCATCTACATCATAATTGCATAATTATAGTATGTAGTATTGCGGTTCGGGTGACCTCAGGGAGATGCATATTTATCCTTGACTAAAACTTTCAGTACAAAAGAGAATGTTGTTGTCAATAATGAAGTTAAGATTATTGAATCAAGTCCATTCTTTATGATAGCGCCTTTCTTAAAGAAGTTGCTGATATAACTGCAGTACTTCATTCAACAATTCAACTAATAAATGAATGTCAAAAACTAGAAGCAACTGTTGAGCTGTGCATGACCCTACGCCTACCTGATGACCATAAGGAACTCTTGCCACATGTTGATAAAAGAAAAATAATTCAGTTTCTAAATATTTAAAGCCCTGCTGCCAATGTACTCCACGCTGTGGATACACACACCATGAACATCCATTTTAGAAAACCTTAGCCCCTCGGGCATTACCGCTTTGGAGAGTTTATGAAGAAGGGGGTTAGATCATCACGAACATTCTGGTAGCATAAGGAGTTGTCAAAAGTTACTTAACATTCCAGCATCTTCAGCCCATCTCGAAAGACCCCTTTTATTTTTTCTAATTTTTCTTTAGTTAAGAATGTCACAAGAAACCATCCCAGCTTTAAAGAAACTATTTCAAATATGTTACACACTTAAATTAACAATCCCGAACCACTGGTGAATATTAGTATGATTAAAGGAGTGTGAGAGTGGATACTGGCAGTTCTGGAACGAGGGCTAGAAAGAAAAGTGACAACTCCATCGCCACGCTGTTAATGAGGCACATGTGAGGGCGTTGTTTTCTCAGCATATCAAGAAGAATGTCATAGCTGTTTAACACACTCAGCCTCGCTAGTGTACTATCTGTAAATGGACGAATACGAAGCTAATCGGGCATTAGTGTACATTTGACCAAAAGTAATATTTTCTAAAAGGGACGAGTGTGCATGGATTAAAGTTAAGGGGAGGAAATAATATGCAGGTCTGCGAGAAGCCTGTGACAATGAAACTTTTCCATATCTAACGGTGGTCCGTGGGGTACCATACTTTCGACAAGGACGCAATAGAGTGGAAAATGCACCACGTTTAGGTCTTTCTTGAAGCGCCTTACATTGATTTAATTCCATCACGCTGGAAGTGGGTAGTTGATGGACAGTGAGGGAGTTAGCTGCAAAGTCAGAACAAGTCGTCCTACAGCGTTGTAACAGGGCGCTCCTTCTCAAACAAATAAAACTGGGCTTAGCTACGGATATGTCAAGTGTCTTCCAGAAATGTGACAGAGGGTGCCAAATGAGGCAGGGAATTACACTGAAGAAATGCAAAAGTCTCCTGGTACTAGAATAAATGGTTTGTTACTTATGAATAAACTTTCTTCATAGCCCTCATAAAACATTTAAAGCACATAACATTTTTAGTGAAAATTTAAATAATGCTAAAGTGTTATAACAAGTGGTATTTTCAGAAGTAAAATCAGTTAAAATCTAAAATAAGCAACTAAAATATTCTGCTCAATCAGAAACTTGTTCTTTATGGTGTTAACAGCAAAATTTTCCTTTTCTACATTATTTGTGCATGAAACTACACTGGAGAAATTTACATCCTTGCTAAAAATTTGGAATCAAATTCAAATAGCTAACGCTATAAAACTGGAGCTTTAAGGTGGATAGGACCCATTACCCTTGGCTGGCAATCTATCTAGTAGAAGATACTCCAAATTAAAATCCGGTCCCCCAGAGTGGAAGATTTGTACCAGGCTGGTAATCCTGTAATTTAAAACTATTTCTTACTCTTAATCTCCACATAAAGAATAGCCGGCCTACTTTTTCTATAACGACCCAAGCAAGGAACAGAACTAAGAACTTTGGAAATTCATTGAAAATAGCTGCTGGGAATCCTAGGGGAATTTTAAATAAAGAAATGGTACTAGAAAAGGAATTGAAAGGAGAAAAAGTGTATATAACCATACTATCTGAAATGGAGAAAAAAAGTTAAGAGGTTTTAGGAATTAAAACATTTATTATTATCATCATCATTATTTACAGTGGAATAGATAAAGAAAAGAGAGCTGCAGGTGGAATTGCTCTACTGGTCCAATAAAGACTAAGAAATGAAATACACTCTAAAAATGTATAACTAAACAGTTAATCAAATTTGAATATCAAACAGGAAAGAGACCTCTTGTAATATTAGGAGTATATGCTCCAGAAATGTGAAATATGAAGTTTATAATGAACTTCAAGCAAACTCCTGCAGAAATAACTGTTACTGCCGGTGACTTGAACGATAGGGAAGGTGTAGTGTAAAAAAAAATTGTGCGAACAATGGAAAACAAACTCTAAATGATAATGGAAAGTTCAACGAACTTGAACTAATACCTGTTTTAGACGTAACGTCCCATATAAGTACACTTGGGCAGCCAGAGGCAGGAGGTGTATAATCGATTATGTAATTGCCAATAAGAAAATAGCACCTTATATAATTAATGATCCCCAAGTTTATAGAGGATATGATATAAACTTTAACCGTTATCTGCTGATTTCCAAAGTAGGCAAAGTAGTGTTGCCTAATAGATGGATAAGGCCGAAAAATTGCCCCAATAGTTCCAGAAAAAACTTTTAAAGGCAACCTGTTAATGAATGAAGGTATAAATGCATTCTTTAAAATTTGCTAACTTGTATGTCCGTATCTACCAACATAAATTAAGTATGAGAAGAAATAAAGAAGATATTAATTCAATCAGCAAATGAAGCATTGGATAAAAGAAAAAAACGAAAAAAATAACAGATATTTATACTTTTCCAATGAGGATCTAAAGGACCTAATACATGAGAAAGAAAAAACAGCGTTTTTGAAATATTTGAGCTCCCTCTCATTAGAAGATAACATTAATCACAAACGACAGGCAGCAATAGTAAAAAGAGGTAGGTAAAGTAAAAAAGGAACAATTGGGAAAAATTAATAGCATATATCGATTATGACATGCATGGAAAACAAATGAAAGCCTATAAGATACTAAAAACCTTGATAAAATTGCGAAAGATGGTGTACAATTAAATCCAATTTCATGGTTCAAGTGGTTGGAATACTGCCAGAAATTGTGGACCTCCAAAAAATAAAATGGCAATGAAAAATTAGCAATAAATTACGAACGTATAGATCCTTTAACAATGGATGAATTGTATAAGCTATTAAAAAGCTTCGAAAATCGTAAAGCACCGGGCATAGACCATTGTACAAATACGCCTTTTTTGAATTCAGAATGTAAGATATATGCCAAAATAATAACAAAATATAATATTAGAAAATATGCTCTTAGAAGACAAAAGATCATGCATAGACTGTGTGTTTCCCGTGAACCAATTGAGAAACAGAGAGAATTCAATATTTCCACCAATATAGCCTTCATCGACTATGAAAAAGCTTTCCATTCATTCTGTTGCTCGAAATTATGGGACATTATAAAATCAAGAGGTATCCTGCCCGCTACATCTACTCAAAGCGAAAGTTTATATGCAGACACGAGAATAAAAGTAAAAACAAATAAAGGAGTAAGCATGGACAATAGGGGGCATATATATCAAAACTTTTCGTTCAATTTATAGTAATTGACATATAAATACTCTACTTTTGGTGACGACCAAGTTGTATTTGCAACATCAAAGATAACTTGCAGAGAGTTATCTTAAACAAAGCTGGACAACATGGTTTAAAAATAACAAAAAGACCAAATTATCTGGATTTCGAGAAAAAACTCTTCTCAGAACAAAAATGGCTATCAACAATGAACCAATGGGGAAAATAAATAAATTTCATTATTTATGTTGTACCTAATATAACTTAGGGCTATACATTTTATATATACATACACAAATTAACAGTAATAATAAAAGTAGATAAGGATAAAACACTTACATAAAGTCACACTTGAAATTGCTATATTTGCTTTATTTGCTTTTGACTACTTTACTTTTTATCTATTATTCTTTTAATTTTATTTCTTACTTTCTCTGTTTTTTCTAAAATACTTTATTGTTTATTACATCTTATACTATGACATCTATCCAAGGTAATGTTATGAAATTTTGGTTCAACAAATGTAAGTACCATTCTTAGCAATGGAACGGTATTTTGCTTTGTGTCCCCACAGTTGGTTGACAATTTGGAACGGTTATTATTTTGAGGGTTCCACTATAGGGGGGATTGATGGATTCTCAGGGTAAATTTGGACTGTTTTTAACGACTTGAAAGTCGTTAGGGGGGGAAGGAGATTGTTCACTGTATTAATAAGTCCGGCACTGTTTGAACATTTGATTTATTTAATAACTTAGTAGGTTACTTCCTGACGGCTCGTAGCTGACCTCACTACACACTTAGACTGACTATAGAAAATGATTTACACTGCCCTCAACTGAACTTTAGAAATGATCTAGACTGATTACTTTCGGATGACTCAGACTGCCTGATTCCGTATATTTCTTTCGCGTCCCTCGTATGATGTCCCTGTTTCTCTTGAATGAATGTCTGAATCTCAATCTGCGAAGGTCTGAATGTGCGAGAGAATGTCTCCGTGAATGTCTGAATGTATGACTATGTGCCTACTGAGTGCGAATGCCCCTCTGACTTCTGTACTCCAGTTTTTCTACTACATCGCCACGCCTTTCGCTAAATTAAATTCCCTCGTATTTTATCTATTTCTGTGTTATATGTTCATCATTGGCTATCCTAAAATTATTTACTTGTATCTAAGTTCTTCTGATTCGTTAACTTTATCCGAAGACCATTGGCTAGAATTATTCTTTCTCCCCTGATCTAAGGTCTTCCCACGAACTTGAATTTTCCAAGAACAGCCTGTCATAAATTTCGGCCCGTTCCTTACATTCTGATTTCTATTGATAATCTTTTGCCTTCCTTAGTTTGTAGATTTCTAAATGTTCTCGGAGATAACGCACGCGTTGATGGCTGTTTTTCGGCTTTCCTGTAATAAAACATTTTCGTCTCCGTTCTGACATTTTCATTTTCTCTTAAATTATTGCTACCTCTGACTTTGTTAAATACTGTCCCGTTACGGCCACATGTTTCTCTTATTGTCAACTCCTAAGTATTTCCCGGGTAGAAGGTTCGTGACCTAACAAAAGATAGTTTACCCTTTCCTCAGCCTTGTCTAAGGAGTGGTCAGTGGAGAGTCGTCAGGTATACATCTGTCTCTTTCTAACATATTTTACACAAAATGTATACGAAACCCTTTTGTATGTTACAAGTTACAAATTATTTCTATTCCTGTTATACCTATCTCAAAATGATTTTCTTATATATATACATAACAATTGTCCTTATCAAATATAATGCCTTTGTAAATATAGCTCTGCAGCCTTTAGATATTAAATTAATAAAGGCAGCATTATTTCCTGCTTCAGCAATTAGCTAAATATACAGGGCACGTTGGCTTTCTTTCTTATTGTGCTATTACTGGTGTTTGTCCTAACGGAATATTAGTTCATTTGCCATTGTCCGCTATAGCTCCTAGCACTCATAGACAATTTCACGTATTTAGGCACCATATCTCCCAGAAATTTCTATGATCCTTAATAATTGTCAATATCTGCAGCTATTTCATTTGTCTAAATTAATTAGTTTATTAAAATTATTTTGGCATGTTCTCCTAAATATATTACCACTGTTAATAGTTACTTGATGAGTGCGAATAAGTTATGTTCCCTCAATCAGAAACATATTCTTAAACTATCGCGGTTATATTTACAATATTTAAGAGCAAGTATGCCTATTCAGTTTACAGCATCTTTTTTCCAAAACTTTTCCCCGCCGCTCGTAGCGTAAGCTCCTGACTTGGCTTATATTTTCAATTTACCTCGTCCATCTAAATTTTACCCCGGTACTGCATACCAGCAGCCCAAGAGCAAATGTACCCCTTTGTACTTCTCCTACTATTAACAGTGCGGTTGTTAATTTATCTTTTATTTCACTTTCAGATGCTGATACATTGCTTTTGCAAAAAGGATTATCTTTTTCCCCAACTTCCAAATTTAATCGCCTTAAATTTGTTTCCAATGGCGTTAAATTTTGCCGTAATTTAAGATGGCGTTACTATTGGCATACTAAATCTTCTCAGCCTGTTTCAAATGTTACTCCTTGCCTTCTCAAGTTTCGTCCTCCCTACAAACTTGAACCTCCTTCTTTACCTCCTAGCCATCCTTTAGAAATGTTTATTAACCGATTTTTAACTTCGATTAGTGATTCCAAATTTCTAGATAAGATCACCCCGAAAGATAACCTAACTTTGCGTGAGCAATCAGCACTTAAAAGGTTATCTAATAATCCTGATATTATTCTTCCAGCTGATAAAGGGTCCTCAGTAGTACTATAGGACATTTATTCTTACAATGCTGAAGCTTACCGACAGCTTGAGGATGTCACTTATTATGAACTATTGTTTTCCGACCCTACAGTCAAGTTTAATGAAGAAATAGCTTCTTTTATTGCATCTTCTGGTACTGCTGAAGGACTTAGTTCCCAAGATATCACTCTACTTACTCCTTATGTCCCTCGTACTCCAACCATATATTTTCTCCCTAAATTCATAAAAAGAACTGTCCAGGCCGCCCGATAGTAGCCAGCTACGATTCCCCCACTGAACGTATTTTCGCTCTAGTAGATTGTTGGTTACAGCCATTTGTTACGCCTAGGCCATTCTATATCAAAGATTCCTTCCATTTTTTGAGTTTACTAAAGAAAGTTGACCCTTTGGCACATTCTAATATACTTCTGGTCACTATCGATGTGACGTCACTCTATACTAACATCCCCCATCATGAAGGATTAGCTGCCGTTAAACATTTCTTGAACTCTCGAGCACCTCCTCATACCCCATCCACAGATTTCATTTGTCATCTTGCTTATCTGGTCCTCAGTCGCAATGCGTTTAGTTTTGATAATAAATATTATCTACAAATTAGAGGTACTGCGTTGGGCACCAGAATGGCACCGTCTTATGCCAATCTTTTTATGACTCGCTTAGAGGAGGAATTTCTTAAGTCAGAACCTTTGGCACTATTATTATGGCTGAGATATATTGATAATATATTTGTGCTTTGGACTCATGGCTCAGAATCTCTCGAGCAGTTGCTTACTAATCTTAATTCCAAGTTTTCAGTTAAGTTCACTTCTTCTGTCTCTCCCAATGCTGCTACTTTCCTAGATATTGATATTTCTTTATGCAATGGCTCTTTTCTTACGTCTGTGCACATTAAGCCTACCAATTTACAACAGTATCTTCATTTTGATAGCTGTCATCCCTTGCATATAAAAAGATCTATTCCTTTTTCTCTTTCAACCCGTGGTCATCTGTTTGTAACAACTTTTCATCTCTTGACAAGTATATCAAAAATCCAGCTCAAAATTTCCAATACCAAAGTTATCCTTCCTTTCTTTTAAAATCCCGTATAATCCCAGCGCACAAAACTTTCCAATGCAACCTAAAACTTTTAACAAGAACTTCATTAACCTTGTTACTACTTACGTGCCTGGAATTGAAAGCATCAGACCTATTTTGAAAGAATGTCATGATACTTTGTTAATGCACCCATCTTTAAATGATTTTTCTAAATTTGTACCCCGCCTTACTTTCAGAACACCTCCTAACCTTAAAAGTATATTTCCTATCTCACTTTAGGATTTTGATGATGCTTTTAATCTAACTCTTATTGATGCTTTACCTACACAATGCTCTGAAAGTTTACTCAGAGATAGAGAAATGGCAGCTATATTTTTACATAAAGCGAGTATACCACCTGGTTTAAATCTTACGTATTACTTTTTTTCCTCCTACACTCTCATTCCTATTTTCATCTGTTTCCATGTATAACGTTACCTTCGATACTCAATATTTACTTTTATCACCTTCACTTGTCTTCTTGCCATAGAAGAACTCCAATAGTTCGAAATATAGCAGTTTCAAGTGTGACTTTATCTAAGTGTTTTATCCTTATCTACTTTATTATTACTGTTAATTTGTTACATTGTTAATAGTGTTATTTTATTTTTCATTTATTTTATATATATCAGCAGCTATTAGGCACAATTAAAAAACACCTAGTAGATACTTAATTTAGAAGAGATACGCAGTGTTTTAAAATGTTACATCACTACTCAGTGACTCAGAAACGTGGTCTCTAACAACAAAGATAAACAAGGATAGAGGCCGCAGAAATGACATTACTGATATCATTAGCTGGTTATAATATTTAGACCAGGGCGGTCCAACGCTCGTTTGTACAAGGGCACATTTGCATGATATCTAGGGGTATATAAGTGTCAAGTGACTATTCCGCTACTTCGGCCTTCTGATATCGACACTACGAATAATAATAATAATAATAATAATAATAATAATAATAATAATAATAATAATAAACTGCTTATGGTTGTAATGAAAATAAATCTAGAATTAAAAAGATATGAAATTGTATTTCTGTCTCAAAAATGTCGCTCTAGATTACTTATTTTAGGAATAGAGACGCTGACGTTACACAATAAATACACGCGTTTTTCCTTGTTTCCAATAAAGCAATACTGGTCCTCCCATTCACTGTTAAAGCTATAATTTCTTTGCTATTTTAAGAAGAGTTATGCTTAAAATATAACCGATCAATAACTGAATAGTTTAAAATTTAAAAAGTAATGAAAAACTAATTAAAACATACTGAATGCACAATTAATCACAACACAAGGCACTCATAGCATATTTCACAAGCTCACAGTTAATACTGAAAGTTCGCCTGAAAGCAAGGCACTTGGAACATTGCTGTTGTTAAGCTGTTATAAACCGTTTGTTCATTGTTTGCGGCACAGCTTTATTGGGGTTGAAGTTACTTTGAGGGCAAATTGGGTGTTCCAATGTTGTCTTGATAAAACTGTCATGGTACGTAGGTCATGGCACTGCAATAAAGTGAATCATAAGAAAGCGGCCTGTTTTGCAAAATAAAAATGTCGCATAACAAATTTTCTGAGTTTGAGGACTGTTCTTTTAAAACGAAAAGTAATAAACTTTATTCAAATTCAAAAAAGGGCTTCAAATATTAATTAAATTTTCATTTGGAATTTTTTTTGCGAAGGGTGTCATAAAGGAGTGTCGCGGGCACCCCCAGACTATAAACAAAATTTGGATATTCGTGAAGAACTTGGAGATACAAACATCTAAGAAAAAATCTATAAATACATATTAGAATGGCAGGATCATGTAAATAGAACGGATCCCAATCGCATCCCCGGAATAGTAAATTATTATAAATCTACAGGACAACGAGATTTCGATGGCCACGAAAGAGATGGAAAGACCAATTTCAATAAAAAGCGTGTATTATGTGGAGACGGAACAAACCTCGTAGTCTAAACCGTAGCTGTATATGATGACGATATTCAAATAAATTGCAATTGTGTGTTCATTAACTTTCCCAAATTTTAATAAAAATTGGTGACCAGAATAGTTTTTATATTTCCTTAATACGTGCCTGCTAAATAATATTTACATTATTTATTATTCTTTGTTGAAGTATATAATAAAATTAATATTCAAAATGTAGCCTAATTAAAGCAGTTTTTAAGTTATCATAAGACATAAAACTAGTTTTTATACATGGGTTCAACACAACGTAAATTACATAAAAAAACTTAATACGAACATTACTGTTAATGTTAGACTTAGGTTAAATGGAATTAGCTAATTACTGACTCCATAGGTCATTAATTTTACAACACAAATAAACAATTTAGATCACATAAATTAAGAAAAAAAGACTAAATTTAACTTCAAGTAATATAAATATGCTTAAAATTGGGGAGAGGAGGCAGAATGAGACATAATTTGGGTAACAAAAAAAAAAGTGACAATTGTTATGCAACAATTTATTATAGACATATGTTCAGTTGCGTAAATATAGAATACTGTTTTTTTTATAACATGTGATGTATTTGGAACTTTCAGCCAAAAACCAGTAGTTAACGCAGACCTAACAATGATATATGGAGTACTAGGTAAAAAATCAGCAATAATATCTTCTACGCAGCTTTGATCGCTATCACATCAAAGGACTAAAACAAAAGAAAGAGAAATGTGGGGAATCAAGATTCAAACAAAAATGTCACTTTTAGTCTCATATTCTTCCTTCCTAGTAGTTTTTTAGTAGTTCCATGGCATGAAATGAAAATTTAAAAAATGCTCAGCTCACTATCATTAAAATCGCTAAGGAAAACATTCCCCATTTTCAACGCTAATTAAGGATTTGTTGCATTCTGGGTGCCCCAACTTTCATCTCTGGGGTAACTTAAAAATATACAAGACAGATCCACGCACTCTTGAAGAATTTGAACAGAATATCTGACAGGAAGCCCCCCAGCATTACTCATCGTGATGGATAGCTTTTTAAAGATATGCCAAGGACGGTGATTAGTTTCAGCACCTCCTTTCATATACTGGTAAGTAAAACCTTTTAAAATAGTAAAGGAAACTGTTGCATGGTTCTGTCAGCGCCACTCTACGATATCCACAGATTGCAACTAGCGCCGTTCTCACCTATAGACAAAATACAGTCAGTTAAATGGGTCCCTATATAATAATAATATTTGTAAACCGCTTTACGAGGTTTGCAGGGACTACCGTAAGTCGATGCACTTATATCAGATGGATGTTCGTCTGTATTATAAAAAAACTGATCTCACATTTAAGTCACAGAATTGGGCAAATAGTTTGAGACATTTCGGTTCACTGGGTCCATATTCACTGTCACTTTGACTTTTTCTAACTTCACTAATCTTTTTTTTTTTAGCCTTTGTCGAATCTCTTAACTCGCTTCTAGTTCCACTGCTGCTATTACAATCACACTTTTATCATGGCAAAAAAGACTTTAAAGTAATATTTGTTTCGACATTCCGCAACTTTTGTCTTGCGTCACTACTGGCATCAGAGAATAATTATTTGCTATTGAAAACTGAAGCAGAGAGACAAATCATTTCTATTTTCATTAGAATAACCGAAAGTCCACTATTTTAAATGAAAACAGCAATGCTGCATATATCTAACGATCTAAAATGCTTGTTGTAGTATCATACATTGGATGTACTATGCAAGTTAAACAATGTTACTTTTTTATTTCATTGACAGTAGTTTTGCAATCAAATGTTCAAAGTGATATACGTTGTATAAATAAGTGTTTATAATTAATATAAAATAACTAGTTTATTCAATAAATAAGCCTCTTTTGTATAAATTGGATATTTATTTAATAAATATTAGGACTTTTAAAATTATTTCATAAAAAAACCGGGTGATCCCGTCTCTTCCCCCCACCCGACCAGCATTTACCATAAATATCTTTAAAACATAAAGCTCTTACTTAGTTTTTTAGGGGATAAAGAAAACTAAATGTATAACAGTTTTATATATTAATTTGCAGTAAACCACATTTTAAACTTTTATTGAAAAAATCATAAAATACAATGAACATCAGAGATAACAGTGTTTTTATTTTCAAGGTTACGATTTTAGTCTATTTTTGCATTATTATTTGTAAACACAGAATATCAAGATTTGGTAATTTAATTTTAGTTTTTCCTGAAGTATGAAAAAGCACATTTTGAAAACACTCTTGGAAAATTGCGTTAGATATAACTTTTTTTTTGGTTCATTTCCAACATATATTTTATCTGCTATACTGAATTCTCATCCTTCTGCTTTCTTTTAGCTTTCATCTTCCTTGTCTACAAGCTAACGACTTTTCTAAGATGTTACATAATTATTGTCTATAACCTTGCACGTGGAGAAAGATAATTACATAAAACATCTGGCTGGCCTTTGGTTCTTTTCCAACTTACCTTTGTACATAAATTAATTATACAGTTTGTCTTTATTAACTTTAGAACTATAACCTGCTATACGTGCCACTTCCTCTTTTTCTTTTTCGTGAAACGTAAGACCGCCACTGATGAATATTTTAATTGGAGAAATGATTGCCACAAAGCCAAACATTTCGTGAGATATCACTTGGAAATTCAAACTTGCACACTTGTAACAATCCCTGAGCGGCTATCAAACCAAAGCACTCTGTGCTCAAGCTGTCCCGCACAGTTATATATTTTATAACACGGGACATATTGGAATGATCTCCATATTTAAAGGTAGCGTATCAATTTACGCAAAGTAATAATTAAACTGACGAGAAGATTAAATTTAAGCACAACTGATATAAGCATGTATTCAATAGGAACGTTTTTAACTCGAAACAAAAAAGCTATTACAAATAATCACCTACCCTTTTACCTCTGAGACATGTTAAAAAGGAAGACGCGTACGCAACAAATTCCTGCATATTCCTTGAGCAAGAAAGCACAGAGCTTGTCATTTCAAGAATTTCGGCTACAGAAATGGTTAACTCTACATAAAGCATACACCAAGTGTCAGAACTATCTGGAATACCTTAAATATCCTTTTTAACATTTGCTTTAAGACAGTAAGATAAAAATACCGACGAATATACAGCGAAAGAGATAGGCAGATTTCCCATCAGAGAGCAGGATGTGCAAGAAAAGGCCTAGTCGCGTGATATAGTTAAGATTCAGTATTTAGTACAATATTTTCTTTATGATCTTAACTATCAAATCAAAATCCAGTGCACTAAAGGCAAAGGTATAATATATTATGATATTAGTTTGTAATGCAATAACTTTGTTAACATTATAAACAAGTTTCATAAGTTATAACCAAATTATAAAATAAATGTTGATTTTATAATGACTTTTTCAGAAGTCAATGTCTTCTTTTAGTATATTTTGAAGTGGTTTGGTTGGTGGTGACCAGTTGTTGCCAATTTTGAAGCGATTTAGTTGCTGGTTGCCATATTTTGTAGCGGCATATCGTTAATCGACTATTGATCGCTTTGGTGTTGTTGCCCATGCTTAATGACAACAATATCTAAGGGTTTTGTTCCGCTATTTTGTGACTCGTGCTCAACAGAACTGGGAGAGGATATCAATTGTGTAAATAAACACGCTATGTGACATAATATATACGGTAATTTATTATTCACATCTTTCGCATCTTCTGGTGTTCTGTGTACGATAGAAGTAGCTAAGTTCAATATAAATTTAGCTGCCGCGATTTCCAAGGAAACGAACCGTGTCTGATTATTTGACTATCTGAACTGCAATGCCTTTGTGAAATGATGAATTTCACAATGATGAATGATGAATTGCTCTATCTGAACTGAACAGACGTGTGTGATCTCCGACTTTATCTGAACTGATGATATGTGCTGAGCTTATGATGCTCCAGCGGAGCAAACGCCTCCCTATATGAGGGTAGATCAGTAAGTTTCCGGCCTCGCCTATAAGGATTATCGCCTTCACAAAAACCTTAATTGGTGTCATACCTTATCTGTTAAGTAAATAATTGCAGCTGTAACATTTGCCCCGCCATGTTCAGTTGTTCAGATATAGTTGCATATAGTTGTAGAAGATTGTGACATGTTCAAAATGGAGTATCGAGTTGTTATTAAGTTCTTCACAAAAGAAAAACTTGCTCCAAAAGAAATTAAACAGTGATTGGACAGTGTATATGGGAAAGCCTCCCCCTCATATTCTACCGTAAAGGAATGGGCCAACCCTTTTCCAATGGGCCGAGAAAGCATGGAAGACATGCGGGTCGACCCTTGGAGGTGATCACTCCTGAAAACATCGCATTTGTGCAAGGAGAAATTATGGAAGACTGGCGGCTCAAAGTTACAGAAATAGCTGTAAAGTTGCGTCTTTCTAACAGTCCTTCCAATTATTCATGAACATTTCAACATGAATAAAGTTAGTGCAAGATGGGTGCTTGACTTCATTCCTCATTCCAAAAGCACCAACGAGTCCTCTGTTGTCAGGCTTTTTGGAGCTCTGCCGTGACAACGAGAGAGAAGTTCCGCAAACCATTGTTACCGGAGATGAAACTATGGTTTCCTAATATGATCCCTTATCCAAAAGAGAATCAATGCAGTGGCGTAAACCTGGCAAAGCACCGCCTCTAAAGGCCAAGGTCATTCAGTCAACCAAGAAGATCATAGCCACAATCTTTTGGGACCGCGAAGAAATGCTCTTCATTGACTTCAAGGAGAGGAACACCACAGTAAATGGGGAGTACTATGCTGGTCTAATGCACAGATTACGTGCTTCCGAAAAAGAGAAAAGGCGGTGGTGGTGTGCGCCTTCTTCACAACAACGCGCCTGTGCACACAACTCTTGTTACAAAGGAAGCTGTGAAGAAATGTGGCTTCAAGGGGATCGACCATCTACCCTACATCCCAGATCTAGCTCCCAGTCACTATTTTATCTTCTCAATACTCAAGAAGGACCTTCGAGGAAGGAAATTTAACTATGACGAAGAACTGATGGATGCTGTTTATGCCCATTTTGCAAACAAGACTTCTGACTATTTGGGGGGGGGGGATTGAAATGTTAATTCAAAGATGTGAAATGTGTATTGCAATAAAGGATAACGATATTGAAATGTAAAACATAGTTTTTGTCTTTATCATATCTATAAAATAGTTAGGTCGGAAATTTATTGACTTACCTTGATATATTCGATTCAAATTAACTAAACATTGGCTTCACTAAGCCAAAAGGGGTTCACATAAGCACGCGCAAATTTTGCGCCTTGAATAAAAAGTTCAAAATTTACATTTACTATTGGCCGATTCAAATTCACCTGCCAAAGCATGTCACCCGCTAGTATTTGAAAAAAAAAGACATTGGTTGGTTTAAAGTTAACTGTACAAACGGATGGCAAGTTCATTACCTAAACGAAAGCCTGAACTTTATTAACGCTCGCCCACGGATCGTCTTTTAAGAAGTGGCATAGAAATTATCTTTTATTGTTTGTATAGTGGTTTATTGCCTCCCTGGCTCTGATAAAAATATTAAGGATATTATAGAAATTTACATATTTCAGATTAGGTAGGTGTTATCAAATTCATGTGGTAGCTAATATTATGTTATTATTTTTTAATTTTTTATGTATTATTGAATAAAGTTAGACTCTGTTTTCGGTAATACCTAAAGTATTTCCTTAATACTTGAACACAACATTTACCAACGAATAAAATGTAATGACTGAATTGTTACAATGATTATTTGCTCATGAATCAGTGACCAATCCGCTGTAAGAATATCGGGCATTCCAACCAGTTACAGCTGCCTATTGCCATAATTTTATCTCACATGTGTGTAATTGATTTAATGCAAATCTATCAGAACTGCACACTGAAATATTTGTTTAGCTTCTTTGGCCTAAACACCTGTGTGCAATAAAATGAATAATCAGCATAGCTAGCAACAGAAAACGTTTTGGCGAGACATTACAAGTACAAATTAGTCTTATAATTCAAAGTAATTCGAAGGGGGGAAAATGCTAAGCAAAATATAAATATTGTGTGGAAGCAAGCTAAGCAATGTTATTTGATATTCAAATTTGAATTTTTAATAGCTATACATTTAAATAGTGTTGTAGGTTACCATGCCTTTTGTTGTCTTCTCTTTGTTACCAAAGAGTTTAAATAAAAAAAATGGTATATACCGTAAATCGTTTTAATTTCGACCTTGGTCTGTTTCGACTGTCTGATCGATTGTTAGTGGAAACTGAAATGCCGGGCTGGACATTCATAACTGTAAGAGCACTTTATGGATATATTATTTGATTTTTATCATTTTATTCGCTAAATAGTTTAAGCAAATACAACTGTGCTCCACATTCTCTGAAGATAAATTCTGGAGCTCTCGTCATATTACTACAAATACTTTTATTTTAGTGTCATAATGTATCATTTTATTAGCAATTTTGACCAATGATAAATACTGTTCGAGGTTCTGGTATACAACAATTATATAACATAAGATTGTAAGTTTTCTACTGATAAGGGGAGTCCTTCGGAGATTTTGCAATACTGTTCTCATAGTGTGGAAATACAAAACCACACACGCATGAAAATGCAATGAAAGATTATTTGTCACACGCTGCGGGGTAGTTTGAACCGCCGAGACACAATACAGATTCTGACAATTCCCTGGGTTGAAGCGCTACAGCAAGCAAGATGCATGAGTGACATCCGCTTGTCTGATCCCAAGGTTATGAATACCCTGAGCAATGAATGTCCATGATTGACGTTCAGATGCAAGAGCTTGGGGTCCACGTTCGCAACCGTCGATGAAGAATGCGGCGAATAGTTCTCTTGCTCAATGACAATGTTCCTGAATCTCTCGGGTGGTGATTCGGTGACTCTCCCTTACAAGATCTACGGCTCAATTGACGGCTAAGTGAGCTTGACCATCTGGACGTCCTCAGTGCACATACTTCCGTCACGAAATTCACATCACCTGAACGATATGCTGGCGCGTTCCCATACACATTGGTCATACGAAGATAAATTTTGGCTCTACCTTCTGCCTTCATAAATTGAATTACTGCTCGCTGGGCCTGTTGTGAACGTATTCAGATCAACATGCACCACCACGGCTGGCCGAGATCGTTAGGCCCGGACTCGTGAGCGGGAGGTCTGGGGTATGAATCCCACCAGGACCGTCCTCCATGACTGAGGTTTTTTTTCATGTTTTCTCATCCTTCATAAATGGCAAATGCCGGGGAGGTACCCTAAACGTACCCCTAGAACGTTTCCTTCCTTAAAAATAAATCCTTTCCCAATATATCATATCGTGTATCATCAGTGCCCATTGCCTGTGGTACCTCAGTAGTAAAAACGGGCGTTAAACACTATTAACAAACAACATGTATGCAACACACTGCGCCGTCAGACCATACCAGTCTGTTTTCTTACATACAACCCCACCTACCAGAGGAAACGAAAATCTGCCTACTTTGGCTACAACAAAATTATTTGTTTCATTTGGACATCTCTTATATTTATATACAGGTACATTTGCTTTAACCCAGACCCACCTTAGAGATGCTACATAATTATATTACATTTCCATTTATTAGTTAATCTGGAAGCTTTTGTTAGCAGATTCGTTTCATAATAAGGGGTGACTTTTGTTAATTCTTTTTACTCTTTCAGCGCTATTTGTATATGTAGAATTTAATAACTGCAGGAGTCCGGCTTCTCAACAACTTTTTTACGATATATAATAATATAACTTGTGAAGATAATCAGCGTTTACAGAACTAAACTGTACTTTGCAGTTTGATTACTGAATTTTTTTAAAAGTAAAGAGTTCATCAAAATAATGTATTGAAGTTTTCGTTTCGGACAATTCCCCTTTTAAAGATTGGCGACAGTTTAATTATTTTGACAGGTTTCATAATCATTTCTGAGAATAAGCAGCAATAATGAGGAGACAAACGTTGAAAACATCAACGCTGTGCGTCATCTAGCTAAAGAAGATGATCTATGTCAAACTTCAGACCTCTTTACGTACAGATATGAGTAAATATTCGTATCATCACTTTGCTTAAGGAAGCTGCACAACATTTGGCAGAAGGTAAGAAAAAGGCACTGCAAGCACATACTTTAAACTTTGATTTGGATGTAGATATACTTTCATGAACCGAAAAATAATGAGAAACAATCACAATATGGCTCTCGGTTGAAGATAAACAAGCAAAAACATTGAAAAGATGATCATATTCTACTGGAGGGTCATGCAAATGATGTATAATATATTCTTGCAAATTAAAAAGTGTTTAAATAGTAACGTAGAAGCTATTTCATCGCTCTGCATCGTTTCACACTCCCAAACAGACAAAATTGATTTTGGTAGTTGGCATTGCAATCAACGGCCCAAAGTCCCTACAGTTCCAAATTGATGGCACGCCCCCTTCCTCTAGTTCCAAGTCATCAGGAGGAAATTCAGCACCGCTGAAGTTGAGATTGAGTCCTTCAAGTGCCTGAGGTAGCATAGGCTTCATTTTTTAAATAAAAAATGTAGGGGAAATACTAGACAATTTAGATCTTTTTAGGATAAACTACTTATTTCATGCACGATTCTACTTCTTGCCCAAATTATGATAACTTTAAAAACAGTGTAAATGTTTTGGTACGATAGAAAAATAAAATTCTGAACCAAAGCATAAAAGTATAACAGCATAGTCCAAACTGTAGAAACATAGAACCTGCTAAGGAGCTGTCAAAATCTCATTACGGTTGTAGATATCGAAAAAATATAAATTTAATGAGCGTGCTTTTATTTAATTAATTATAGCAAATTGTAACATCTCTTGGTGATAACTGAAGTAGTTCTCTCTTGTCGACAGATGATGCTAATTGAATAGTCATCTTTCTGTTTTGCTAACAGATGGATTTGGTTGCTCAATTGCTATTCCGTTTTCTATTTTATTGCATTGCTCTTGTAAACGTAAAATTTCTTTGAAGGACTTCCTCGTGACTGAGGAAACTTACGAGTAAATGAATCAGACTGACCGATACCGGAAATCTGAAGTGATGATAGAATCATAGATCAGCATCTCTATGATCTGTATTATAATCAAATATTGACCATACTCTATTGAAACAGAACTTATTATTTCTCAGTTGATTATATAAAAAATAGACTGTATAGTTCTATTTCCGCTAGCTGTGTTTGCGGTTGTTTTGATTTCTATTAAAGTTGCTAGAGAATTTGGAAACTACCTAAAATAGTTTTATGAATTTTAAAAATTTAAAATTAATTGTTTTACAGAAAATCTTAAATTGGAAAATGATGCATATTATGAATATTGGAAATATTTCTCATACATTACGCTCCCCCAAAGCTCTAACATGGAATAAAAATACAAAGAATTACCTTTCTTTCCCTGTAACTGAGATTACTGTTATCCATGTTTATTTATGTAGGTTGATACAATCGTGTGAGAAATGAGGCGTGCCAGAGTTCGCTCTGGAAAACAACCGCTTGCAATCGCTTTTCAGCGCATATGCAATGTATGCTCCAATGCTTATAGAGATCAGGTGTGAAAGTGAGAGGAAATAATGTATTTATTTATTCTTTATTTATTAAGACTCCCTCAGACTTTCTTAATACGAAAAAAAAAACAACAACAGGAAATGTTCATAGTTCGGCACAATGACCATGTATCTCTTGCAGTTACTGGTTACATGATAGCCTTAAGATTATACATTAGGAATTCAGTGGGAAATTGCGGGGTTATTAAAGCTCGCCCCGCACTTATCCAGTCTGTTCATATCAGAAGCCAGTTGAGAGAAAAATCCTTAAACGATGACATCAGTATGCTTTCTTTTTTAAAAAAATATAATCATTATTACGACGCCAAAAATGATATACAATACCAACTTCACATCTAATGCATACCACATTACACCTCTTTATCTCCAGGTGGGGCCTGCGCGGTATTTCCAAACCGCAGAGTTAAACCGCAAAAGAATGCGACCTGTGTTTAGGCCAGAGAATGTTGTCTCGAAATAAAAACCTGATAAAGTATTTAACGTGTGCTTGTAATCGTAACACTTTTATTTCAACATATACTGATGCATTTCCGATCATCTCCAAACTATCAATCAAATACAAGAGAAAGCAAAAGGATGTAACCTCACACTTTAGCATTTGTAGGCTACTCAAATCCATGGAATTTGCAATCGCCAGTCAAGGAAAAATATATGCAAAGCTTTCCCAGAAATCGAAGGTAGAAATTTAAACTCGAAAAGGGAATAAAGCACCATCACTCGATCTCACCCATATTAATTGTTTGACTGCTCCAATTCTTTTTTACGAAAGTGAATTGGTTATAAAAAGAATTCTGTATAAAGATAAATGGGCAGGGAATCACAAATTCCAGACCTATTTGAAATTTCAAGGAAAGATTATAAAGGAATAGTTTAATAAAATACTGATAACAAATATGGAAATACTCGTAGTACTTGAATAGGTTTGAAAATAGGAGTCAAATTAAGAAATTGGGTGAACAGTAAACGTAAATAAGTAATAGACAAGGTCACTAAAACAGAAGAAAACATTTTAGTGATATCATACATTTACCTGTTCTTTATGTCGTGCAAATAGTTGTTAAATGTTGTCAAAGATACTTACGTTTTTGAGTTTAAATTAGGCTATATTTCCGAATATAATACAATAATGGATAAAAATTCCCAAACATGAACAAAGAATTATTGTTACTACCTTTTTCAATTTGGAAAATGTAGAACATATATGAATGCTCAGGAACAAGTGAATGGAGACAACATGCAGTATATAGTTAAAGTTATATAAGCAAATTGCAGCAAAGAAAATGTTCAGTGACCAAGACAAATTAGGAATCTTGGGGAATATTTGTACAAAGTTAAAAACAAGTGGTTGTGGCCAGTGAGGAGAGAGATCCTATAGTTGGATTGTGTTTACCTGTGTAACTAGCTGGTAGTAGTATTGTGATTATACTAGTACACCAAACCTTTAAATGTGTATGGATATGAGATAGTTAAGGGCAAGAGTTTTATAATTAAGAACGGATTTATTATTAATTTTGGGTGATTATTAAATTGTATAAAACGTTTTATTATAGTGTTTCTTTGTTGAGTAGAAGGGATTGGGGCTTAAACGCTGTTGATACAGTTAGTTGAACCACATGATATGTGAAAATTGATATGTTAATTGAAATTCTGTATTGGAGCGAGTTAAAATATTGGCCTGAAATAGAACCTAAGTTAGAACCATACCACGTTGTAATATTTGTATACTTAGCTATTTAAATAATACTAGTTTTTTCTGCCTAGAGAGAAATTATTTATTGGCTAGGAATAAAAACTTAATGAACCTGTTGCTTCAATTCTGAACTTAGTATAATAATTTTACTTTTTTACGCGTGGTAATAGATAAAGGGCTGTAATACATCTTTAACATTTAAATTGAAATGGGGATCCCTGTGTTTTCTACCAAGCGGGGTGGCTAAGACGCTTGGGACATTCATTCGGAAGTTCCGGGGTCAAAGTCCCTTGGATTTTTTCACGATTTCCTCTGGTCTCTTAGGCGAATGCTAGGGTGAATTTTCCATTGCATTCCATTCATTCTATTACAGGATCGAAAGCACTATACGAGGTGGGCTGGTGAGATGTGACAGTGACTTGCGCTTTCGAAAGGTTTCTGGCGTAGAAGCGGCCCTTCTGAGAGGTTCGAATTCCTTGCAGGGGTGCTCGGATGGCATCTGAAAACAATATTAGGGACCTCCTCACCGCTCGAGGATTCTGGCCGCTCGGCGTCTCTATAACTCACTCATTCCACCGGAAGTACTCCCACTGAGAGTGTAGGTACAAACGACCAGCCATTGAGCAAGACTAAAATACTCTCCTCTTCTGGTCAACTCAAGACTTAGTGCTCCCCAATTGTTTTGTTCAAGGTAGAGTTAATGTCTTCTGGAAGTCCGGATGTCAATACTAATTCAAAAATATGTTTCTTGGTGAATAAAGCATTTTATCTTTAGGTCTTTGTAAAAATTTCTTGATATACAAGTAGCGTTAGAATGAAGTCATAAATTATTACATTCATAACCAGTACAAATAAATAAACATGCATGGACGAAGTGATAAATAACTAGGAAAACGGTCTTTTCTATTTGAGACTACTTGAGAGGAATTTCTTCATTTTACACCTCATATTATCATATATGTGAACTTCACGAGTATCCAAGGAGTCGTGACTCAGGAAGATTTCTAACTTTTACTGCGATGTAAAGGAGAATCAAATATTAACAGTAAGAAAGTTAAAGTAAAGCGGAAAAGTGTGTCAGATCTGTAATGGATTAAGTGAATGTCGGTCCTGGCGGTGTAGTGGTAACCATACTTGCCTCCTAAACCCAAGATCGCGGGTTCAATCCCGGCCAGGATCGATGGCTTTTTTTCGGACGTAAAAATCCTGAGTTGGTTTCCTTCGGAAGGGAAGTAATGCCGTGGGTCCCGACATAGCGCGTGGAATGAATGCATTTTGTGCCAAACATGCAACTTGAGGTGTGAAAAGGCATTGATTTGAAGCAAAAATATGTTGTAATACGAGGGGAGGCTCATTAAATTTCCGGCCTAACCATTTTCTTGATATGATAAAGACAAAAACTATATTTTACGGTACGATAAAGAAACTCAAGCCTGAAAGAAAAGGCCTCTGAGCAAAATTTACCGGCCGTTTCACGCCCTGAATTGAATGGGACGCTGATGAACTGAGATGTTACAGAGCGTCCGTAAATAAACGAAATAAAGAAGTGGAATCAAACCTGAAATTGATCAGACAACTAAAGCTCAATTTTGAGTAATTTGAAATAACATTTTGAATAAAGTATTTACTGTATATTATATGTCACACTCTACAGATGACTTTACAACTAAAAGAAAGTAAACTGTTGCTTTGTCTAGTTGTCCCCATTTGCACACAAGTGTGTGGAGTCACAAGTACGTACTTTCCGTTCTACTTTGCTACATTCGTTTTGTTTGCACATTCTTAGCTCATTTGTGGCATTGAGCATAGTCCCTAATAGTAGGCAACTTCTTTAACACACTCTTGCTACATGTGGTCTACTAATATCATTACAGGCGTCAGCATTAAAAAAATGGGTTTGGGGGAAATTTGGAATCATTTTGAAGACATGGGATAGACAAATTATGCTTTTTAATGAGAAACATCACAGGTTACAAGTAGGTGAAAAATAAAAATATCTGTGTACTATAGAAATTAGGGGGAATGTTGTAAGTTTCTGGAGATGAGAGGTTTGTGAGGAAATACAGAACATGGTGTTTATCCAACTTTTGGGAATACTGAAACAGTCAACAGTCAATGAGTATGGAAAGAAGAAATAGAAGTCCACAGTTTTATTTCAATTTTAAATCAAATTAATATACATATTGATCAAGTAGAACGATATTCCGCAAATATATGTTAAATTCATTTAAAATAATAATAATAATAATA
Organism: Metallyticus violacea; assembly: GCA_030762175.1. Classification (NCBI taxonomy): domain Eukaryota; kingdom Metazoa; phylum Arthropoda; class Insecta; order Mantodea; family Metallyticidae; genus Metallyticus; species Metallyticus violacea. The sequence continues at coordinate 54,982,168 of CM060842.1, forward strand.
ATAATAATAATAATAATAATAATAATAATAATAATAAAATCTGGGAAACGTTTTTATCTTCTAGTAGACGAAAGAAAGTCTTTTTGTCAACTTTAGCCCAAAATGGGAATAAGTGCTTTCTGAATTCTAGAAAGCATACACGGTACTCAAAATGGAGAAAAAAGTGATATATAGTTAATTTTTATCCCTTTGTAGTGTTTATGGCTTGTGTACGGTCTACCATGTCACATTACTCTGTCCTGATGTTTAATGCAATAAAGCCCTGAGCAGTTTTCCTTAGAAAACTGTTGCAAGCGTTATAAAACCCCTAGAGATAATTGAACTGGAAAATTAAATACTATTTAGGAGAATGTAGTAGCACCAGATTGTTTTAATGCGATTTTAAGGGAGGATATACATGGCTACAAACAGTTAAGAAGCTTCTTTGTTTGAGAGTCATTTTCCTGCTTAAATTTTTAAACAAGGTATTTCATGTATTAATAAAGCATTATTCTTTGAAAGAGACAATTCGCAGAAACTCAAACATTACGGCGAATCTGCATCTTTGTTTAGGTGTGTGAATGGTTTAATGAGTTTAAATGTAGTCAAACGAGCACAAGCGATGCGGATTTTACCGGAAGTCCTATCAAGGTAACGATTTTCTAAATAATTGAAAAAAAATCCACGATATGGTGCTAAGCGATCAGAAACCAAAGATGCGGGAGATTGCTGAAGCTGTGAGCATTTCTGAAGTTCGGGTGCGTAATATTCTGCGCATTCAATTGCAAATGAAAAAGTTATCGCTTTTTATGGATGGGATAAATTAGAAAGTTACTGGAATTAAGTGTGTAAAACTTTGAAAGAAATAAAACTATTTTTTTAAAAAAAGTTATGTTTCCTTTTACATTGACTTATGAAACAACCCTCTATAACTACATTATCTCATATCCTGGAATCAGACGGCAGATATCAAAGCGGATTTCCCATCACACCATACACTTCCATCATATTCTCTGAGATGATTCGATGGTAACTATTGCAAAAGGGAATGCAAATCGAAATATTTGAAGAAATAATCGCAACACGTCTCCTTCACCGAATATTAATGTCGCTTATGTCATAGCAGAATGGAACTCAATCTTCTAGACCAAAGCCCTCGCGGATTGCGATTATCTGGATATGCTGACTGTTGGAAGAGGACACAAAGATAACTACTCTCCCAACAGGATCCCACTCTATCGTTTTGAGTATGGAAATGCTTTAATGCATATCCACTAAGGAGGAGGAATGGGCACAACGGAACAGTCATCTTTTGCATATGGACATGCAGTACGTGTGACCTAGGTAAGAATATCTTGCCTGCCACGTCACACAAAGGACGCAAATAGAATATATGTGAGAGATAAATTAAATGATTTGATTTGCACTTTTGGTGTCACTAGTCATGCATATAAGACCACCGATAATGCTGCCCTGCCGTTCATAAATATTGAGGATATTTCTTAGCCTTTATTCCAGAGACACTTCAAACTGTGCAAGCGGGTCATTTAATAATGAAGCTTATCTACTGCGAGGAAACTAATAAATTATTTTTTATTTCGAACTAAACTCAGTAATACTACAATTAAAAGTATTTCTCAATATTTTCTAACATTTTTGGTATTGTAGCACCAACTTTCTGATACTTTCTCCTGTTTGCGCAGCAACGTTTACTGCGATTTTCACTGCATCATTTTAAAATCGCTGATCTGTAATGTGCTTCTTGAATTTGAAAATCACCCTGGGAAGATCAGGAAAAAACAGATGAATGGCTGAAAATTTCACATTTGAATGCCCTGAGTAAGTCCTGGGTTATTATTAAATTTTCCCATTACCAGCCTATTTTGCTGCGGTCATTGATTTAAATGAAATTTAAAAACTAAAGCTTTCCTGGTTATTGCGACCAGCATCGTCAATGAATTGAGTAAAAGTTCCTCGAGAGGCAGAGAGGGAAAGAACCATTAAAAGTGGGAGGGGTTAGGAATAGTGGGAGTGTCGTGGTTAGTTGTTTGTTGACTAGTAACGGATTCCATGTCATGCTTATTTGTTTATATTACATACCTGTTGCTTAATTTCTAAGGCCTCTCTCCTAGTCAGATTAAATATTAGTGATTTAATTAGTCTGAAAAATAAGCGATTGAGGAACATTCCATCCAAATTTGCCATTAAACAGAAATTTAAAACATAAAATTACAAAAATAATCGGATATTATAATCTGGTTAGGTGGGAGGCTTTAAAAATATAGCTACATCCAGATATTATAAACGAAGAAATTTTTTTCAAATAGGTAAGATATGAAAGTTATTACTAGTCAACAAGCAACTGAACCACAGCTCCCTTTTCCACTCCTATCCTCTTCTACTTCTAACGGTTCGTCCTTCTCTACCTCTCCAGATACTTTCACTACATTCACCGACGATGTTGGCCGTAGTAGCTAGTGAAAGATTTGGTTATTACATTTTATTTAAACCAACGACCACGGCAAAATAGTCGGGTAATGATCATTTTAATAACAACAACGCCGGCCGTGAAAGTCTAAAAGGTGTATAAGTCCTAGGTTCTTTCAGATTTGCTGGCGAGCAGTAGCAGAATTTTACGAGTCAAAAGTTCGGGGCGTTTTCGTTAGAAGGCGGCTCTAAGAGGCGTTAAGATCTTATAGCATCTTTAATATCCATTGTGGCTCTGTGGGGCAAGTAATGAATTAACATAAATCCCTGTTGATCACTGCAACACGCCTTCCGCTGCGTTGTTAGCATGCACGTTTTCACACCATGCACACCGATTGCGAACCATCAGAATGTTCATGTGTACATGAACAGATATACACAGATTAAGTCATTCATATTCGCAGAAGTTTAGATTTTTGCTGTGACAAAACGCATAACTGCAAGCAATTTACATATTGAATATGCCTCGTAGTGGCACCTCCATGTGTCTAGTTAACTACTGTCAAAGTAAAGCGCTCCATTTATGATTGCCGCTTCAGAGCAGCCAACATACTAATGCAATTTCTTATATAAAAATTAAGGAAACTTATTCTTTAGATTGCTTACTTCTTTTTCTTAAGAAAAATTTTTAGATGTTTTTGTTGTTCTTTAAGAATAAAAACAAATAAGGCATATTTATATTTCTATAAACATTCCTTGTTTATATTTTAGATATAAAAACACGCATTGGTGTTGAAATTACAAATATTTATTTTAAAATTTCAGATGGCAAATCTGTGCTGGTGGTACTACATATCGAAACTGACGGAATTCATGGACACAGTAAGTACTTAAATACAGAAGTTTGTAGCTATCCAATTAATAACATTATGCCATAGCTATACATAAAATATAAATCTGCTATATATTCTTCTGTAAAGAGTAACAGTGATTAATAAATCATGCTAGAGAAGTATTTACAAAAGTCATTTATGGCCTACAGCTTCTTTTCCAGCAAGGTTGCATAGTATTATGTATCTCTGAAAAATTTATTATATCATCCATAGCTCTGTAATATTTTCATTAGAATCTTTGAATTATTAATTGTTTTATTTCCGCAAAATTCTTCCATAAATGCCTTAAGATATTATATTATTATTATTATTATTATTATTATTATTATTATTATTATTTAGTATACAATTTTATTTAAAATAGAACAAAATATTTGCATAAAGAAGTAAAGTTAAATTGTGAATAAGTTTGCTTATTTATTATTTTAAAATATTCAATATCTAATACGGTTAAACACTCATTAGTGAGTCATAGTATATTAATAAATATAAATTTAAACTTTTTTAAAATCCAGATGCCTAATCGATTGCATTGTTTTCATTAGTATTACTTTGCTGGTCCACTACGTGCTTGGATCGCCCTGGAATTGATTGAACATTGAGAAAATCAAATTCTTAACGTATTCCTGAGTCAGTACATAAAACCACATATACAATGTCTTTATTACTTTCCTTTTTTCTTGCAATAGTATTGCCCATACCTTCCAGCAGTTCTCAATCAGATTCCGTCCTATGCTATTTCCAGGCCAGTCAAGCAGTTTGGCACCTGCCCTCTGTTTTTTCTAAGCAATGCTTTTAGCTGAAATGTTTGAATGACTGATAATTGCAACAACACTACCTATACTACAACTTAATAAAAATATAAATCAAAATAATTACTTCAAAGCCCTGTGATAGGAATTAAAAGTCGTCATGAAAAATGCAGCTTGAAGAATCACGAAAATAGTGGGCATCAATTTGTCAAAGTAGTCTGCATTAACAGTACCACTCACAAAGTCATGGCAGGAAATTCACCCCTAGATTATCTGACTTTGTGGATGCTTCACTGTTTGTGTTATGCATTAAGGCAGCAGTTCTTCACTTCTACGACGCACGTACACCTTCCTATCGGAGCCATGAAGGTTAGATTTAGACTCATCTGAAAAAAACTACCGCACCTTTACTATCCATGTTGCATGCTCTTCTACCCACTGTAGTCGTTTCTTTCTCGTTACTTTAGTGAACAAAGGTTTCTTTATGAGCAGAAAATTCTTCAAGGAGCCTACTGCCGATAGTTTGTTGGTCACTGTGACGTCATAAGTCTTTCCACTGTCGTTTCACTTTTAGGGATGATAGCCAAAGTTCAATGAGATAGATTCCTTTTAGTATCCTGAAATATTTTGCAGTAGATGCCCATTTCCTACCTCATTCTTTCACCCAGGCAACACTTCCCCTTTTTCCTGTATTTCTTCAGTGCTTTTGAAATGGTAAGACTGTTGAAAAACGCTCTATAGGTTATGTCTCTTGTTCTTAGAACAAAAGAAGAATAAAGAAAAGCTCCTTCTTCCTCGGCATAGGTTTCATTCCTTTGCCCATCTTGTCACCACAATGTCTTAACTAGAAATGAAGCTACATTGTATTTCAGCAATGTAAACTGAAAAACTGACACAAATACCGTTGTATTGTTAGTAAAAATGCACATGCAAGACCAAAAATGGAGACAAGAATAGACAAGCAACAAATGAGCAACAGTGGATACCTAAGCTTTAAATGAATCATGTCAAACTCATAATTATGAATGCGAAGAGAGGTAATTCATAAAATACTTTAACTCTTCAATTTTTAGAATACATAGCATAAGTTCGAAAAAATATATAGTTTAGTTAATACTCCTGTATATACACTACATTATGACTGGTATAGTATCTCAGGTTAACAACGGCAACCAGAATAAAATTACTCTTTCGCATTCTGGAGGTCCTCGTGTGTAAATTCTTGAGGGCAGGCCATCCAGACCTTCGGTTTTTTCGTGCTTACTTAGACGAATGCTGGGATGGATATTTCCTTTCCCCGAATTTTCCACTTTCCCCATTTCAATTTATTTACATTTCATAGTTCTGAGTGCCAAAATGGATGGTGCTGTGTGGTATGGCGGTAGATTTGCGCTTTGAAGAATCCTGTTTAAGCGCCTGGTGGGTTTTGTTTGGGGTGTCCTCGGACTGCCTGTATCACGTGTAACGCTGCCTCCGGTGTATCCGTCAACTCTTTCCTTCCTCCCGGAGGTGCTCCCTTGTTGGCCTATGCACAATAGGCTTATTAGAATGGCCGCGGTGCCGTCCCATACTTTCCTGTAGTGAGATCACTAAACCACGGGCTCGTGAGCTGAAGATTTGCGATTGAAATTCATCTGAACCGTTTATCCTGACCGAGATATCTGTCAGGTTTTCCACTATCCTTATAATGGCTAACAAAAGGGAGTTATTTCATGTATCATAAATTCTTCAGTGCCCACTGCCTGTGATGTCCCATACTAAAATTAAATTAAAAAATACCTTTCATTTTTATAATTATATATTTGTCACCGGGGTATAAAGAATCAGATGACAGAAATTCGTGGTTCTATGCTTGTAGGACACGGAAGTTCAGTTGGTAAGAGCATCAGCAAGGAAGGTTGAAGATCCGTGGTTCCAATCACGGCTGTAACCCAAATTTTCCAAGTCTGGTTCTTCCTTTACAAATAATTAGTAATGAGCTACATACGGCTAGTGTAAAAAAATGTTCCTATACAAACATTTGTTACGATTTTAAACAAAGTTTAAAGATCTAGTTATATAGTAAAAGTTGAAACTTTGGACAATTTGTATAAACGAAATGATTAGTGGTCTTTAGTAGCGCAGGACAAATTTACAGAGTATGTTACAGGACGGTGGAAAAGAATGTTTGCTGTTATTTAAGAAAGAAAAGGTATAACTGATGTAGAGTAAAATTACATTTTACAATCACTGTATAGCATACTTTCTAAAATATCATACCGGTCATATAGTAGAGTGTTACACTAGCTTTATTAATAACTGTTCTATATAACATAAAATTATACTCCATATTCTCCTGTACTTTTAACCATTTGTTTCTTTTTCTCCCTCGTTCCTCTCAGTTTCTTGAGTCCAGTCGTAAAGCTTTCAGTATATTGACTTACTTTTTAGAACATTTGCCTTTATTTAAGTTCTGTGCTCTGTTCTTTTTAAATGTTTATAAAGTTATATTTTCAATATTATACACTGTATCCATATCTTTGCTTAACACTTTCTAATGAAAATATCGCGGAATTTCATATAAGGAAATAACGGACATTTTTCCAAGATTCTTCTCCTCTAGTAAGTTATTCTTAAAAATCTTCAGATTTTTAAATTGGAATTGTTTTGTGGCTCTTTATTACACATTCCTTTCATGACAAGTCTTATTTGGTACAATAGATTCCTAATGTATTCATTTTTATTTTTCCAAATATTCTTACCAGCTCTAATATGATTCATTCTACTTTAAACTTGAATGTTGTATGTACCTTTGAAGAAATTTTGAGGAATTAGATCTACAAGAAGAAGTGAAATGAGGCCCACTTCAGGGAAATTCCTTGATTAGTTTGTCAGCACCAAACACTAAACTGTCAGCATCTCAAAGGTACTTATTATCATCTACCTACCTAATGGATAAAGGTGCTGAAGTAGAGACTGACTATTAGGGAGCGAGGAAATAAGGTCATTACGCAGATGTGCTTAAAACAGCTTAATCAATATTATAATGAGTTAAGGCAATAAGTTTTCTTTTCTTTCGAAAGTTTTATTCTCGCATAAAGAGTATTTAGAAATTACAATTGCTACTAAACGAATAATAAAATTATTAACATCAGAAATTTGTTTTCTGTTCATAGCTATTCTTCATACTGAGGAAGAAGGATAACCAAGTGACCATTCTCCATCTCTATCACCACACGCTGACACCGATTGAAACGTGGATATGTGTCAAATTTCTTGCAGGTTTGAACTAAATAAGCAATTTTTGTTCTATCAAGAGAGAGCAAATGTTAATTTTTGTATTATTGTAAGAGCATTACAGAACCAAACCTAATGGCACAATTTTGCTTCGTTCAATGCTTCCAGTAAACGTCACATAATTGTTGATTTTTCTTTTGTGTAAAGTATTGTAATTCTTGAATTTCAAAAGAAATAGGTTAACCAATCAAACTGTAACAAAACATCAGTAACTATGGCAATAATATGATCAGTAAATGTATTAATTTTTATTTTACAGCATGTAATACCTAAATTACAGTTCATGGTAATGAGAGAATATTTTATTCAAGACTGTTTTACGTTTTTACTTCTTGGAGATTAAAATAATACTTTTATCAGCAACTCTGTCGTTTAGGAAAAGCTACTTATGATTATTTCAACACCCAAGTCTCAAGACTCGAAGGCGGTAAACTAGTAGAAGCATATACTCGAAATTTGCTGAGAATATGTTTTGTTTTGCAGGAGGGCATGGGACGTTCTCCAATTTGGTGAACAATGGAGTGCACGTGGTAATGTACTTCTACTATATGGTGGCCGCAATGGGTCCAGAATACCAGAAGTACATTTGGTGGAAGAAGTACCTGACTACCATGCAGCTGGTACGTCCTTAGATGTAGACAGACTTTTCAATGCTAATTTGTTACTTAATATTTCATAAACTCTGATTCTTTCTAGCCGTTTACATTTTTATTCGCACTACAATTATACATTCAACTATTTTTTCACTCTACATACATTGTCACATTCCATTCACTAACGTGATGTTATTGCACTCTCATTTTCACTTTCCAAAACTATCAAGTAGCTGTAACCTACAAACCTACTTAAATAATTTTCTTTTAAATGAATGCTCTTTTGCTAATTGTCTGGAGAAAAGTTTCCTGCCTTGGAGGAATGAGGTTATGAATAAGAGCGGAAGGAGGGAAGTTGATGCTAACTCTTGGAAATGTCAGCTTCTACGAACGCTTACTGAGAATATGTAAACATTACGGCGCCACAAGCCCCATCTTCCAGCTGTCAGCAACACATACTATTAGACTCTACTGTGAATTCATATTGTTTTGAAAATAGAGGGAGCTTAAGGCTTACTCTTATCCAGTTATAGCTTGGAGGTTCCAGAAGCCAGAGGGCTCAAAATCATAATGGGAAATCAGAACTGCATTGCACAAGAGATAGATGTACTTACTGTAATGCTGAAATAACAAAGAGATATTAATGTCAGTTACATAAAGCAGGGCAAAGGAAAATGGAATGTATTGTTAGGATGAATTCGGAGAAACTCCGGGAAACCATGGGATCCTAAATTTGTCAATTACAAATGGCATTGTGCAGCAGAGAGATTAAAGTAAAAAAGAAAATGTCCTTCAGGCAGAAGTTGCGTAAACCAAGCGAATTACCGGATTTGTGAAGAGTATTAGAGAGCGCTGGAGTGCTTTTTAAATTTAGGTTTTCAGATATACCACACTGCCAATAATCCGATTTCCCTGATTTTCAGAAACTATTTTATTTAAATGATAAACACCGAGTTTCGTTGCGAAAAAATAAAGATCGATGTCGCTAGAACGATTTTTAAATTTTCGGTTTCAAATAAACCCCCACTCATAGTCAGATTTAACTGATTTTCAGAGAGTATTTTTCCTATTTTATTTTAATGACATATATCGAGTTTTAATGAGAAAAAAACAAAAATTGATGCCTCTAGAGCAATTTTTTGATTTTCGCTCTATGATAACCCCCACTCTTTAAATTTCGGTTTTCAGGTATACCCGAACCACTAATTGTTCGATTTCTCTGATTTTCATAAAGCATTTTTCTATTTTATTTAAATGGTATGCCGAGTTTCGTTGAGTAAAAACAAAAATTGCAGCCGCTAGAACGTTAAGGCACACACACATATATGCATAGCTTTAGGTTAATCCCCATTACTAATGGTCCAATTTTGCTGGAGAGAGACTCCAAACACACGCACGCGCACACACACATTTACAGGGCGAAAAGTCAAGTTGATCAATAATACAAACCTAAGAATATTTGGGAAACGACACACACACGACATATACACATATTTCTTTTTATATTAATTTTTTGTGCCTAGTAAGTAGGAACTATTGCGATTTGAAGGACATTTTCATAAAGCTTTTCATGGGTACAACTGCAATATCTACATTGGCTCAGAATTATCTAAAACGGCGAAATATAAAAATATCAATTCAAATATGCGAAAAATTAATTCATTTTTTCGATTATTACGTTTTATATTGATGTTTATTTATATTTTAAGTGCACTATAATGCAGAACAAAACCCAAACGCTCAGTTTTTGTATCGGCATATTTTTTGTTATTATCTTTTAGATTTTCATGTGTAATGGTCGCAGTTTTTAAATGTCATTGGAAATGTCGAGAAAGGTACAAAAAACCCTTAAGTTGAAGATTACTGAGAAAAATGACTACGGCATGTTGATTATATTAATAACAGGCACATAGTACCCATCATTCCGTCCCGGAATAAAAGCCTCGCCGGAAACCTCCAATAATTACAAAGAATGGAAAGTGTTCACTAGATCCCTGTTAATGGGAAAAAAAAAATATGCTTACACATTTCAGTTGTTATTTATCAGTGTTAAAGTGGGAAGTGTGTGAATATGTTGTTCATTTTTCGTCGTTTGATAGCCAGGACTCTCGCGAACAAAATTTAGATAAAGCTTTTAATCTTGCTGGTCTTTCATTTGAAAGATACTCTACCAAAAATAGGAATATTCATAAAGAAAGGCGCGAAGATTACAAAATAACTGTAAAAATTATTATTCAAAGTATAAAATACTTTTTAACATGTACGTAAAGTGATCAATTTGAACTATTTTTTATGAAATCAATAAATCATGTTATACTCTTGTAACTTTTTGGTTATTTTTGCCAAAATTTCATGGCACATTTATATCACGATTAAGAACGTGTTTGTCTATTGTTACCAGCTTTAAAGTTGTTAAAGGGATTAGTTTGAAATAACTCTGGTTTTAGTTTTGGAGCTAATTTCAAATCAAGATAATTCTGAAATTCTGCTGGATATTTAATATGTTTCGCATTCATCTCACTTGTAAAAAAGAAAAAAAGTCATTTAACATTAATAACATAAAACAAATACTTTGTGCATAAGTAAGGAGTCTATAAACAAAATACGATTTGTATCCGTTGAATTTGTAATAAAATTATTCCCTTCACCATACTTACTACGTGTGTAACTGTGTACATATATTTTCAATTATTTAAATTAAATTTTGATTGTATTTCAATAATTTTTCAATTTAAAAAACTCATCCTTTGTTCAGTTAGGCAAGGATAATATATTCTTGCACGTTCTGCGTTCATCCCTTAATTTCCTGTTAGTATGGATCTCTTAGCTTCATCAATTTTACGTGTTCAAAGTGATTGAAATTAGCGAAAAGATTCAAAGAAATTTAAAGCAAAATATTTTATGGTAATCACTTAAGGTAGTTTATGTTGCAGTGTTGATACATAAAATTCTATATATACTTAAACTTATTGTAATTCCGTTATAAACAGAATATTGTTATTTTTCCATTTCCACCCCATTTTCTTGGTTATAACTTATGGGGCAGCCAATTCTACACAACGCAACATCACATTGTTTACACTTGTATCGAAATTTATAACGTGGCCTGGGGCTTGCTTCATGAAAGAGGACAGTTCAACCGTGGTAGGCAATTATTTTACAATTCAATAACTTGACAAAATTCTGACAAATTGTGAAATTATTGGTCTTACTACTTTAACTTTAATGCGATATACTGTAGTGCCTGTAAGATAATAGACATACAATATGTTTAATTTTTTCTTTCAAAATTTATATTAGAAAAAAAAAACGATTATTGTGTTTTCTTCAATGTTTCCATAAATTATCTGACATTTATTTTGTGACTGAGCTAATGTTATCGTTTTTGTCGTTTGTTTAGGTTTTTTATAAAATACGCGATAAGGTGACAGAAATCATTCCTTATAATATAAAGGTTTACAATTAATAATGTGTTCATAATAGTAATTTCAAATAGTAAGAATAGTGATATGTAGGAACAGGTCTTTTATGCTCTAATAACCCCTTTAATATATGCGCATTTATGCACATAAATATGTCCATATAAAAAGTATTAAGATCTCATATTCACAAAATAAAATTTAAACCATTTCATATAGCCTCTCCGTGAATAAAAATATGGGGAAACTATTTCAATTATTTAACTTGGCAAAATTTATCTTTAATTTTGAAGAGTTGGGGTAATTTTTCTTAAAAATAAAAATATATATATAAATAAATAATGATACTCATATTTTTGGTTCTGCACACTCTCAACTTCTTTTCTGTTGCAGTTTGCAACTACCAACTGTTTTAAGTTTTCCTCTTTCTACTGTTTCTTATGATATTCTTATAGCAGGAAAATCTCCTCTTCACCTCACAGGAACTTATGGGTTCAATTTGATCTGCTCTTAGTGTATTTCACTAGGCAGTTCGGAACGTTTCCCTGCTAAGATTTCTTCAATCTCACACATTAACATTATCCCAAGATTTTTGAAAGAATACAGAGGGTGCAAAAAATGTACACACACTTCAAGCAAAGAAAAAAACTGTTAACATAACAAAACTGAATTCACACAAACAGAAAATGATGAGCACTAATCATCTTACAGTTACAACAGTTGCTCAAAATGCTCATCATCGGCGTCGATACACTTCTGAGTACGTTGAACTACTGAATGAGCAACGTTTGCGAAAGTGTCCTCAGCGATTGCAGCACATGTCGTTCGTTTCAATTTCTTCCCGAAGTGCTGTCAGTGTAGCTGGTTTTCTACGGTATACAACATCCTTAAGAGTTCCCCATAGGTAGAAGTCCAACGGAGTTAGATCAAGAGAACGCGGTGGAAACTCAATCGGACCTCTTCGTCCTATCCAGCGCCTTGAAAGATTGTCATCACGTATGTCCGTGCATAGCGGTGCTAATAAAGTGGTGCACCGTCCTGCTGGAAGTAAATTCCTCATTTGCATAGAGTGTGTGAATGCCGGATAAGACGAATATGCGTATCATGTCCAGGTACACTGGGCCAGTTACTGTTCCTTCAAAAAAGAAAGGTCCAACTAGACCCCTAGATAACAACCCACGCCAAACATTAATTCCAGCAAACATTAATTAATTAATTCCATAAATTAACAGTATTTCCTAAAACAAGATGTGAATAGTTTGCACATCAGTAGACACAGCCGGTTAACACTTCCGTTCAACTTAAATTGTGCCCCATTAGATCAAACAACATTCCCTACGAGGGCCTCATCCTCTTGTACCGTGTTCCGAACAAGGCGAATGCTTCAATGATCGCAGCAACACAAGTCATTTGTTGATAATTTGTTTTTACACAATTATCATCTTTATGAAGCATCAATTTGCCTTGTGACAAGTTAAAATTTTATACCTGTCACTTGTGGCATATTTGGAAGTTATATGACAACAATTAATTGTCACAATATACCGACAAATTTGTCAACTTTTATGAAACAGGGCCCAGATACTATGCACTGAATACATGTTTTCACCCGACCTAGTATTTTCTCGAGGGTGCTTTGATGTATAGCAGTACGTTGACTGTATTGAAATCCCGCGGGCTTACGTGACGTAAAAATACAGTACGATAACGCACGAAATTCTGGCTGTAATGTAAGCCTGTTGCCACGATCTGTTAGATATGTCATGTGTAATAAAACTGTTCACATTAATTACAAATGGAAGGAGTATTTCTGCAAATTCTCTGAGGGAAACTCAACTTCATAATGTTCTCTTCTTTGGTTCGCAATGTCAACTTCCTCTAATTGCTAGTGTAGTATATAGTAGCATTTGAATTAGCAGCTTAATTCACTCTATTCCCCTTACACATTTCCATTCTATCTCTTCATCTGTCCTTGGATCGCAGCTCGTAGATACCAGGAGAACGTCCCTGTTATGAGATCAGATAACACACTTTCATGTTGCAGCTTGCGGGATTCGCTCCTGTTCAGTTTCAGCTGTTTGGGTTACGAAAACTCTTTTAGCAGATCTTTTCTTCCAGCACGAGCCATACCACATGTATATATTTATGCAATATCACTATCTTCGTGGACGTTAAAAATATTATCAGAACACACACGATGTCATAATCCCGTGTATTTTTCTAGCACGGCCTATTCTCCCAGTACCCCACGTCTTTATACCTCATTTTGTTGATTTAGCAAAATACATCATTGCTTTAGAATGAAGCGCTCTTTGAAGTCTATCATCGATTCATCTATGGACAGATCACGAGGTTGTACATATCGGCAAACTTATTAAAGCAGGCTGAAAGCAGAAAACCATAAGAATCATTCCCCAATTTTGGCCTTACAACTTCGTCGTTGAGATGAAAGTACGGAGAAAAAATTTTAAAGCGGAACGTCGTGGCGTGCATTACAATTGGACATTTACAGAAAATTTCCTCTAATTTCAGGAAAATCAGTTATCCCCATATATATTCAAAATGCCTGACTTTCCCTTGATCTTGTATATTCCCATTTTGGATCTGCTTTGTTCCCTCCCTTGAATTTTAGTGGCATATCTATTATTTCTTCCGCCATTAAATAAAATGTTCTAACTACAAAAATATGGTTTTCAGGACTTCCTGTCCATTTTGGAGGAAATTCTTTAGTATTTGTTTAATGATTTGAATTTTCTCACCGTTTTACATGTTCCTCAACACTGTAATTTTGTTGATAGCATTATCCGTTGACTGATTGAAATATGATACATCGGAGCTACTTTTTTCCTGTTCCCCTGTAACTCACTGCAAGTATATCCTCACTTGTTAACAAATCTATTCACTAGGACTATTTAGCCTCTGGCGATCGGCCTGCAAGACTCCGCAGGCAGCTGCGGATTGCGTTATTCAAAGGATGAAATGACACGTGGATGTGATAAAATCACTTCCCCAGTACAGTTGGAATGTGTTTGCATCAACCGAACTCGTAAGAGATAGGAATGAATATCACCCTAAAGTGTACAGCGAGTGTGAACGAAAGTGCTTTATAAAATTCCAAGTCAAACGAAGGGAATACGTAATTCGATACTTTGGGGCATTACTGGATAACACACCGAATAATTGCAAGGTGGATGAGAGCAACTGTGAACGCATTGGTAGACCTGTTGTTGCAACAGATGAGTTCTAAGTTAAAGCTTAAGGGTTATTTCGAAAGAAAGGGCAAGACATATGGGAAAATTTCTTGGTACTGCAGCTTCTGTTTATAACATGTTAGTACAAAAGGTGAAAATGCGAAACATTTGTGCTTGCTAAGTTTCACACTGAATTAGGAAAGTGAGTGGCAGCAAGACTGCATCTGGAGGTATGAGAGCATGAAGGAATCTCTCTTCATGATTCCTTGTATTTATCACTTGCTATCACTTCAAAGAGTTTCAGATATCAAGCTAGAGAGTTATCTGGAAGCAGTACTCCTCTTCCAAGGATGTGACGACGTATTGTTGACATGGCAGGGGAATATATTACGCCAAAGTGACGTAAATGAAATTAGTAGGAAACTTTATATTAACATCACTGTTTGAGTGTCCTCATATTTTGATAATAGAGACGGTTTTTCGTCACATTCAACAAATAATTACAACGAAGCGAGGAATATTACATTTGTTGGTTCATTGTTCCATTACACCTCAATCTCTGTTTCCCTATATATATATATATATATATATATATATATATATATATATATATATTTAAAAACGTTATTACTTAATATAAACTATGTTTTAACAACAGTTATTGAATGTTATAACTAGAGGTGTTGCATTTGCTCTCGACCTCTCATTTTCAACTTTCAAACTAATATATATATAAGAAAGAAGCCTAATACTTTCATAGTGAGTCTGCTTATGCCTGTAAATGATACGGAAGGTGTTTACCAACACATCGGAAATCATAGCCCAATGTTATCTTGCTGATGAGTATCCGGGGACTTGGTGCAATAGGAAGAAATCTGGTAAGGTAAGGTCAGGCAATCTTGGTGTCCAAAGTTCTTTAAAAAACCAATCTTCAAAGATGGAAAGCAATTTCAGAGAAATGTGGCATGTGGCACAGGGGGAGGGTGGTTGACACTTTCAGATGCTCTAGTACTGAACTCTAGTACGCCGGGCCGCACACCCGAGCCTCGTGTCGCGGGTTCACAACTAACTAAATATGCTGCGTCGTAGTAGACTGTGAGCCACCACAAGAGTTTGGGTTATCCAGAGCTGGGATGGGGGGGGGGAGCTGATAATAGATAGGGCACCCTATCAATGGAGTACATATCTGCTTCCATCCTCCAAGGAATCGAGGCATTGGTAGCGGCCGGTCAGCAACTGTCCTCAAGGGAACTGGTTTAAAACTTCAGGAATAGAAAGCCAAAGGAGATGGACTCAGCCCGGACACAATGAGAATCTTTAAAGAGAGGAAATTTTTCAAAGAAAGTTGGCATGGGGCACCATCTAATTGAAAATAGCCAGTGCCCTCCAAGTAGTTCATAAACTCGTGAAAGACTCATATATATTGAAGTATGCACCACCTTGTGGAAGAAGATGAAGTCAATAAAGTGTAGTAGTTCATCCTGTACTACTTGAACACAAACACTCTATTACTGTAGATGACTGGTGACAGAGCCAGTCAGATATATCACACTAATGCCAACACCACTTAGATACATGAGTGACGTCACATCTATACTCCCTCAATTAAATTAATTTTGCATTGCTCAGTAAAATAAATACCCATTTCTGGGAAACATTAATGGGTATATTGCATTAGTGCAAGATTTTGTTTTACATAAAAGTTATTCCTACTATGATGTTGAAATGTTGTGTAACGGTTTACCTCTTACAGAGAGTGCATATGTTTTAAAGGATAGATATACGAGAAAGAAATGAGTACTTACAATTCGTAGACTGTATTTCACAGTTACTAATTATTCTGTATATATTTTCAGCTTATATATATATAATGATAGTGTACCTTAACTTCAGTATCTTAGTAGCAGCATGCAACAAACCATCACAATTCATAATAATATATAATAAGAAATACGCTATGCAGCTTTACAATAAAAGCCCCTACTTCATATTTAGGAAATACTAATCTATTGTAATTCTAACACAATAATCATTAATTAAGGGCATTCCGAAGTGAATTTTGAAAATGTTGAATGATTGAACCTAGAGACTTTAGATTTGACTCACACATATTGTCAGGTTTTTTATATTACCCGCATAAACTTTTGACTTAATCGGTCAAAATTTTGCTATTGTTTTAAGCACTTATTCTAAAAATTAAGTCGGGGGGGGGGGATTCAAAGATGTCGCTAAAACCTACCTTCATCCATAAAAGCTGAGATTATAATGCAAAATCTTGTAAATATTGCCTTACTCAAAACTTAGCATGGATTTTTAGTTATGACTTGCTAATTTTAAAATAATACTAATGCTAAAAATTAGTAGCCAACTATAGTAAAAAAAAAAAAATATGACTGTTTTTGTACTCACAGAAAAATACATGCTAACTTTTGAGAAAAACCTCTACAGAATGACCCAAAAAGTTTCATGCATGTACAGAAAATAGGTTTTTGAGTACAGACAAACACTTCAAAGGCCAAGAAATGGGGATTTAAAGAACGCAGTCATTTAAAAATGGCTACTAAAACAAATGTTTGAAAGAGCATAGGTGTCTGCAATTTCTGAGAGAGGTTGTCTGCGGTTAGCAGTAATTTTTAAAAAACTAATTCTTTATTTTTTGAGCAAAATCTAATTATTTATTTTTATCACCAAAAATGCCATTTTTTCACTTCTGAGTACTCTTTAGCCGGCTGGATTTAAAATATTTCACTCATTCATACTATAGAAGAATGTGTATTTAATTTATTTATTTTATTGCCATTCAGGCCCTTTAGATACCACATAATGTAACCCAATTAATTTACAGTAGAACCTCGATTATCCGCCTTTCAATTGTTTGATCGATTGTGACGGTCTTTCTGATAGCTGATTTTTTCCGTTGTTAATCGTGAAAACTCCACTAAAATTCGATCTATTGCCAAAAGTTCAGAAAGTAGGAAAGGACAATACAGCTCCTCCCCCTCATTAGAAAGGATAATCGAGGTTCTGTAGTATTTTTTTTTTTTCCTGCTTCCTTTCTGGCTTTTCGGTAGTTCTTCATTTCTACCACTGTGTTTGTTTCCCTCTCTCCTCTTTTTTCTTTCCTCTTATTTCTTTCCTTTTTTTCCCCCTCCACCTCCTGCAAATCTTCTCGAACTAGAAGGTTCAGACTAACTTGCATGCTGTCTCTCTCCAGAATCTTTCGGCCCAATTGAATTGTTTTCTGCTGTAGTGAAATCGTACGTTTCCAGTATGCAAGTACGAGGAGCGTTCCATATTGATTTACACTTTATTATTATTATTATTATTATTATTATTATTATTATTATTATTAAGTTTATTTCTTTAATTTTTATTAAATATATTTTTTACGCTAGCTCAGATCTTTTATGCCTTGGCAGATATATCCAACATAGTTTCCATTACACTATTCACACTTACGCCAAGGATGTGGCAACTTTCCCATGTCTCGTGGAACCACTTTTTCGGACAGCTGCTTACAGTTCCTGGAAGTCGACGAAACGATGTCCGTGTAGAGATTTCTTCAAAGCCCCAAGTAGATGGTAATCAGAAAGCGCTAAATCAGGAGAATACGGTGGGTGCGGTAACACCTGGAACCCAATCTCAGCGATTGTAATCCTGGTTTCCCGAATCGTGTGGGGAAGAGCGTTGTCGTGTTACAGCAGTCCACCTTTGGCCCATCTTCATGGCTGATTCTTTTGAATTATACTGTGCAATCTCTGAAGGGGCGTCGCTTATGCCGTGCTGTTAATAGTGGTCCCTGATTTCAGTCGCTCAATGAGAATGATTCCATTCATGTCCCCAAAGACTGTGGCCATGTATTTGCTTAAAGAGGGCTCCGTCTGGAATTTCTTTGGCGGGGGGACTGTCTTTATGCTTTCATTGTATTGATTAAGTTTTGGTTTCCAATTCTGGATATTTGATCTTTGGTCTCGCAGGCAGTCTTTTGGATCATGACTGTGGCTTTGAAGGAGATCACTGTTCATGTCCTTGCGCTGTTGTCCTTGTGCTGCAGTCAGGGATTTGGGAACCCATCTGATACATTTCCCATCTTAAGGTATTCGTTCACTATGCGGTGCAGAGCGACTCTGGCAATCTCATATCCGAGAACATGATGCACTATTCTCCTGAATAAGACGCTCCACTCTAGAGATGCTAATTGGGGTTATCACAGTCACTTTCCTCCCAGAACTGCTTCCCCTCTCCGTTGATGTGTGGCGTGGTTACAGCCTTCCACTCAGTTGTACAAGATGTTTCGTCACGGTGCAAGCTCTCCACACACTGCCAGCAATAGGCTGTGAATATCTGCAGTGTTTACCCTCTTTCCACAGAATTCACGTAGGCCAGTATCGTCCTTG
Organism: Metallyticus violacea; assembly: GCA_030762175.1. NCBI lineage: Eukaryota > Metazoa > Arthropoda > Insecta > Mantodea > Metallyticidae > Metallyticus > Metallyticus violacea. Next base: position 55,001,095 of record CM060842.1, read on the forward strand.
ATGATCATTCTCAATGTTGTCCACTGACGCACTGACAGCAGTTGGAGAAAAACGTTGTAGTTTGTCAGGACTGCCACCAGAAGGTAGACCAATGCACTACTAGTTGCCAACTGTAATAACAAGTCGTGGCAGACCGTGGACAGTGGGAAATTCGAAAATGTAAATCAATATGGATAGCCCCTTGTAGGTTATTTGAATGTATTGGTATGATGTTCCGAAATTAGACCTCCCCCACGATAAGTTTGCACTGGATTCCATGCGGGTAAGAGAAAACTCCAGTGAGAGAGATAGAGCATCCTGCGCTTGCACACAGCTTCTTCTGTAGCATATTTTTCTTCCAAGAAAGCGCAGTTTTGAGAAAAGTTCGTGCTTGACAATAAGTGAAATAGAAAGTGTCTGTAGACCATCTTTAGTATAGGTATTTCGCTTTTTCTTTAAGATAATATGCATCAAATAGTGTACTAGACGGTAATATGCTTTATTATACGTATTGTTCCGGCAGTTGCTTGAAGGGCTAATGTCTTATAGAAGATAGCAGAGAAGCCGTCTTAGTTGTGTGACGCTGGCTGAGTGCAAAGTATTCATGCGTTAGGTCTAAAACTATAGCTATGAGCCGCAGAGTTTAAATCCATTGTACAGACGCTATGGGATTTGGGTTTAGGTTCTGTTTTGGTCCACGGGTGGTATTTTATTTCCCACCTACCCTACATATTTGTAGAGCATTCCCCTATCCGCCACCTGGGGACGCGCCCGATGGGGGACAGAAAACCCCTCACGGGTTTTGGGTTTTGTTTATTAATATTATTATGGTTACAATAAAAAAGCATTGTACAATAACTCTTACTGGCTACTAAGTGTTACATATTAGGCTAGACCGCCACGGGTGGCCGAGGTCGTTAAGGCACGGACTCGTGAGCGGGAGGTCTGCGGTTCGAATCCCGCCAGGACCGTCCTCCCTGACTGGGGTTTTTTCCAGGTTTTCCTCAGTCTTCATAACTGGCAAATGCCGGGGAGGTACCTAAACTTAGGCCTGGAACGCTTCCTTCCTTAAAAAAAAAAAAAAAAATCCTTTCCCAATTTATCATTTCATCTCATGTATCATCAGTGTCCACCGCCTGTGGTGCCTCAGTAGTAAAAACGGGCGTTAAACACTACTCAAAAAAAAAAAAAAAAAAAAAAAATATTAGGCTAGTATAGTGCGGGACAAAGCCTTAACGACCTTTTTCTTTTATTATTTTTTTTCTGGTAGTAACAAAACTGATATGCAACTGTTTATTTATGCTATCGATATGAAACCGTGAGCAATGCAGTGCACCAAAGTTTGCTCAAGAAAACAACGTCGTCACGTATGCATTCTCTTTCCGTATATGTTTAGTGCTAACAGGGTGTAGAAGTGAGAGTAAATAATGTATTCTGTATTTATTAATTTAGAAATCACCAGATATCCTTAATAATATGATAAACAGGAAATATTCATATTGTGCTCAACTTTTGATGTATGAAAATAACAGTGACAACACTGGAATATTACCATCTCTTGGTAGTGTTTAGAAAAAGCAATAACACTAGACACTCAACTTGATCAGCTGGGACGAGGTCATTAAGGTTTGTCCCACTATGTTGATTGGTAATGGTGTAGCATTCTCAAACCGTTTTAATAATTATTAATATTATAACTATACTAATAGCACGTTATACTTAGTAACAGCATATTTTTGTCCTGGAATACTTTTAAGTTAGGAAACTTAAAAATTGTACTTTATCATAATTAGCTTTACACAACACTTCAACACCATTATATATTACACTGCTCTACTGTACAACTGACAATATTGATTGAATAAGCACAAAATAATAGAATTACCAAACTATTAGCAACTGTAAATGGCAATAGATTAGCCCAATGGTGATTACATCATTGAAACTATATAGCAATTGTGCTGTTAGGTGGTGGTATTATTTCCGAGGACAGTGTACACATAAATGAGCCTGCGACAGTGACCTAGAAAGTATCGTGTCCTTCCTTAACCACTTATAGCATGAAGACATGACCTTGTTAATTTCACTAGATATGCCTAATAGTTTGAATATTCAAGTCAGTGTTTCTGAAACCATTTTCAACTGCAGACCACTTTTTAAGTTAAAAGGTTCTGTGAGTCACCTTCCTTCTGCCTCATTCAAAGCAGTTTCATCTTAAGGAGAGTATAGGAGAAATTCCTGATAAGTCACATTTTACAGTACAGAAAAATTAAAGGTGTAAGGGTCACTATATTTCTTTTCTTTGGTTATCAATTTTCTTCTGCTTTAAAACAGTGAACTAGATCTCGTACAAACACAGTTTTTGAAACTACATAGGCTGCAATAAGAATATACTCGATATTTTAGAGTCAAAATATTTTACAAAGGAAAATCTGGTATAAAGTCCTGATATTCCCGGTAATTGTTACACTAATTGTTCTATTAGAATATTGCAAATTATTACTTATTTTTATCAAATATTTTTATTTTAAGATCTAATAATAATAACAATGTTAGATAATTTAAAGAATCTTTTTGAACCTAAAATAATTAGAACCATTTAAAAACGCACTTTTAGAGATATTATTATCAACAATGTAATTATCCACGAAAATGGCAATTAAAACAAATTCAAAAATTCAGCAATGCTATAGGGTACTGCCCTCAGTTTTTCTAGAATTATCAGATTTTTTCATGTATGTCGGTTTAAAACTTTCAAATGTTTCTAGGCTAATCAAGTTTTTATTCTGTACAGTTAAACCGTGTACTACCATAGCTACTGAATGACATCGAAAACAAAAACAAAAAAATATATAATTTTGAGTTATTGTGTTTTCCCCTGACTCTTCATATTATTTTTCATATTTCAAATTATACATTATTAGGTTTTTTTTGAGTATATTAACCACAGTTTATTTCGTTTAATATTAGGATTAACTAGAGCGAAATAGAAATATATATTCGTTTTTCATGTTTTAGAGTAGAATTTATATAATCTCTATATTATTAATTGAGAAAAGCAAATAAAATTATTTTACACATGTATTAATGGAATGGATGAGCCTGCATAGTTATTCATTGTTTATTTTCAAACTCCTCAAACTTGCTTAACAAGTGTCTTCACTAACGAAAGCTTTAGTAGCGAAAATTCCGTTACTTTGTAGTTCTTAATGATACAGTGACATTCGCAATTCATTTGATATTTTCCTTCGTGTTTCTTGGTATTGTGCTCAGTTATAACTAAGTTAACATTTAACTTAAGATTCTGGAGGGACATAATTGTAGATTGAGGATCATGTTGTAAGGGGAAATCAGTGGCCGATAACAAGTAAAGTACCCGAAGTTACGTAGCGATATTTTGATAGTGGCGTTTAAGTTAAGGAAGATGTGCTAATAGGATATGCACATATGGGATTCCAAAAACAATTGAACACTTCCGGGATGGAGGAGAGAGTGTTTGGCTTGAAGAGAACGCATCTATCACGAGAATTTCTACCCAGTTCGTTGTACCGTTCAACTCTTTTATTTTCTTTTTTTTTTTAATTGTCTGCTCTTTAATGAGACGACATAAGTAATAAAGTCCAAGGGCTGTTCTGAATTTTAATTTCGTATTATTCGTTCAAAGAATTTGACTTGTAACTGAAGGATGGATTCCAATTCTAAATTTTGATTTGTTTTCTCTTCGTTATTAATTTAAATTACTTGAGCTGTCTGACAAAGATATTAACCAATGTACCGCTTGCCGTTAAGCATTATAATGTAATCACCGATAAAATTATTTATGTTTCCAAAGCTATATATAAAAAGCTGCATTTATTTGTTTTAATAATGTTATCTATTTTAGATGTAAATATTTTCTTCAAGTATTTTCAAGTGCACAAGCTACAATGTGATTAATGTTTGAAGAAATCTTTAATAAATACTAACACAAATAATTTGTTTTTAGTTATGTCACAAGCTTACGGTACAACTCCCCCGCTAGTGACGCAAGCGCGCACGTGGGCTAATGTTTATGCATGTGTTACAAACTCGTATATCTGTCAATAGTAGTCCATTGTACGTTTATGAAAGTGATGAAGCAATCTTTTACGTATGATTAAAAAGCTCGCATACCATTGGCTTCTATTGGTAGACACAAAGGTTAGCGTTCGGGAAAATTTCACAAGTTACTTGCTTGAGTGTTTTTCAGATAGTGAAAAATGGCTGTGAATTTGTTTATGCTGATGTAATTTGCATTTATAGAAACTGATAAGTAATAATTGCATTAGTTCAGATTATGCAATACGCAAATATAGCAATAAATATGTACAATAGTGTTAGAAGAATTATAGACAAAATTAAACAGCCTTAAAACTAACAAAAATTATCAGGAATTGATACAATTAATATGAAGCTAATAAAACATGAGCTATTAGAAATTCCTCATAGATTTTCAGATATACTATAGAGCATTCAATTGGACGCGTAGCCGGATTAATGGGAATCTGCTTGCCCCGTTTCTAATAGGTTCTGTTCCCCTCTTCACTTTTCCGTCTCTCCGTGTGCTGACGCGTAGTCTTTGTGCTGTACAGGCGTTGAACGTTGTGAGACTACGTGTTTCAGTGTTATAGTATGTTAGTGAGTGCTGTTATAATGCCGAAAAGTCCTTATACTTTAAGACACAGAATCTTCATGTATAATTCCTATGTGACAAACTCTTGTAGAGAAGTAAGACGGAGCTTTTTATTTAGATTCCCTGCTATTTGTGCGTCTAACATAGAAACGTTCATAATCTAGTAAACAGATTTATGAAAACAGGATCTGATCTTGATAAAAAAAAAAAAGTAAAACGCCATGTTTTTATCACAACAAAAACTCAATGACATCGGAGAAAAGTTAAAACGAAGCTCAAAGAAATCTCTGAGAAAGCTTGTACAAGAATCAGGAATTTCGCAAACCTCGGCTTTGAATGTCTAAAGTTTTAAAATTAAAACCCTATAGGATAACCATGCGATAAATGTGAATTGAGTTAATTTCTGCGATTTGGTGTTGGACCATGTTAATGTTCGCTCTACTGGCCCCCATTTAATTTTGTTTTGGTGCAAAACATGGTATTATTTACAACACAGAACAATAGATATTGGACCATATAATATTTGTCCCATATGTAATAGATATTGGAAAGCAGAAAACTCCTTGTACACGAAAAGCCATTGTATGACCAATGGTGTTTGGTGTACTGTAGAAATGTGTGTCCTTGAATTTAAGGGGCTATGAATATATGACTACGCAGACAAACAGTGTGCTTCCCGGTGCCAAGAAATCCCCTTTAAGCCGGCCACACGTCCAAACGAAGGCTCTGTATATAAGTCCGGCTCTTCAGACCCAAGGTTTGTAGGCTCAAAACCGAACGAGATCAACAGATTTAGGGCCTAAAAGTATCGAGCGTAAGTCTTCCTGACGGGCCTTAAGAACTCCATACCTAGCTTAAAAAAATACCTTAGTTCCCTGTCAGATGCCTTTGGAGGTGATGGGCTTACCACCTATCAGAAAATAAGTGTACTTGAAATTCTCCTTGGTAATTTGCAATCTCACAGGAGGCGCTCATGTTCGGGATGGATCGACGCCTACTAACAATGTGTGCTGGAGAATATACAGAATGGAATATAGCAATTATTTAAAAAAAAAAAAGCGATATACATAATTAGAGAGAGACATACCTATTGAATTCTGCGTAAAAAATCGATGAAAATAAATAGCTAAACGTTTTAACAATAATAGACGAAAAAAAATTATATTAGACCGCCCGTGTACAGATAGTATATAGGTAATAGAACAATTAATAAAAAATAAGAGGATTCAGCTTACCAACATATTTCGCTATTCTTGATTATGAAAACATGTTTAATATCAGCATAAGAAAGATAACACAAGACCATTCTGAAATGATATTGGACATTAAAAGTTTTGGTATTCCGTAAGAAACCAGCTCTACTAGCTACTGCACTGCAGGAAAAAAATTAAATGTCGTGCAGAGCAATTCCTGTGTACACTGTAGGTAGTGCTGTTCCTTCAGGAGTTTGCCGAAATCAGAAGTGTCTGGGTGGTAATGGTGAACATTTTGTGGTTGCAGACATCTTAAAGTCTCCTTAGATAATATAGCCTATTGTGTCCCCTAAAGGGCAAAGGCCTCTTAACAGTAGGGGGAGCTGGTTTTTTCCTAAGGTGATGAGCTATTCCACATTAGTCGTTCGTATGCTGTTTAAGACACTCTTGTATACTTTGTTCTTTGGCTATGCCATTTCACTTCGCAAGTTGCTTCTCGAGATATTTTCATTTTTCTCTTCCTTTTGCTACTCTTTACCAATCTGGACCTGTATGTTCCGCGAATAGGTCTGTCCATCTTTTTCTGGATCTGCTTTATATTGATAATAAAGCTTTAAAGTACAATGTGTATACATTTTTGGGTCCTTGTATGTATATATAATTTAAACGATTTGGCAGAAGAAAAAAACTGGTATAATCACGTCCGAAGAATAAAGTTAACATGTCTTTCTAGGCTACTTTGTAAACATAAACCAAAGGGCAGACCCAGAACAAGATGGGAATTATGTTCTATTAAAGTCGAAAAAAACCGTAAGGCCTAAACCGAGATAGTTGATAAGTATAACCCAAATTATTTTGTATAACAATTTATGAAAGTTACAGGATATATCACGTGAAACTTTTCTGTAGTAAATGCTGAGAGGATGCAAAACCGAAATAATAGAGAATCAGTGATCACGGTAAATTTATCTGTCATTTACACCTTTTTAGGGCTCAAATGTCAACACATTCTCCTGACAATAAGGTTACAGGCATCCGCAAGGCACTTTAGAGCAGAATTCTTCCACCCAAATCCCAAAAAGGAAAAACGAAACTGTAGACCATTCCAAGAAACAGATTTTGTACGTATATCAGCGCAAGAAGTTTGAAGTTTTAAATTGTAAATACTTTCTGGTCTGAAGATAAGGGTATTTTCATTACCGTTGTACAGAAAGGTTAAATGGCTCTTCAGAACCACATGTTTTTGTCTCGTGATTTCCCCATAATGTCTTAATTAATCCCATTCCTAACACTTTCTGATAATTAACATACGAGCTCCTAGGATGATTTCACCTTTATCTTTTTTAAAGTAACTTCCCATTTAGGTACATAGACAATGGTCAGGGGCGCAAGCAAATACTGTACCAAAGATATTCGATTGAAATATATAAACTCCGTACTAAATTGTTCTCATGACATTTCGTAAACGATTTGTTGAGCGGGAGAGAGTTTTTTTTTTTTTTTTTTTTTGATTGATTTATTTATGGAAGCTCTTTAACATCTCAGGTCATCAGCGTCCCATACAACTCAGGGCGTGAAACGACCGACAAATTTTGCTCAGAGGCCTCTCTTTCAGGCTTGAGGTTCTTTTTCGTGCCGTAAATGTACGACACGGGACCCACGGCTTTACTTCCCTTCCGAAGGAAGCCATATTTAGGATTTTTACGCCCGGAAAAATCCATCGGTCCTGGCCGGGTTCGAACCCGCGATCTTGGGTTTAGGAGGCAAGTATGGTAACCACTACACCACCAGGACCGACGGCGGGAGAGAGGACATATTTCTCCTTTTCTTAAGACTTAAGACTGGCTTATTTATAAAAAACTAGGTGAGATTAAAAATTTCCCTGATTTATTTTATAGGAAGTAAATTCAATAAAAACACACGGGTATTTATGAACTACACCTAAATAATTTTATGTATTCAATTTAAGTATAGCAATGAATGTTAAACTTATTATATTATGAAACTTGAATTGAACTGTTAGGATGAAAGGAGGACATTTCGGTACTTCAACCTTGCTGGCCGTTTGTGTCTACGCCCCTTATGAGAGCACTTCGGGAGAAAGGGCTTAAATAAGGTAGATACTGGACGGCCAGGACACACGGGCGGTGAGGCATCAACGTTGTTCATATAGAACACCCGAACGTTGGAGAAAACTACCCTCCAAGGCGATCGATCCTCTCAGAAGGGCGCCGGGGCAAATCCCTTTACTGAGTGCAAGCCACCGTCACACCGCACACAGATCACCTGTTCTAGCACTTTTGTTCTTGTAATAGAACCAACGGAGTGAAAATAGATTAAATGGGAGAGTGCGACTTTCGTGGAAAGTACAGCATTTGCCAAAGTGATCACAGGAAACAATGAAAAATGACAAGGTCAGAGTGACTAGCCTAAGAGATCTGAACCCGGGACTTCCCGAATGCGAGCGTTATCTCCTGTATCACTTGTTTCATCCCGCTCGGTATTATGTCTAGAGGAAGCTACCCATCAGAACGTTTGGCCTAATGATTAAGACGACATATTGTGGTTTCCAAGATACAAGTTTCTTTTGTGTTATGATGAAGTACACTCAACATAGATGTTAAAAAAAAAAAAAAAAAAAGATAGCGAGACTCAAACTTTATAACAATGACAACAGCTATCCTAATGACTGCACCAAGGAGACATTCTCAACTTCCATTATGTTATTGTGCATAGCATTGCTAATAGAAGCTTCATTTCTCAATGGCGTACTGGTCCTTTACAAACGTAATGCCTGTACTTTGAATCTGAACCGGCAGATCTACCATCGCTTATCTTAAATTGCTTCTCTAAAGCCCCTCTAAAATATTTAAAATTATAGCGGTGTTGTTCATTAACATTCTTTATATGTATGTAGTTTGTCATTTTGGGGTTTAAATTAAAAATAAATCAAGCGAGTTACCTGAAAATATAACCTTTCTTCTTTATAAAACCTGTTCACTTATCAGAGGCTGCTGCTATATCAAAGAGAATTTAGTTTTGCTCATTTTTCTACAGAGAGCAGAGTCTAGTAGGAAACTAAGGTATTACTTGGACGTGAAACAGCTGAAACTTTCGCGCAAAGAGTTCTACAACGTAAATCAATTTCACGGTTAAGTTACCTCGCAGTGCACTTACGCACCTTTGGTCTTGAGTGCGTTACTGCAAGACCGAGATCGACAAATATAATTTACTATTAAAATTTCACTATCCCATTCTGTAATTTTGTGATATCTGACACTTCCAGTGACTAGGAGCAAGGCATGAATTGGAGATTGTGTACCGTCTTTCCTGCAAGACCATCATCTGTAAATATGAATTAATTTATATATAAGAGAAAATCCTTAGGTACAGCAGGCGAGAACATCCATTATGGACTGAATTCCAACTCGCCTGCCAGAACTCAGGTGCCTATTAAACGATAAACCGATCATGCGTATCGGCAAATATGCAGAACAGCGATGACATGACGTAACCACATACCATGCGATTACAGCGCTCAGCTTCAGCATATTGATTAACGATCTTTACATTTGTTATCTCACAGCGAGAAATATACAGACAGGTTCAAGAACCAGAACACAGACTACCCATTTGAGCTCAGAATGTCAGCTGTGCAATCGACACAGTAACCTCTAGAGGAGCCTCAGTACTACCATAACATGCCTATATAAGTTTGTAATGTCTGTGAAGTTATTATTATTGCAACAGTAACAATTGTGTATATAAGTAAAGAATGTAAACTAAGCAGAAGAGTTTTGCTACAGCAATTTGTTAATAATTCATATACACAATGAAAATGTAAGCAGACCTGATGGTCTGAACTTGGGTAACATTTAATTTAGATATATACATACCTGTCGATTATAATAGATGTAGCTGTAGTTAAAGCTGAACATTTTACCAAGGAATCCTGCTATTGTGTTCCTGTCCAAAGTGAGTCATATGATCTGTATATATTGAAGACCTAATCTCTATTTTATTTTTTCGGATACTAATGAAGCTAATTGAAGATAAGATTGCTATACGAGGTTCGGAATTTAAAGAAAACTATGGAAATATGTTTCCTATTGACAGCATTGGAAAGAGTATGCTTTGATTAGTAACTATATCATAAATTAGCGCACACCATCCATTGTGACAGCTGCAGCAAACTACAGTCGTGCGCTCGTCCGGTATTATAAGATGAAGGTGACACGGAAGCATTTTCGTCGGACGATTTTCTTTTACAATAAAATTATAAATGCGACCCGAGCAAACAAGAATGTATAGAAAGATTGCATAGATCTTTAAAGTACAAAAGTCTATAAATGGTTTGCAGATTATAAATCAGAAAGAGCAGCCTTGAAAAAACGAGATGCACATTGGGCGTCTAGTAATAGCCAGAGATTGAAAAGCTCGCTGCCTTAGAAGCCGTAGTGAAGATACAGAAGTCTCTACTACACAGATGTCAGAAAATCTGCAGTGTGAGGAGGTTCTGTTATCGTTGGGCATCCCAAACACTCACAGACGAACAACAGTCTGCAAGAGAGGAATGGTAATGGTTCGTCGTTTCGACAATGCCAGCGATATCTATGCAGGTGAGAAAACTGTATTTACCATCCGACTTGGAATCAAAGAGGCGGTCGGCGATCTGCATCTTCTAAATGATGACCCCCCCCCTTTTAAACGGGCGTTAAACAACAATAAAAAAAAACGATGACACCCCGTTTATGTAGAAGTGTAGATCAAAAGATGATTGCCAGTTTCTTCTCAGCAAGCGGTCATATTACAACCATTTCACTGCAGAAACAAAAACAGTCATTGCTAAATTGTAGACTACAGTTCCCAGTGTCTTCAGAACACAAACAAAAAGAAGACCCAAATCTTGCGAGGATTGTTGCTTCATCACGGCAATGCCTCTACGTGTACTACTTTGAAAAAAACTGCACTTTTGCAAGAAACAGGAGTGAGACTGTTGAACCACTTAACATAGAGCCCACTTAGGTCCCCCTGCGGTTTTTTTTTTCTTTTTCTATTTCCAACTGTCACAGAAAAACTGAAGAGAAGTCTGGAAGAAGCTTTTGCGTCCTACGAATAGGAAATTGGTGTCACCTCTGAGTGGAGGCCACTACTTTGAAATGAAATAGGCAGAGTTGGCCAATTATGACTTTCAACTTAGTATAATACCAAAAATTAAATAGCTACCCTTGTAAGTGAATCGAAAATGTATAAAGAAATTAATTGAATTACTGTTATCTTACATGGTTAAAAAAAAAGCTGTTTTACAGCGTGGAAAAAGGTCAACTTTCGTCAAAACAACGAGTTATTTAATTTTGTGACTATTACTACGGTCTTAGATAAGTATTTTTGAAACATTCTTACTAGTGAACATCATAGAAATTAGTTCAAAAAAGAATTAACATCCAGATAGTGGTTATTTACGACACGTTAAATCACTTCATCCTGAACAACATTATCGGTAGTTTCACATCCAAATACCTTCAGTTACTACTTGGTGATGGAGGTGATAGGCTTACGATCCGTAATTCTACCTTCTGTAGACAAAAAGCGCAATTAAGTTCTCCTTCTTATAAAACTCTCCATCTTAGAGGACAAGGATCCAACAAATAGGCGTGTCACTATAATTGAAGAAAATAAAATAACCACTATATATCACAACTTTCAACTAACGGAAGTCCCGATTAAAATAGGCTTATATTGAAATTATAAATAGCGTAAGGAAACACTTCAGTTTAAATGTAACATCACAAACTCTTACGATATTTGCGGTCTATTTATTATTTCTATGCTAATGTAAAATCTATTAATTTGTTATGGTGTTCTCTATTTTCCCAACAGTCTACTAAAATGACATCTTGTGGCGCCTCTAGCATTCTTAGTATGTATTACTAAGCCGATAGAGCTCCCACATTTTATGTTCTTAGAAAGTTACTCAAATCTCCGAATTCATGTGAAAAACCGCATCCCTTCAATTTCATGAATTATAAAAGTTGTTTTAAAGCAGTGCTCTAATCGGAATCCAGAAGTGCTGAGAAACAAACAGAATTAAAATGAAAAAGTTCGCCAAAAAGAAGCTGCGTAAACTAAGGGATTTCCTCAGCAAGCCGAATTTATGAAGGAATTATAGAGCGCTAGAGCCACCAGAGCACATTTTAAATTGCGGTTTTTACGTAGGCCACACCCCTAGTAGTCTGATTTTCACCGATTTTCACTAATGATTTTTCTTATTTTATATCAATGACATATACGGAGTTTCGTTGAAAAAAAAAATGTAACTGCTAGAGCGGTTTATAAATTTCCACTTTAGGTTAACCCTCTACTCCCTAAATTTCCGTTTTCAGATATACCCCCACTCCTAATGGCTCACAATTTTCCTGGTTTTCCCATACTATTTTATTATTTAATTATTTATATGTAAATTATACATGCCGAATTTCTTTGACGCTAGTGCGATTTTTAATTCTGAGTTTCAAGTACCCCCCCCCCTTCTAATGGTATGATTGTGCTAATTTTCCGAAAATACTTTTATTGTTTTATTTCAATGGTATGTACAGAATTTCGTTGTGACAAAATGCAAATTGCGGGCGCTAGAGTGCTCTATACCTTATCGCTTTAGATTAACCCCTTACTACTTAAATTTGGGGTTAAGCGCTGCTCATCTTCTAATGGTCCGATTTCCATGATTTTCAGAACTGTTTTTATTATTTTATTTAAATGGCACATGCCGAGTTTAGTTGTGAAAAAACAAATATTTCTGCCTGTAGAGCAATTTTTAAATTTGGTGGTTCAGTAAACCCCCTTACTCTTATTAGTCTGATTTCGTTGATTTTCGAAAACTGCTTTTATTATTTTATTTCAATGGCACATATTGATTTTCATTGAAAAACAAAACCAAATTAGGAATATAACGATAAATTAACAAACGATTATATAACATTTCATCAGCGGTATTTTTGGTCCTAGTAAGTAGGATCGATGGTGATTTGAAGAAAGATTTCAAAATATTTTATGGGTACAACAACATTACATTCCTTAGGAATTCGCTTAAATGCGAAAAGTACAATCTTACGTATAAGAAGTTCAAATCCGCTCACATTACACATATACTGACCTCGAGTGAATACCAAGGTCGTTCATGATTTAAGAAGTAAGGCTATTGACGCTGTGTGTCTCACTGTAATTATTATTTAGAAACGCAATACATGGCATTTTAATAGGCAAATGACAACAGCTAAGCTCTCAGGTAATAAATCTTTAATTTTAAAATTCATTGCTTATGCACCAACTGATTATGCTTTTAAGAAAGAGTTATTTTGTTATAAGGGAAATGAGGATGCTATTCACAAGTGAAAAGTGAGTTTTAATTAAAGACGTGCATTTGTCATTGCTTAAACCACAGTTTAATGTTATTGATGACAATATGGTGGTCGTTAAGGAGAAACAACCGAAAGAATGCAGTTTTGTTTATGCACATAGAAGCAATGCATATATATTTGTTGTTTTATTGATGCTGGAGATGCTGAATCACACTTTTAGTTTTGTATAAATACATATCAGTCCTAAAGCGAACTTATTTCCTTTCATTCTCGTCAATTTTAGCATATATTTATGAGTTAATTAAAAATCGCAGCAATGAATAATTTTATAAAATGTAAATGATGAAAAAATAGCTTAACACGATCCTAAATTGCTTTTTGATGTAAATATTCCATTAGTTAAATGTAAATTGTGCAGAACATGCGAATTAAAAGCGCGTAGCTGAAAAATAAAAACTATATGAGGTTTCAAAATATTAAAAACAAATAAATAAGAATAAAACATTATTACTTAAAATATATCTTTTATGTTTAAATATTCAATGCTTGGAAAAAATCTATATAATAAAATTTAATCCTATTGATAAAACACTTAGTAGAAAGAAAGAAAGAAAGAAAGAAAGAAAGAAAGAAAGAAAGAAAGAAAGAAAGAAAGAACAGGCAGAGGACCTACATAATCCTGCACAGTACAGGAATATTACTATAAGTACTAAGTTTAAATATTAACAAAAGCACAGTGTTGAAACGTTTAATCCCAATTTGCCCCATTTCTTCTTCGAGTATCTTTTCCTCGGCTTCTAATAATGATAATATGTTATAAATATTTTAGTAATACAATATTTCAAATACTATAGTTTAATCAAGGTTGCTGGCTGTCTGGGGGATCCCGGATTCGATTCTTACTACGTGCTTAGAACTTTCCTAAATCAGACCGGTCTGAAACAGGGTTCACCCAGCCTATTGAGGACAATTGGGGAAGTGCTTGAGTTAAAAGAGGCTGTCCTTTGATCTAGAAAACAGCGTGATGCAATACTGTTCTTTGCCGATGGAGATAGATGGCGCAGCGATTGCTGCGGTCGGCCCAATCCTATGAGAGTTATAGAGCCAAGAGGAAGGAAGAATGATAGTTCAAAGAATAAAATTTATATAAAATAACAGCATCAGTTTTTTGGGAGGATAAACACATAATAGTTTTTTTGACAGACTACATAAAACAAATTAAAATTATGAAGGGGAAAAATATTGTAACATAATATACCCATTCAGCAGTGTTAGGGTCATTGCAACAGTAGTTCCAAACCAATTACCATAATAAAAGTCCCAATCTTGAGCTGAAATAGCTTCGCTGCGTGAAAGACCGTAGTTTGTCTTGCTGTTTGTTGTACAGACATAGGGTAATATTTACAAAGAAGAGTTTAACAGCAACACATTAATAGAGATATGCTAAATACTGTGGAGAATTGCTCCATCAATTTTCATTGTTTCCAAGTAAACCGCCGAGTTAAAAGACGGTCATGAACGCTTTCGTGGCGATCGAACAAAATCTGCTATCATATCGGAAATTGTCGAAAAAGTACATGATATGGTAACTAGTAGATTAAATTTCTTTGAAATTGCTACAGCTGTAGACATTTCAGGCCAAAGGCTAATAATTTACATTGGACGCCGGAATATTCAAGAAAAGCTTATCTGCGAGATGGATTGTTGACACAAACCAATATGATGTGTTTTCAGAGAGCACCAATTGATTTTATCCATCGATTCGTGACCAGTGATGAAACATGGGTGCACTTATACACACCATAATAAAAACAATGGAAGTAGTGTGAATTTCCACATCAAAAAAGGCCGCCACACAGAAGCTGCATAAACTTAGCGAATTCCTCCGCAAGTAGAATAACTTTAAAAAAGAATTTAAAAATTCATACTATGCCCTTATTAATTAATGAAATAAGTTATGGCATTAACTAACAATAAAAGAAAGATTGAACTATATATAATACATTACTTAACTAGGTTTGCCTGTTTCTTCCCTTCAAAATTACTTGAAAATAAATGCCTATAAATGAAATCACTAATTTTCAAATGTAAGCGAAACAAAATTAGAATTTTTGCAATCTTCTAAGTATTTCAAAAGATAAATCACATTTATAGAACTATTATTATTATTATTATTATTATTAAACCACAAAAATTAATGATATACTATTAAATAAATGAAATATATGGACAATGATAGACGAAACTATACTGTGTGGGTGTTTTTAAAGCTTTTTAAATGTAACTATGGTTATGAACCGAGCATTTGATATCATCTTTACATTCATTAAAACATGGGAAAATAACAGAAATTTTCGAGTTTCACTGTGTATTTAAGATGATGTTCATATGTATCAATACAATAGAAGCGTGGTACTATTTAAAAACAATTTCGATGTACTAAACAAATATAAGCAATTAACGATGTACAATCGAAAGTTCCCTTGATTTTCAGTGGCTTTGAAATTTAATTTAAATTTTATTGTAGTAAAAGCATGTAATGCGAACGTTTTCTGAAGGTTATTACAGAGCGCTCTTACTTACAAATATAACTCTCAAACACATATTAGATTAATGTTTCAAATTTGTTATCTTCACGACGAGGATTTTGTTAAATATAAAACATATTCACTGATATAAATACAGTTTATATGCGGAATTAATTGTTCCTTTTATTTTGAAACAATTCAGAGAAAATTAAAAGCTAGAGCGTTTTTTAAATATCAGTTTTGAGGTATACCCCTATTCCTAATGGTCCGATTTCCATAAGTTTCATTGTTTTTCTTATTTTATTTAAATGGTACATATGTACCGAATTTTGTTATGAAAAAACAATTGTTGCTGCCCTAGAGCGATTTTTAAATTTTGGGTTTGAGGTAAATCTTCGCTACTAATGACCTGATTCTTCCGATTTTCAGAATATTTTTCTTATTTTATTTCAATGGCACAATTGAAAACATTGTTATTCAGAAAAATAAAAAAATTGCGGCAACAGATATATGACTTTTTTTTTTCATTGTCATTTTGGCGCCTAGTAAGTTAGATCGATAGATATTTGAAGCAATTTTTCAAAATTCTTTTCATGGGTACAACAGCAATAGCATTCCTTCCTAATTGGCTATATGTGAAATCGACTGGAAAGAACATGGTGTCAGTTTTCTGGGATGCTAAAGGTACCCTACTGAATTACTCCCTTCCTGGTGGAATGTTTATTTACTGGAGCATGCTTTTGAACCAACTAAAAGCAAAAACAATGCCAGAAAAGATCGGGTTTATCAAAGAAAAAAGTGATCTTACATCAAGGCAATGCTCGGCCTCATAATGCGTCGTTGCATTTGCGAAAATCAATGACCTAGGCAATGATTTGCTGTCACACCCACCTTATTCCCTAGACTTGGCCCAATAAATTTCCATCTCTTTCAAAAACTGAGAACCTTCCTTGGCGGGAAGAAATCTTCATCAGTTGAGGAATATTTTGCAGACCTGGAGGAATATGACTTCTGTGTTGAAATAAAGGCTTTATAACACCTTTGGATAAAGTTTATTAGTGTCAAGACAGAATGTGTGGCGAAATAAGGACGAATTCAAAATATTTTACTAATTCTCTCTGTATTAAGTTTTAAACGTACTATATGTATAACTGTAAAAAGGCATTTCACATAATGCAAAATTTGAAACCATAAATCACGAAGATGGTAAACGCATAAAATAAGACAAACCTCCCATAAAATGAATTTATTTTGTGCTTCAAATGGCTCTCGTATATTGATTGCATTGCAGAAAAAGGATGAGTTAGCTTGGAATTGTTTCACAATATGCACATTCAATGGATTTTAGCCCCTATATTAAAAATAATTAAGGAAGAGGTTTTCATGGAAAGAACTGTGGAAGAGCAGTTTGCACAAAAACTGTTAATATGTATAGAATTAAGAAAAAATTATATTGTGTGGGTAAAGTCTTGTTTTGAGTACAGTAATTTTTTCAAGTTAGGCAATCTATCAGTATTCTCATTGCAGGGTAGATGAGCCTGTTGCTAAGACAATGTATATAACTTTATTTAAATCACATTGATAACAAAAAAAAAAGTTCTAAATTCTCTTAACTTAGACAGTGTTTGCAAGATGATCACTTTTACAGAGCTCGTGGTCAAATAAAAAACTCTGTTTTGTAGGAATGCAGTAAAAAACTATATGTGCTGGAAATGGCTGTCTCCCAAGTTAGCCACAATATTGCGTAACTGGGAGAAATTTTTGTTTTCAATAAACGCCCATTCTATAACAACAAAAGTGAAAATAACCACAAATCGCAATACAAACGGATTCGATAACAGTAAAATATTTGTGCCATGAAAAAATAGCATTATGACGGTGCGGTGCAAGACTGGCTTTCACCAGCGCTTCGCCTTTGTTTAGACACGTAACATACGCTATATTCTTGTTTTTAAGGCATTTAGTAAGGAAAAAAATACCATGTTGTACAATGGAAATCAATTTTATTGAAATATATTGTAATTTCTTGTGAAATTCGCGGATGGTGTGATATACTCTAAAATAAATTGCATAAGTGTCTAAGCTACTCTGGTTTATCATCTTCCACTTATTTATGACGTAGTAATATGAGTAAAGAATAGACAAAAATGACTCAAATAAAGGCAAATACTTTTATGCGTGTGCAACATATTTTATCGCAATGTTAACTGCAAAACGAGTTCTTTTCTCATATATATTATGTTCATTTAAATGAGCTGATGAAGTTCCTGCCATTCTCAATGTCGAAGTATGAACAGACCTAAAGGAATTAAAGAAAGGAAAAACTCTCGGTGAAGTCAGAATTACAAATGAATGGGGAAAGTATCACAATCTAATATAAATGAGAAAATTCTGCATCAATTGAAACAATAATCGTCCTTTATTAAAGAAGCTCAAAGCAATTAACTCCTAATATCCTAAAAACATTTAATTAAAATAACCCACAAAGAAAATGCATCCATTTACTACCAAACTATTAAAAGATGCAAAGAAGAAAACCAATAAAGGAGGCTCTATATTTAAAATACATACAGCTATTTGTTGTTGAATCAAAAACAAAACTGCGAAATTTGAAGAAAAAATACAAAATTTAATAAGTGTACATAAAATGAGAACCAAAAAATTAAAATAAAAGTAAAGCCTGAAATGATTGCTTAAGCTCAAATGTATATATTGGCCGGCCCCGTGATCTATTGGTAGCATTTTCATTAGGTTCTATTCTCGGTCAGGTCAAGCTTTCTGGGTAGGGGTTTCTTTTTCGGAGTTTTTCTTAACCCTGAGAAAGTGAATGCCAGATAACTTTAGGACGCCAAAGACTGCGAGTTCATTTGCGCCATCATTCATTAATTTAATTTCATTCATGATTACAGACTTACTAGTACACCTATCGTATTCACGTCTAACTATAGACGTTGCGAGAAGACAATGTAGCCACAATAAATAAAACATTATATATATACACAGGATATTCCATTTATATATTACTCAGCCGAAATAGCTCATAATTTAAAAAAAACGTTTTTTTTAATTAATTTTTCATTTTACGCATCAAAAAAGCTATTTTGGTTTACCAACATATAGGACACCCTGTATAAT
The DNA here is from genome assembly GCA_030762175.1 of Metallyticus violacea. Taxonomy (NCBI): domain Eukaryota; kingdom Metazoa; phylum Arthropoda; class Insecta; order Mantodea; family Metallyticidae; genus Metallyticus; species Metallyticus violacea. Next base: position 55,019,939 of record CM060842.1, read on the forward strand.
ATAATATTTGAATCAAAGATTGTTATTTCACGATAGTGATCATAAAGGAAAAAAAACTGAAGGATATCACAAGCATGGAAAATACGTTTGAACCCTTGTTCCAGTGTAATAAATAAAACACAGATAATACAAGTTAAAATATACACATTAAGCGTGTACCCTCAGTAGAGTTATACGAAACATACACTTGAGCACTCAAAATTATTCGTTCATTGGAAAATATAAAGTAAAAGCTTACAAATACGAGAAGTACAAAGAAATACGAGAAATAAGATTTTGTAAAAAAAAGACATAAGTGAAACAGAAGAGAATCAGCCTAAATATTAAAATAAAAAGGTCAGGATATGTTATAAACCTCAACCATAATCTCTGGACACACACACACAAACGAAATGCGCCTCAAAAATTGGAGAAAGACATCTAGGAAGAGCAAGTGCAAGAACGGCCGACGAGAGCACTAAGATCTTAGAAATCTGAAAGACCTATGGGGAGCTAATAGTAAAAGCCTGTGAAATGAAGTCGGATAAGATGTAAATTATATCCTGTGAAATTTGTTAGCTTATGAACATCTTTTAGATAGACAATGAAATACCGATGTTAATTATCCATACATATTGCTTACAATGCATTTTTCAGAAGCAAAATCACCATAACCATTATCATTAATGCTTTTGACTTGGAGTGGAATGTTTAGAGCTGATTTACCAGCATTTGTTTTCAGCATCCAACGCTTCCCCATTCTTCAGGATGATAATGAAAATTGCATTCGGTAGTATATTAATCTCCAATTTTTACATGTAGTAAGAACCTTTATCCTAAATTGTTTTTTTTTTATTTCATATATGTTCAACTTTTCATCTTTCACCCTTTTACATTCTTGGAAATACTTCATTAAAATGTATCTCCATCTTCCACCCATATTTCGATAACACATGGCAGAATGAAAATAGACATAGTTTTATAAATTTGTAGCATCATATCATTGGATAATTTTTTCCAGTTGCAATTTGCCCAATTGTTGTTAGTGCATAAAACAGGGTTTTAAAACTCTTGTGTCTAAAAAAATTACGCACTGCTATTCGGTATGCAGAATGATCATTTTCAATATAAAAAATTCATTCAATGAAAAAATTATGATTTATGTAGGTCTTTCGTGAGGTATTAGACATAACATTAGTAATAAATTTAACATTCATATTCCATTATAGCCCGTAATATTCTTTAATTACGTTTATAGTAGGTACTCATTGCTGCATGTAGCCCTTTTGTTCATTAAGGTCGGTTTAGACAGCCCTAAAATCGTGATCTTAACCTCTTCATCTTGAAATATTCATAGAATAAAAAGTATATGCTGTCGTAGAAAAAATACGTATTATACATTACACATCCCTAAGGTTATTTTTACGGATATACGGATTCCTATTTGTTTTTTTTAAGAAGGGAAGCAAACTTCACACTCGTCCCTCCCCCCTCCAAAAATAACAAATTTTGCGAACTTGTATCATAAATAACTATTAAAGGAACCCCTCTAGTTCCAATTATACAGTTAAACTTTTAATTACTTTTTAATCTGCATTTTCGATAAGAGAAATGTTATAGCTCAAACCTTTGACAGCATTAATTTGTTCTTAATAAAATGTTCCATCTTTCATGCTTTCTCCAAAATTTCAATTTAATTTATGGATATTATTATACCACAATCAACGGAGAATGTACTGGATTTGTAAAAAGATTATTTCAAATAATTCTCCAAGTTGGATATTAAAACCTGTTTGTCAGTAAATTATTTCAATTATCATGTTTTATACATTTGTTTTATTTATTCATTACCTGATAATACGGATGATAAACTTCTCAAGTCCCATCAGGACATGAACCTCATTGTAATGAGATGACTGAAAATTAGTTAATATGATAAGCCATTCCATGTGAAAATATACATGCAAACATTAATAATCACCAATACGCAAGGATTATACATTTGATAAACTTGCATTATTTCAAATTCTTTTCATGCAGTGCAGCAACTTTTGTTTCCTTAACAGGCAGTCACCTTTATGAATGAATGTCTCTTGCTGATGCTAGGATTTCATTAGATTGAGTCCTATCTGTTGCAGTCGAGTGACAGTGAAGTGGTATTTGTAGTGTGATTCAATTTTTTTTTTCTAGTTGGAAAAACACCAAAGGGAATGCATGAGAGAAGTTTTACTACATTGGGTGATGCACGCCCTTCCTATGAAACCGTTCGACTTTGAGTAAATAAGTTCAAGCGTGGCAAAACAAGCATCGAGCACATTCCATGCCCTGCAGTTTGCGAGTTAGTAGAGGCCACGGGCATTCTAAATAATTGGGTTTATTTTATTTTGTATAATGAATTACACTGAAAAAAACCTTGCACAAGATGGGAATGCTTCTGCTCACCCCGAAACAAAACGAAGTCGCATGCAAACATCGGCAGAAATGTTTAAGAAGAATCAAACCAACTTTACAGCGTTTTGTAACTATAGACAAAACATGAATTAATTACTAAACACCAGAAACGAAACAGTGGATCGCACGAGACGAATCTCTTCCAAAAAAGGAGAAATACGTTCTATCCGCTGCAAAGGCGATGTCTTCAGTTTTTTGGAACACTTGGAGAAAGGAAAAACCATTACTGTAGAATATTGTGCATCACTTTTACAGATCGCGGAAAAAACGCCCGAAAATGGCCAAAAAGAAAGTGTTGTTTCACCATGACAACGCGTCGGTCCTGGTGGTGTAGTGGTTACCATACTTGCCTCCTAAACCCAAGATCGGGTTCGAACCCGGCCAGGACCGATGGCTTTTTTCGGGGCGTAAAAATCCTAAGTATGGCTTCCTTCGGAAGGGAAGGTCCCGTGTCGTACATTTACGGCACGAAAAAGAACCTCAAGCCTGAAAGAGAGACCTCTGAGCAAAATTTGTCGGCCGTTTCACGCCTTGAGTTGAATGGGACGCTGATGACCTGAGCTGTAAAGAGCGTCCATAAATAAATCATTCAAAAAAAAAAAAAAAAACATGACAAAGCGTCTCATCGGTCAGGACAAATTGGCCGAATTACGAATTGAAATGTATTTGGAATCCGCTCTCTCGGATTACCATCTGTTCCCGAAACTTTCCTGGCTGAAAATAAATGTAAGTCAACTGGAGAGGCCCATACAAAAGGTGAACGAGTATTTCCACGAGGGAATCACGAATGCGGAGAAAGGTTGGAGGTAGTGCATTGAACTTCGAGGGACTTAGTGGGAAAATAAAAAGTATGTTGTAAGACTGAACGTATTCTCTTTAATTCACCCTTGTAAGTGAAAACCCAGGCTTGGCAACGTCTGGAATCTGAAATGTAAGTTTTTAGTTCAGGGATTTATCCAGTAGCATGAATTTGAGATTCCAAAGACTTCCTAAAGTGCTATATCCTTTTGTTCCCTTGCCAGTTCGTATCCCAAATCGACTGGTTCAGTTCTATTTGCACTGATCTGGACTTTTTGTGCAAGATTTAATTTTGTTCATTGCTAGTGCGGCTGCTTTACAGCGTTTGAATAGTTCTTGCAGCATGTTCTCTCTTGCTGATCTGGTAGATATTACTATCATGAGAAAATAGTATGTTGTTTAACTTTTTTGTTTATAGTTATTGTGTATTCAATTCTGGTGTGTATGTAAATAGGTTTGCAGAGATAGGATCGCTTTGCTCCATTCCCCTACCGAATGCAATCCACATTAGCGTCACTGTAAAGCTATAGTCGTGTAAATAAATACTGAAATATTGGAATTCGGCAAATACGCGATATTTAATTGTGTTAGTTGTTTAGTATTCCTCTTTTTTGCTCTATTTTACAAAAAACAAACCTTAAATTCTATTCAAATAATAGCACAATAGTTTCTTGTTGAACCCTCTAGTTTCTAAGTTGTTTATTGCATTATAAAAATATCAGCGCCGTTTCTACCTCCTCTAAAACAGGCCTTTTCTAATATTATCGATTCTTTTATAAGTTTTAGTCACTCTCCATATGAACGTTGAGCAAAACAATTACAAACATTTTATCTGTTGGTTCATCTAGATATTTGACTAAGACCCAGATTTTTACATAATTACATATTGCAATTTCTTGTAAATAAAAATACACAAAACAGTAAATGTTAAGGAATGATTATTATGGTGTTTCTTTTTATATATTTCGGTGTGTATTGCCTATATACTTTGTACAATCTGGCATAAAATAAAACGGTTTGACATTTTGTGCCCATTATTCTTTTCTTTAATATATATATATATATATATATATAAATTATCAGTAATAATAAAAATAGATAAGGATAAAACACTGAGAAAAAGTCACACTTGAAATTGCAATTTCATTATTCTTTTCTTTAATATATATATATATATATATATATATATATATTATCAGTAATAATAAAAGTAGATAAGGATAAAACACTGAGAAAAGTCACACTTGAAATTGCAATTTTTTATTTATCTACTTTTATTATTACTGTTAATTTGTTACATTGTTAATATTGTTACTTTATTTGTATTTTTCATTTATATTATATATATATATTATTTTCTTTCTCTTCCATTAGTGTCGCATTAAGGTTGTTTATGTTGCACAGCTGCGAAGCGTTACTTAAAAGTATTATCGTCACACTTTCTGAATCAGAGTGTACAATGTCTTTGATTGTTGGCCTTACTGCACCGCTCTGTATTGTCACATACTTTGACCACTACCGTTCCAATCACACTTCTTCTCTTGCAACAAAGTGTGTGCGTTTTGTTTTCTTCTTTCGCTTGTTTATTAGGAAGATGCAGCGATTAGAGTTGATGTTACTTTTTCATAGTATTTGTTGGTACAATAATCGAGCCTTGCTGTTAAAGAAACATTATTTTCAGTTTGCTATTACGGAATTTTGGGTCGATCACTTTCTGTTTCTCTTCATTGTTGATTCATTGCAATTTCTTTATAACGATGCGCTGCTTTGTTTTAACATCGGAAAGACTACACACGCGTACAGAAACAATTGCTTTGTTTAGATTTCTTTAGTGTAATTTTTTTAATACGGTAGAGATCAGAGAAGTTGAAGCTTAAAAAGTGAAAGTTATTCTATAATGTCACCAGTAGCATCTTCACTATGCGAAAAATTAAACAAATGGGTTCGATGGACGAGGGGTTAAGAGGGTTAGCGTAAGAAAATATTTGATAGGAGGATATTGCTGAAGAAAGGAGGACATTTAAAAAGTGACGTGAACAAAATTAAGGTGAGTTTTTTCACTAGTTGTTGGATCAGTTGCTTCAGTACTTATTGCAGAAGAGTTTGAAGAAATGAACTTTTATTCTGATCAGCGAAAGTTAGTTTGCGATCGAGCAGATATTAGGGAAAATACCATGTCACCACTTTCATTGTGACTCTCAATAGGGAAATAAAACTGGCGTAGTTTTAAAAGTTGTGAAAAAATGTTCGGTTGGAATTTAAGCATTTACTCCACTTATGTAAAGTTAAATCTATTTCTGTGTCAAGATTTATTCACTGATATATCTTTGTACATTGTACAATTGATCAAACTGCTTTGAATCATGACATTTTAGAACATAAGAATCCAATGCAAGTTTATAGGTTATCAAATAAACTGTTACGTGCTCAAACTTCAACCACTGAAAGCAGTTTAATTCTTCCATAGGCTTTGACCATTTATTTATATAACTATACAATAGACTTACAATACAAAACTATTTTCCTTTAAACACTTGATATTTTGGTATTAATGAATGAAGAAACCAAAGATTCAGTTCTCATTAAACTCATTAAAAATACTTTATCATCATTGGCACAGATTTAATTGCCTGGGGCATAAAATGTGATTTTAGGACTTAACTAGTCATTCCAAAGCAGTAAAAAAGCTTAACCATGTTGATTTAGGTTAACACAAAAAGTTTTAATAGTTTATACCGACAAATTCATAAAACTCCTCCAGTTCCTGTGTACGGACGCACGAACACTGAACTAACTGAAAATGTTTAGTGCAATATTCTCCATAATGGTCGAAAATCTATCAGCACCTGAAATATGTGCTATCAAAATGTTCCCGGACCGGTTCGGTTACAACGCTATCAAAATATTCCCGGACCGGTTCGGTTACAAAGAAAATACTTCATTTATCTAACTTAGAATACAATCCCCTTTGAAATAGCCTCCTTGGGCAGCAATTCATCGATTGCAACGTTTCTGCCACTTTTGGAATGCGGCCTCAAAGTCGTTGTTTATGAATCTTCTGCGATTCACGATGGTGTTGAAACGGCAACCTTTGCCTGCACTGACCCAAACGACGCACCAGCGATGTTTATAATGTTATTAATTGTTCTCCTACGATCCTCATGAACAAGTTCCTAAACTTTTTCGACATTTTTGCGGGTGATGCTCGTCATGTTCCACTTTTGAAGCGCTCGTACAACTCGAAACATTGTCATCGTCGGCGTAAGCCTACCGAAGCATGTTTAATGTCTCTGTGGCCGATTTCCCAAGTTTAACGCATAATTCTATACCAGCTCTTTGTCCAACTTGCCGTCTATGACTTAAGTGCAGGCTAGTACACCCATGTGGTAACAAAAATAGCGACTGCACTACTCCCAATGTAAATACAACGATGTCACTTGGCACACTTGCTATAACTCATTAACGTTTACCTTACATCATTCTTCTTCCAATAAAAAACTGTAAGGCTATATGCAGTAATGCAACAATGTAGACATTTCAACTGCAGAAATCACTATAATGCAGAAGGACCCGAAAACAGGAGATGCCAACTTAAAAAGGAGGGGTAAGGGGGTCCCGAGCATTTAAAAAAAAAATTCAAAACGCAGGATAGGATAAAATTATTTGGGAAAAAATATCTCCCTTTTTCCGGACGAATACCAGGATTTAACTTATGGTGAAACAGTAAATACTTCAACGTTAGGAACTAATTAAAATTTTATGACTGTTCAGGAGGGGGAAAAAAAAAACCTCCTTAGCCACTATGTGTGTATTCTTGCAATTTCAAGTGTGACTCTTTCTCTGTGTTTTATCTTTATCTACTTTTATTATTAGTGTTAATTTGTTACATTGTTAATAGTGTTTCTTTTTTTTTATTTTTCATTTATATATATATATATATATACACATACAAAAACTGCTTTAAGTTAATACAATTTACAGCAGCTTATGCAATATTATATGTGTACTGGGAACGCCTTTTCAAATATGCGGGAAATACTATGAAAATTGTGAGAAGAAATTTATTGCAGTACTTTAAATACCACATTATGGCTAATAATGATTGCAAAGAACGAGCCTAGAACACTTTGAAATAATGCGAGCAATAAATATATTATAGGGGATAATTTGTGATTGAAATGAGCTAATGTTTTCCATCTATAATTGTTGGAGTCGAGGTTTTGTATATTAGTTACTACACAAATATGGCAAGGACTGTATCAGTAGTCAAATCATCACTCGCCAGCCGGGTTTTTTGAATCGGTGCGGACGTTTAGACACTACAGTGACAGTGTAATAAAATCTAATGCATAAAACGTTTTGTACTCCTCCATGTCACGAAAGGGGATGCTGGAATTGCCTGCATTCTTGGCATATGCTTAAGAAGTTACCCATTATCATTCTTAATTGTGTTTGAAAAATTAAATTGATTTCTTAATGTATGTTCTGCTTTAGTTCATCTACAGTGCTGGATACTGCTAATTTATCACATGCAACTTGATCATTTGGCAATTTCCATTCAAATAATCTTCCTGCGGCACAACCGGATTCTTTACGGACACACGAATCATCAATAAAACTCTTTGTGAGATAGAATTAGTATTAGTCATTTAGTCAAGGATTAGAGTGTTGTGTCTTTCACTGTTTAAACGACACTGGAGTGCCGTGAGGCTCAAAGCCAACCTAACAGTTCTGTATACCTGCTCGCCCGCTCCGAATTGTATAGTTCTTCTAACCTTGAGCAATGGTTTAGCGACCGATGGAGTTTCCCGCCGCCGAGTCGGTCATTGGATCTCTCGATATTATCTAAAGCTTGGGTTCTACCAGCAAAGGTGTCAACTTTCTAAGAAAGTCTAAAAACAATGAAAAATAAGATAGAAATAAGTAAGAGGAAATACAGTGTGAAGAACATAAGTGAATAATTGCTTTGTGTGTTGAAAAATAGGCTATAGTTATTTCACCATCAACTTAGTCGGTCCTTGTGGTTTAGTAACATCTATACTTGCCTCGTAGATCCAAAAATCACGGTTTCAATCCCTGCCACGATCGATGAATTTTTCCGGGGGTAAAAATCCTTAAGTTAAATCCTTAAGCTTCCTTCGGAAGGGAAGTAAAATCGTGTATAGATTTACGGGAAGCAAAAAACCTCAAGCCTGAAAGATGAGGCCTCAGCAAAATTTGTCGGCCGTTTCACACTCTGAATTGGATGGGACGCGAATTACCTGAGATGTTAAAGAAAATATTTAAATAAACCAAATAAACAAAAAATAACCTCCAACTTAACATCAGACAGTACAGATCACATGAAGTGCGCACGTTACAAATGGACTCAGCTACTGCCCTCTGCGGCCCGTGTGCGGAACTACAATGCCCTCATCAGAAAACGAGTTGGTATTAGAACACACACAAATAAAAACCACGTTTTACATAAAAACTGAAAGTGTCTCAATTTGTATTACCCCTTTACTATCATTAGCATATTCACAATATTTTACCCTTTGCCTGAGCAACTTTCCTTTATTTTCTACTTTTGCTTTATCCAAATTATTACAACTCTTGTTAAACCCACTTTAAAATCTAGTTTCATTTGCTAAAGAAAATTTGAAATACTAACTGGTTCCTTTAGCTAAACCACAACTTATGCAAATCTAAACATGTAATCTCTCTAGCATTCTTCTAATTCTCTTTTTGCACTAGCAACCGCCCCAAATCCCGTAAATGTGTAGTCTCTGTAGCTCTGCTTCTATTCAGTAACGCGGCGGTGTTTCGCTGAATTGAAATTCGCAGAACAAGTTTCGGATGTAAGGCAACGGATCGGATGAATAACTGGATTCTTGGGCGTGCCTCGTGTCCGCGTAACTACGTACTAATTACGCGCTGGCAATGTAGTGCGCGCGTAATCCTAAAGTACGCACTCTTGCGTTACGCAATTACCGGTCCAGTGTTGCAAGTTAATGGCCTGCTATCTAAACACAGCAAGACAACAGATGGCGCTATTATAGTTTCAATAGTTGCAGCGTTCAGACAAAGTGTAACGCGCTGTAAAAGTGCAAAGCAGAAGTTCATAGTTCATATGTAAATATTTTCAAAAATTGTTCCTTATCACTGAAGCTATTTGTAGTCTTTTTCGTGCTAAATTAACGGATAAAATATACTCTAAATAAAAATTAATGAAACATATGTACGTAGAAAAATAGGAAAGAAATATCGCTGTTCTTCATTGCAATTGTTTCTTCAGCTATGTGTATCTTAAAACGACAAAGTAAGTGAAATAATAATTTACGTATTCATCGAAAATTACATAGATATTAAAACATTATATAGCTTCAAAACTGTTGTAGTTGTTAACGATTTACTATACAGAATCCAGAGTAATTTAAAATACATTTTGAAGATACAAATACACTATAAGCTTTAAAATTAAAATGAATATACCTTAATTTAAACAATAAAGAACAATAGTTAACTACTTCTTGCAAAAATCAAATTTCTTACCCAAATTTTAACAGAAAATACATTTTGTTCTAAACTTACTTACAAAAGTACGCAAATGCCAAAATGCATGATCATTTATGGTAATTACAGACATAGGTAAATTTAGATCACATTTACTATTTCGTTCGCTCATAAAAGTTTACCTAAAGACATTGTATCAATATATTATGCATTTATGGAATATGTTGCTTTACATTACTGACAAAATAAATTTTCATATTTTCGAGTATACATTTGTCGGAATATATGTACGTGTTTTAGTGTTTAATGACTTTTTCTTGTGTCACAGATATAACCTTAGATTTTTATTAGAGGGGAGGGACAAAACTTAAAATTTAATCCACTCGTAATCAAAATTCTAGAATAAGATCCTCGACTATCGTCTTCGAATCAACTCTGGCAGTCAAGGAGCTTACAGGTGAAGCCATAGGCAGTAATGGGAATGCTGAATTTTCAGTTTTTGAAATTTAAATAAATGTTGCCTTCCTAGTGTTTCTGCATTGAAGAAGTAGTCTGTGATCATTTTCTTCTCAATATTTTTGCAAAACATCGATTGGAATTCGCATATTTTTTTCATTATTCCAAATTGGAAGTAAATTCAGATATTAAAAGTGCTTGAGATGTTACCATCTCATGAATGGATGTTAGTTGCAGGTTGTAGGAGATGTCATAGTTACGTGAGAGGCATGACTGTAACTTGACGTTACCCGCCGGGCTGAAAACACTCAACTGCTGCAGCTGCTGCTGGTGGCAGTGCTCTTGTGCTCGAGCGGTAGCCAGGCCCGAGCGACAACGGAGAAAGCCGAACTTATCCACACGCAACATGGGTAGGGATGGGTAAATCACTGTAATGATGGCATTATTTGAGGTGAACTATTGTAACGGTGGGAAATGTGCTCTTATTCCAATTCTCAAATAATCCATATATACACACACTAACCTAATCTGTCGGCTAACCTAGAAACCGGTGTACCCAGTGGTTTAGACAGTAAATCATTGTAATCTAATTCCAATTCGCAACTAATTCAGAGAGTAAATAATTGAAATTATGGCTAATCCCCTTTAACTGAGGCAAGAAAAAAACCGATATGGTAGTATTTGAATCCACTATTTAACTTCATATGTCCAATCTGATGCTCTAGCCACCTACACTATTGCATCGTGATCTTAATGCTTTATTACCTAGCTAATAGCTATGCCAATCAATACTTTTGGTTCTCTCTGCTGTCGCTCGGGTCTGGCTAGCGGCTCGGGCACAAAGAGCACTTACCAGCAGCAGTTGAGTGCTTTTAGTTCTCCGGATAACGTCAATCTGACTGTGAGCGATGCTTTATCGGCCAATGTGGTCCCGCCGATCATTAGATAATTGAATGACCTGGTATATCCTATTAATTTATTATCCAAATTCTGGATACTTTTATTTTTTAAAAAGAACAATTTATAATTAGTGTTTTGCATATCTGCAACTATTCCCAGTTAATTTAGAGCTTGAAGTGGCAAAATAACAATGCTAAGAGACCGCCTCTGTGATCTAGTGGTAGTGTTTGCGACTACTAATTCATAGTTCCTGAGTTCGAATTCTGATCAGGTCAAGCTTTCTGGGTAACGTTACACCTGTAATATATACTCAATACACAATAATCCCAGAGAAATGCAGTTACAGCGACAATAAATAAAACAAAACAAAAACACTGCTAAGCATAGAATACGAAAAAAGGATAGAAATATTAGCTTTCATTGCTATATTATTTGTAGAATACCAGGGAAAAAATAAGTATACAGTTAACCTAGTATTCTCAAAGCAAAATACAATAATATTTTTAAAAACTGAACAAAACAAAATTTGGGCTCCACGGTTGGTTAATAATGGCTAAATGGAGTTTTGATTTCTTAGAATTTTTGTACTCCGGAAGAAAGAAATGGTAAATGGAAGATTAAATATAAAAAATTCTGGAGGAATTCAATGACTTGGTATTTCGTATTGGCAGTTCTTCTAGCGGATAAATATAAATTTGCTTTTATATTCGGATACCTTTTATCTTCTCATTATTTATGCATAAGACAAGAACAAAAGATCCATATGGGATTTATAAGACAAGCTTTGGCCTCTCATTTATTTATTTATTTTTTTAAATCTTTCAATGTATCAGGAGGAAGGAAGCTGAATGAATAAATAAAATAAAAATTCTCCCGAAAAATGTGAAGCATAGGTTCATTTGAAATTCAGTAAAAAACAAATAGGGAATGTAAAGAAAGATATTTATACCTTTATAAGAATTTTCTTAAAACGCCAGGAAAAGAGAATATTAAATAATTCTCCCTTATTATTTTTTGAGCAGCTGATTGAGATACATCATAAAAACAAGAGTATCAATTCAGTTTTTCGGCAGTAGTCTATATCCAATAAGTGAAATGCTTCTTACAAAAACACAAAAAATTAAAATAAGTTAATTAAAACAAGTGCAATAATACCTAATTATTGAAATTAACTTCCTATCTCATTTACAAAAAAATACTTCTTTATTTCGTTAACTCATATTATATAAATTAAAGGAGCTACGAGCAATTGTTGCGTACTAGAAACCAGTCTCAAGGCCATACGTACAATGTATATGAAGAGCAGCTTATTGTTAGTTTAAGGGAAGCATTGCCAGAGAGTGGTTGTGTGTTACTCAGTGTTTCACTTTGTGTAAATTGTGTGCTAATTGCTTCTCTTTAGTTATGCAAACATGAATGTACCTTTAAACGGATTTTTATGTACGATGCACGTGTGAAAACTGATATTTGCAGAGAAATGTTAAGGCGATTCGCAAGAAAATGTACTGGAAATTGTGATCCAGGAAGAGAAACTGTTCGACAACTTGTTAAAAGATTACGAGAGACGGGATCTATCAATGACAATAAACGTGTTTTCGAGCCACCGTGTTCTTATGGGAGAAAAACTAAATAAAATACAAGAGTTTCCTATGCGGATGCCGGTAATGCAGTGCCACTGATGGGCATCGTTTTCAACATCGCTTATAACGCAGAAAGTAATCATTATTGCCAATTTTTATATAGTAGGTATCGTTTTGTGCCTTCAGAAAAAATATAAACACTAAAATAAAACTACGAACTTTACACGCGGCGACTTTATCTCTCTTTTCCCGATTGTAGTGGCTGTATTTCCCAATAACATTTATTTAATAATAACAACAAAGAAAATATCAACAAGACAGGATAGGCAAATATACATTTCTATGTCGGGTATAAGAGTTGGAACTAAACGTTTCAAATGCATAATAAAATGTAGAGGCAGTTTTGTTTCTAGCCTATCTTCAAACGAAAAAAGAAAATTTTTAATTATTTCTGGACTGCGCAATATAAGTGTCCCAAGAGAGGAAACTGAAGCAGTAAGACAGAGGAACAGTTGTTCTAAAGTTCAAAGAGAGAATCGCTGAAGGTACATTTTGAAAACTGGGGGACGTTTTTTACTCCTGAGGCGTAACAGGCGCTAGGCACTGCAGATTAAATTGTTAATTTTGGAAATGAACATTTTAAGGAAGGAGGCGTTCTATACCTATGCTACAGGTACCTTCCCATTTCCCATTTATGGGGACTGAGGAAAACTTGAAAAAAAGTTGTCAGGGAGGACGGCCTCTGCGGGAATCGAACCCGATCACGTCTCCTTGCGTTAAAGACCGAGGCTTCCTGTGGCAGTATCAATTTGCTTAAACTTTCAACAAAGAGAATTAGAATAAATTCTTGAAGAGTGAGAAGCACGTAAATAGTCGCAATAAACTTGAAGATGGAATTTGGGACCTGGCACTGTTACAGCCAGATAAACTTTGTAACCACCAAACGCACCTGAGGCCTAAAATCATACATTAACTGGTGGTGAACAATATTAAAAATACTATATAAAGTTAGTTTACCAAGCTGCGGAGATTAGCATGTCTGCGTGTTACTGGGGCCTTTAGAAGTATTCCAACTCTGCATTGGACACTCTGTTGGGACATGGTCATCTATTTACAAGCAGAGGCACTGCATACCGCTTGATTCATCAGGGAACTGGAAAAGCAATCTTGCAGCTACTGGACATGCCTCCATTTTAACTTTCCTGGATATTCCAGAATTGCCCTAATGAACAATCAATACAATAATTTCTCTCCATTTAAGGTAACTCTCGCATCTCGAGAAGACTGGATGGAAGGAACTATGCACACCAAAGAACGCGACTGACTTGTGTGGTTTACCGATGAATTCCATATAGGGTACAATCAGGTACAGGCATATATGACCTGTCTCCAAGGTTCAACATCAGTATAAGCCTTGGGAAATACTGCAAAGTTTTTTTCAGGCAGAAGTGTTTGTTATCCTGAACTGTACCTTTAGAGGACTTGAGAACGGTTACCATGGCAAACGAACTCTCATCCTCTCACTTTCCTCCGACTAGGTGATAGTATCGGAATGCCTAAAACCCCTGCATATACTGGCATCTCGCAACAGGCTTAAACTACGGTGAATGGCGGGGGATCAGGACATTTATGGAGATGAAAAGGCAGATTGGTTGGCAAAAAGGGTGCCGATACAACCTTCTGTGGCCCTGAACCCGCGATTGAAATCAGCACATGTGTTGCTGAGACCGCAGTTAAAACATGGATTGGGGACAAAAACCAACAACAACAACACTATTTCCACATCTCTTCTAAATTTGGACAGAAGAGGAATAGGGCAAGTATTTGTATTAATGATCAACATGGTCACTTCAGGAAACACCTACGAAAAGTGGATCTTTATAAAGATGAACCCACTTGTAGAACGTGTAAACAGGATAGGGAACCCACCTCGCATATCCTATTTGAGTATCTATCTCATAAACTTACTCTTCCCATAATAAGGGACCTAGGAACGGATATTGGAACCAAAATACTGCAAATTGTTCAAGGAACAGATTATGTGAAACAATGAGGCGTCTCTTCCTATGGGGCAACACAATAAGCCTTATAGGCTGACGTGCTGGGAGTCGTTTGAACTCCGTTAAACCCCCCGTTATCTAATCTATTCACAGTAATACCAATTCCTGTTACTGTGAGGAAACTGTACAAAGTCTTTTCAATGTATTTTGAACAGTAAACTGGTCAAAATTAAAAATTACTAAGAAAAGCATTTTGAAATTTCGTGTCACTAGTTCAGTATGAGCCCATTATGTAAATGGCTAGGGATTCCTGTTAAAGGGAAAAGCTCATTTTGTAACTCAAGCGGTGAGCTATTCCAAGTGAGTCAGGAATACTGCTGAAAAAAAAAGTTATACTGTTTTTTAGTTTCTTGTCCTTAATGAGTCCTTGCCACTTCCCATTCCATTCCTATTGCGGACGGTGCTTGACCAGTGAACTCCGAGATTTTCCTTGAATGTGTCTGACCATCTTCTTCTCAGTCGTCCTGGAGTCCTCTGTCCTGCGTAGGGGTCCCACATGTTGGTGGATTGCGCCCATTTGTCCTGCTGTTGCTTCGCCACGTACCCGCTCCATTTCCATTTAATCACAGCAGCTCTGTCCATGATGCTATCTGATCTGTGATTTCCTGCAGTGTAGCGTTGGAGATCTTGTCTCTCAGTGTTATACCTAGGATCTTGCTCTCCACGTTTCTTTGACATATTGCTATGTATGTCGGTAGGGACCAGGTCTGATATTCATATATCAGCACCGGGAAGACACACGAGTTGAGTACCTTGAGTCTCAGTTTCTTGTTTATAGATGTGTCTTGCAATATGAACTTTAGAGACCAGAGGGCTTTCCAAGCTTGTGCTACTCTGTTCTTAGTTTCTTTATCCATTTTATGGTCAAATGAGACCGTCTGGCTAGTTAATTCACATAATAAAAATTGAAAAGTTATATTTTATCACGAGAAATTATTCCTGTAAAAATTATAAACATTCTTCATTAGATAGTCCTCGAAATTTAGAGCTAATAGAGTCCGGGTGTGGAAGTGAGAGTAAATAATTTAATTTATATATTCTTAACATGAAAATATTGATAGTTTGATGTACGAAAGTAACATTGCAACATTGGAGAATCCAGATGTCTCGTGACAGTATATTACTGTTTAAATGACAGCGATAACAATATACACTCGTACCTCAGTAAGACTAGATTAGGTTTGTACCGCATTTTTATACCCTGTCACCCCATTATTGTGGAAACTATTTTCTTATATACTGGTTTAAGTTTACCTTTTCCCATGTTGCATTTGTAGAAAATATTTTAACAGCATCGGAAAATGGCTAATATTTTCCCTTTAGTAACCAAAATAAGTATCAAGAGGAGTGTTCTCAGGTTTAATTGAAGTCGAAGGGTAATGTTCATTAGAAACAAGATTTCGAAAATTTCGAAATCATCATAGTAAACATTGAAAGAAATGATTTTCCTAGGCGCTGTCTTATTCCAGCAAAGAAATTATTCAACTCCGAGGAAAGATTATCATCGGAGATATTTCAACCTTCCCGCATCAGCAGCCAACAAAGACCTTTACAAGAATGCGTCTGTCATATGCTCTCGACCCTAAAACATGCATGTTTAGAGGAACTTAATAAGCACGTGTAAGAGGTATGTGGTAACCGCCTTTCACAAGTCACTCGCTCAAGGTCGACCATTATACCCCTCTCCTGCACCTCCTCCTCCGTCGTCAGCGGGCCCCCTGCTTTTGAAATGGTAAAGTGAGTGACTTTGAAGGAAAGCGAAAGTCTTCCGCATTACGGTCGCTAGAAAGCTGAAAAACTGGTTATCGAATGTTTTTATGTGCGTTGCAAGTGGGTTACAGAAAAGGGTCACTCGGCTACAGTTCTGTTTCTCTGCACCTATTGCCTCACAAGCTGCACGTATTAGCATGCTCCAGCTGAACTTTCTCACATTTCTCGCCGTGTACCTCCGAAAGTTTAGACCTTGGGCTAGGACGACTGCTAAGAAAGTATTTCAAATGGCCTTCTCCCACTGGAGAAAAGATCAAATATTTTAGGCGAATTTTCAGATTAAACTGCTCATTTCATGTCGAAATTGGATATGATTGCACTTTGTCAGCTGCCTTTCTGTCTCTGTCTAGCCTCTCCTTTTTACGTTAACCAAAAATTACACCAGCTTTCTTATTGGTTTTTTATTTCCACTAATTTTATGCTTATCTTTTTCTTCGCATCAACCAAAAATCAAGCGACTAGTCGTCATATTTAATGCTTCAAATTTGAAGATATGCCTCAACAATGAGAGAATTAATGAACTTGGCACATTCCGTACCATTCCAATACTTAATTCATTTTGAAACATGAAAAACAGGAAGGAAGAGAATATCTTGCCAAAAATACATGTCTGACCCCATAGTTCGTCAGCTCTTTGAGCTTGTATATTAGTTTCTATAAATATTATTGCTGCCAGCGGCTGTTCGCGGCAGTTGATCCCTGCTTTGCACAGTTTTATACTCCTCAGATGAAGCTAGTGATGCGCCTATTTATATACTTTTCTCTGCTACTTTTATTGTTTAATTATTTTGTATTAATTTTCTCAGATCTACTCTCGTTCATTCATATTCCCGCGTACAGGCTGCACAGGTCCTAATATTCGTAACACTGGGGGCATAAAGGAGGTGAGAGTGGTCAAGCGATCGGAAAAAGGCAAGCAAGAGGAATGTGCTAAGTAAACATTTTCTACCTCCTCATTGTATTCATGCTGATAAAAATAAACAGTGTTGTCAGATACTTGCCCATAGTTAAAAGCCCAGCGGGCTTGCAAGATCCGAGTCTGAGAGGTCCTCATTCATGTGGCAGCACTCGTAAACAAATGAAGCTCCCCTTGCATTTCAGCCGGCACTCCCCCTCTTCTCATCGCCAGACTTGTAGAAACGGTCGGAGATGTGAAGCTCTGATTTTCGTTCTCAAAATTAACAATTTTCATACATGGTTACCACGGAAACGAAGAGAAAAACATGCTTGCAGGAGGGCTCTCGGCCGCATGGTCATTTAGAGCTTCAACACTGAAACCAATCTCTGTCAGCACCCTTATAGCCTTTTGAAGAGGTTCAGTGGCATTTGTAAAGAAATTGCCATTTTATATTGCTTGCGTTGAGAAAATTTACAGTTTGTTATATATTTCTTGTTGTTTTAAATTATATTTTATGGTGATCATTTTTATATTTAATAAACAATGAGAAATGTATTTCCTGACGATATAGTGTCATTGAAAAGTTCTTCCTCTTAAATAAAGAAGAATGCAACTAATCAAGAACCTATTATAATCCAGATTACAAACCGCCACAGCTACTGTTGAAAAACGCAAAGCATCTAGAATTTCAAGTAAAATTAACATTTATAAGTGAATGGCAACACAATTTAAGCAAAAATATTGATTTTCATAGCAGCAAACTTTCGATGGCCCTTTGATTCCGTGTTTCACTCAAATTAATACTTCAGTTGGTTTACCCAATTGTTTAATTTCAATTATTTCTTACAATAGCCTAAAAGGAAAGACTTAGAATGTAATCTTTGAATAGTGTTAATTTATTTATTTACATTCAAATAAGATAAAACTAAATAAGTATTTTCTTCACAAATTCAAACGAAACTTCACAAACCCACATTTAGCAAAAATTTCATACTAACGAAACAATAAATTATCTTTGATGGGTGATAGTATTGTTACTTCAAATATAATTATGTTTATTTTGAAGTAACTACAAATTTTCTCATGTCTAATATATATGAATATGTTGCCATTACACTGTTTTATTTAACTCTGTAATGTAACAACAGTTCAGTCGTGTAAAACTCAAGCAAACTTTTTGAGAAACAAGTGACGTTTCAGATGGTGCATTTACATGGTTTTTATAAGCAAGAGGTTCCTCCTATCGCTTCCACTCACCTCTGAACAAAATACTGCGCTAGTTACCGAAACATTGCCTAAATCCCTACAGATAAAAGCCGCAAATGCAAACATCAAATGCAATTTAGAAGTCCCATATATAAAAACATATCTAGCAACAGTTATGGGAATCTAAACGTTGTCGTTATGGTAGGGCAAACCACCAACGTCCTAGAGGAACCATATCTGATACCTGCAGTAAAAACGTATATTGCTTCGCAAAATTGCAGTCAGCAAAAGAAAGAACAGAACAAAGAGAGAGAGAGAGAAAGAACTAGTATTTGCCACTGATATCTTTTATTCCGATATTAAAAAACGCTAAGCATTTAGGTCCATTAGCAGCTTTTACACCAAGTACAGATCAAGAAGTAAATTTTAATGTTCTATATACGTGGAAAGTGTAGGTTCAAATTCCTATTATTCCTTATTAGGATTGCTTTTCAACCCTGGAAATAGTCTTTGTTCACAAATATACCGTTTTCATACATGCTCTATTTTTTTTTAATGAAAACGTGCGACCCAGCATAAAAACCACAAGACGTTTTTTGCTAAGCATAGTATAACGGAAATGGGTTTAAAAAACAGGCGTAAAATTGAGTTCCGCAAAAAGATAACAAATATGCCATGCGTAACATTTTGTAGTACGTTGGAAAGTTGTTTTATAACCTTAAACCTCGTGCCACCTTTGGAGAGTTACCAAATTCACATTCAGTGCAATCAACCACTTAGCGACATTATGACATTCCTACATTTTTAAATTGAGGAAGTGTGTTAAGGTGTGTTTTTTTGCACATGTTATAAGATGCCACACAGAAAATATACCGAAACACTGCCATCATTATGTGCTAATCCATTCCGAACAATAAATACGATAGAATGCTAATAAACAGTCTGGGATCATTTACTAAACAATTACGAAAGCGACTAGCGTGCCGTTTGAAAAAGAACGATAAACGGTCGATAGTAAATTCCTTGATTTTTTTCAAGGTTGTTTGGTAAGGAAATTTATGGGTACGCTAAGAAAATGTCAGTTGCAGAATTTATGAGAGGCAGAAGAAAATCAAAATGAACAAATTATTAGAGAACCTTTTCTATAACACTCCAAATTTTGTTTTGTTTTGTTTTTGAGTAGTGTTTAACGCCCGTTTTACCACTGAGGCACCACAGGCGGTGGACATTGTTGATACATGAAATGAAATGATATATGGGAAAGGATTTTTTTTTAAAGAAGGAAACGTTCCAGGCCTAAGTTTAGGGTACCTCCCCGGCATTTGCCATTAATGAGCAATGGGGAAAAATCTGGAAAAAACCTCAGTCAGGGAGGACGGTCCTGGCGGGATTCGAACCTCAGACTTTCCGCTCACGAGTGCGCACCTTAACGACCTCGGCTACCCATGGCGGTACTCCAAACAATATCAATTCTGTGAATGACAGGCCTTTAGAATATTGATAACAACTTGGACTCTCCTTGGTTATGTCTCTTACATTGTGAATTATGATTTGAGGATGAGAAAACTATCTGCTATATGAAGAGGGTAATTTTAACGTTTTGGATCTTATTGTAACCATGGATGAAACATGAAACCACCATTACAATCCAGAAACAAAATAAGAATCACAAGAACGGAAATACTTTCTGCCCAAAGAAATTTGCAAATTGGCAAGATAGGTGCTCACACCGGGTTTTTAAGGGACGGCAAAAGAGTTATATACTTTTTTTCTTTATTAACTATCAGGGAAAAAATTGGTTCATATTTTTAAAAAATGTCCTTTACTTGTAAGACAACATACTCACTCAAAATTTTATGATCGCATTGCAGAAAATTGATGAAGTATGGAAGATTGTTTAGCAAATGAAGATAATTTTTTGAAGTATATGCAGTTAAATGTGGATTATATTGAATACATATTTGATTAGAGAGAGAATAGTTTTCTCTGTGGTTGCATATAAATACCATCTCATATAAAATGTAATTAATTTTGAAAGCGATTTTGTTAATAAATATTATTAATATATTAAAAATATTAAAACAGTGCAAATTTGTTTCACTTGTGTTAGGAGAAGAAAAAAAATTTAAAGTTTTGTGCTAAAGAAAACATCAGAGAACCTTAAATGTATCTTAGTCTCTATATACTAGTACAGTCAAAAACAAATCGAACTTAACTTGGCTCCGCCGTGCTATTTAGGCAAATTCTCTGCCTTGCCTTCGTAGAGTGCAGTATATGGTACTAGGCGGCTGAGCATTAGTAGTAGTTGACTAACATAGCATACAGTTCATTCCGAATTCATTTCTATCAATAAGGAGAATTTTATTGGCATCCTTAATGCAGTGAGACAAAGAAAAAATTGGGTTGTCCACCACGATAACGGTCCAGCAAACCGGTCGCTCCGGGGAGGAAATTCCTCCTTCGTCATCCTCCGTATTCTCCAGATCTTGCTCCAGCTGATTAATGCCTTTTTACGAAAGTCAACAGCTTGCTAAAGAGGCGGAGGTGACGAGAAGTAGTCAAAAATGGACTGCAGGAATGTAAACTTATAAAAGTAGTACGGATGTTGGCCAAAGTGTGCCACGGATCTTACTTTGAAGATAGTGCTGTGTAAATTGTTGCATTTCCTTTGTAATAAAAGTTTCTACACATGTTCGGTTTCTTTTAGATTTTACTAGCATATCTCTTTATAAAGACATCACCTGCGTCAAAAAAAAAAGATACCACTTCCATAAATTACACAGTTTATTGACTGATCATGTTGCTGGCTGTTACAGTTAGTTTCAAAACAGATTGCAACAGAGCATAAAATGTTTCATGATTGTTAAACTAGAGAAGTGATTGTTATTTTTTTTTATACAGGGCAAGGGAGGCAGATGTTTAGTGGCAAGCCTTGCTTCAACTGTTTTGGTAAAGTTAAATTATTCATGAAAAATTCCTTCATAAGAGCACATTCATAGATAAGATGGCCCCATATAAACATATTTTGTGAACAATGATTCAAGGGAAATTATCTTTGGATATTTGTTCATACAACTTGGACAGTCCAAATTTAATTCAAGTCCTATGTGCAAAATTCTGAGGATAATGCAATAGTAATTTTGTGATTATGTGTATCATTAGGATATGCATCTTCTTTTGTTGCCATTCGGACCTCAAACCCCTTTATAGTCTCCCTGAAATTCTATTACCTTTTATTTCATATCTGGAAAGAGTTTTAGGAATTGTTTTCCATATTATTTTAAAATTGTTTATATTAATGCTTTGTGGTACTCTAGTATTTCATTAATTGAAAAAAGTTTAATTTAGTATGATTATATATTCTATTTTGCTGCAACCTTCAACAGATCTTAAAGTTTAATTTTCAGTACTTGCATGCTTAGCTAATTTGTTCTCAATTACCTTTCATTCATTATATAATAAGATAAAAATGACTATAAATTTATAAAACATTAGTTTTGTTCCTTTTGTGCACTATTTTATCTTGTAAATTGTTTTTTAATCTTTGTCCTGGTTGAAGGCAATATACCTTTCCAGAGAATTGAATATAGTCCATGATTTAATATTTGTTGCTGGATCACAAATTTAACCTTTGCTGGATAGGTACCCCATAAAGCTAAGTTATTAATTCCATTACTAGATCATAGCTCTCTTCTTCAAGATAAGCTAATTTACCCTGTTCTGTCTTAGCTTCTTCACATCATTTTAGTCTAGCAATTCCTCTCCAACCCATGAATATATACTGAAGAATAAATCATGTTATCATTCTGTTTGGTTGCATTTATTGCTTAAGTTCAAACCATTGTAATAAAAGCAAGAGCAAGAGCTACACGGTTTCCAAGAGGAATTTAAAAATAAAATATTAATGACCAATGGAAAAGTTCTTTATTGTCAGGCATATGAAAAAATAATTAGTACTAAGAAGTGCTTCCAAGTGATTCAGTATTTCAACTCCAGTAAGCACTGTAAGTAAGTAAGTAAGTAAGTTAAAGATTAAATCCATAAAAAATGTTGCTCTTCAGAAAATTTTGAATAGATATTTGGGTACAATTAATGATGAATGTAGGAATTCACACAGTGAAACTATCATAAATTTAGGTAGATTAAAAGATGAAAATTCGTAAATTACATAAAAACAGATAAACAAAGCCAATACCTTTTCGAAACCAAACCTCAAAATAGTGAACCTCACTAATGAAAACCTTAACATGAATGAAATAAAATTATTAAATAATGGGATTAGTACTTGTATTGATTTTTCCTCCAATTTAGAAGATTACATAGAGACATTGAATTAACCATTGACAACTTCAATTTTACAGATAAAAGTTTTGTAAGACAAATTTCATATAAGATATTACAAGAAATCAAAAAAGGTAACCAAGACCCTATTTCTCATCTCAGATACATTAAATCTCTTAATGAAAAAGTAGTAGTTTACGCTAAGACTGACAAAGGAAATCAAATTGTAATTTTAGACAAAGAAGATTATGGCAAAGGATGCAAGAACTTCTAAGCAATGATGATTTCATTGAAATAAAAATAGATCCACTGTATAAATATAAAAAGTTAACAGAAGACACTATAAAAGAAAGTACTCTATTCTCAAAATCTCATTTTTGCAAAATCAAAGTACCAAATCCATCTTTAGCCAAACTTTTTGGCTTACTGAAGATACACAAACCCGGAAAAAGTATGAGGCCAATCATTAATAATGTTAATATCCACTGTTACTACCTAGCAAATTGATGTCCACACAGTTCGACACCTTCCCAAAATTTCCTAGTTCAGGTTTAAGCAACTCTTAGGATCTGGTTAACAAAATTAAAGATTACAATTTATCTTCAAATGACAAATTAGTTTCTTTTGATGTAAATGCTCTTTTCCCCAGCATTCCAAAAAAGAAAGCCTTGACTCTTAAGAAATTGATTGATATGCACTCATCATACAGAAACACATATCCAAGAATATATGAAACTTATGGAATTATATTAATGAATATCATTGTATGATTCAGTTGAACTACACACTCTTAAAGCTTCACTTACTTTTCATAAATGTATGGAACCGGTTTCGAGAACATTTTGTTCCCATCTTCAGCCATGCTAAAGTTCAACTGTCGGATCATTCGTTGAGCTGTGGGAATGTATATTCCGCTCTGGTGGCGGTGTGATAAACTTGTAGTTTAAAGAATACAAACAAATAGAAGAAACAGCAGTTAAAAATGGTTTTAAAAAAGAACTAGTACATAAAAAGGTGCAGAAATTCAAGAGACAAAAACATATCAAAGAAACCACAACACTGTCAGCAAAAAAAGATAAACTTATTTTTAAAAAATTCACATATCATCCATGGGCCACAAAAAAATTTCAGAATATTCTTAAAGATTTTAATATCAGATTGGCACCGATTAATAGATTTAATGTTCAAAATTTGCTGATAGATAATGTTAATGACAGTATTCCACAAGAAGAAAAATCAGGTATTTACAAAATAAACTGTGCAGAATGTGAAAAAATCTACATAGGGAAAACAAAGAGAAACATTGGCACACGGTTAAAGGAACATTTCAGGAACATAAAGTACAAGCAAATAGAGAAATCAGCAGTAGCATATCATTTTTGGACACAAAATCACGACATAATAAATAAAACAAAATTATTAAAATCAGTACAAGGACCTACGGAATTAGCAACCTGGGAGAAAATCTACATCTACAAATACAAAGACAGCATAATCAACTTCGACATTTTCGGGGATGAAAACATAAACTACAAGTTTATCACACCGCCACCAGAGCAGAATATACATTCCCAGCTCAACGAATGATCCGACAGTTGAACTTTAGCATGGCTGAAGATGGGAACAAAATGTTCTCGAAACCGGTTCCATACATTTATGAAAAGTAAGTGAAGCTTTAAGAGTGTGTAGTTCAACTGAATCATACAATGATATTCATTAATATGATTGGCTTCACTGTGTAAGTTCCAATTTACATTTAAGTTATGGAATTATGTTTAGATCAGGCTTCTTTACCATTCAAGGAAGTTTCTTGAAATAAAAATCAGGTTTAGTCATGGGTAACCCTCTCTCTCCATTCCTGGCAGATTTATTTACAAGATTTTTCAAGATGCACATCACAAAAACCTTTCCCTACATATTTAGGACCTGGCATAGATATGTGGATGATATTTTTGCTATTGTATAAAACAGATATACAGAAAATGCACTCAAACTATTAAATTTACAGGAACCTACAGTCAAATTCACTATAAAAACTGAAATCAACAACACTTTACCTTTTTTTGGATTTGAAGATTATAAAAAGCAATAATAAGCTGGAATTTGGGATTTACAGAAAAGACACACACACTGATAATTATATAAAAGCTCACAGTTTCAACGCTAGATATCATAAAGATGCTGTCTTTAACAGTATGGTTTATAGATTGGGCAATGTACTTCTCAATAAAGAGTATAAAAATGAATACTTACAAATAATAGAAACAGCCAAATTCAGTGGATTTAACAAAAATGATTGATCAAAAAATGAAAAGATTAATAGGAAAAAAGAAAATTAAACAAATTACTACACTCAGCACTTTATCTAAAGAAAAAACTTACCATAAGTTCACTTAGTGCCCATTCAATAATAAATTTCTAAAAATTTTAAACAATACAACATCACTTTAGCATCTATGAATAGGTACAGAGTTGGCAAATTGTTGAAACTAAAGAAAATATACCCCAGACCTAAAGATGAAAATTCTGGCAAATATAAAATTAAGTATAGAGGTGTATATAGGCAAGACAAGCAGAAATTTGGTTATCAGATTGAAAGAACACTGGAGAAATATTAAGCACAAACAAATAGAAAAATCAGCAGTGGCAGCACATTTTTGGAATGAACACCATGAAATATAGAGGGACATCACATTGTTAAAAGCAATTCAACACCCTAAGGAACTCAATATATGGAGAAAAAAAATTTATATAGTAGTATGAGCATAGACTCATAAATTTCAATATCCCAGAGGCAGACAACATTTTAAGTTCATTAATGACCACCAGAGCACCCACATTCACTTAAACCTCTAACATAGTTTGAACCATCAGTCATGCTATGATTGACAATGGGAGCAAAGTCTCACGAAACATGTCCCAGTTTTAATTTTAAATGTTTTAAGAGTGGAACATCAAGAATGTTTTTAATGTGTTAACATGATTTTAGTTAAATATTGTACTTAATGAAGCTATTGACAATGGAGTGGTAATATAAATTTAGGTAATAACTTTTTACATTAAACTCCACTTACTTACATAAAACTCACAATCCATTGGAGTTATCCACTTGGGAAAAATTTTTCATATTAAAAAATAGAGAAAACTTAACGAATTTTGAGTTTCCTCCTATGGATGAACTCAGCAACTTCCTACTTCAATAAACAGAGGCACCACAGGAACATCTGATTGTCTAGCCATTGTTTCGAGTAGCAGCGGTTCAGTGAACAACTGAAGATGGGAGAGATTCTCCAGAAACTCATCTTACTTTTATGTAAGTAAGTGGAGTTTAGTGTAAAAAATGAATACCTAAGTTTAGGATGATTTTAATTAGTTTTAATTTTAATCTACCTAAAGATATTTGGGTATTAATAAAATTTTCCTCAAATTTTCTTATGTGTACAACTTACTTAGCAGATTATATTTCCGTGTGGAAATTAATGAACCCAGCCCTAAGTAAATTCTTTGAATATTATACACAACAGAAGGTTCCTGAAGAATTAATTCTGTGCAAAAATTATATGAAGCAGTGTTATAATGGAATTATTGAAAAGGTTCTAAAACACATTAAAGACAATTCTGTATGGGTAGTATTGGTTGATAAACAACAGATTGCAAAGGACTATAAATTAACAATTTAAGTAGGTTTGCTTGTACTGAACCATTTGCAATTTTTCTGCTTGAAAAAAGTCAGTTGCAAAATGTTTCATTAATTCAGCAAATTTAGTATGACCAGATGGTATTAAATATGAACAAGTAATGCTTTTTATTAGCAATGAGCTAGTTATATGATCAGGGTCAGTAAAACCTTAAAAGTACATTCCCAAATATGATACTTCTAATACTGCAACCTTCTATGAGAAACTCACATAAATTTCACTAATTTTGTTCTACTTGCTTTGATATGTTTCAAAGGCTGTTGCCTTCATCTTCAGCATGGTATTAAGATGTTACTCTGTAGATTTTACGAATTAGTGATGAGGTCACTGTTGTTTGCAATTGCAATGTTCAATGATCAAATTTAACTAAATTTTCCTTTCAGAATGTATTAAATATGTTTACACTAATTCCATTTATGTATACAACATAAGAACATGTTTTGGGAGCAATTGCTCCTATTATGTTGAGTGGACGTATATCAGTGTGAATATATGTAATTTGTTCTTACAGGATATATTATCACTCCATTGTCTAGGGCTTCATAAGTACAATTTAATTAAATTTTCCTTATTTTTGTTTATGAATATATTTTCTTACACTGTTAATTGTATGGATTTTTGAAGAATTTTTGAGTTTCGGTTCGTTTTGAAATTTGTGGTTTTTTTGCAAGAAATGGCATGCCATCACTAATTTTTCCATGTGTTATATTTCTCATATGTTCCTTAAAATGTAGAGTAATACTTCTTTTTATTTTGCCTATATATTTCATATTGCAGTCTTTACCACTAAGTTTTTAAATACCTGATTTTTTTCTGGCAGAAGTTTGTCTTTTGTGTTCATTTTTAGAAAGCTTTTTGTTTACTGGAGTCAAAAAATGTTTGCATCCTAAAAAATCTTCTGGAATTTTTGGTGTGCCCATGGTTGGAATATGAATTTCTTGTATATATGATCTCCTTTATAGCCTTTAGTGTGTAAATGTCTTTATTTGATTTTGTTTTTTGGATGTCTTATTTTCTTGCTGGCCAGATTTATTGTACATCTATTTTTTGTGCTATATTCATGATTTTTTGGCACTCAGATTTTTATTCGTTCTAGTTTACTGGAAAATTTGTTAATCTGAATGTGAAGCTGTTGATTATTGCAAGTTTATGTTGTTTTGGATTGTGGCTGTTGTTTTTTATGTAATTATTTATATGGATAACTTTTCCAAATATACTAAATTCCAGTGTATTGCCATTTTGTACAATTTTTATGTCCAGGAAGAACCTTGTTATTTTCTATTTCCATTATAAATCTGAAGGTACTGTCTTATAGGTTGAGTAGTTTTATTGCATCCTCTTTTCATTTTTCATTTACTATTGCAAAACATCTATTTGTCTTGCACATATACTTGCCACATGTCCCATGTTTCAGGAGGAAAAATTTTGTCTCCCATATTACTTTAAAAAAATTTATTTTATTTATTTTGTTTCATAATTGCTCTTTTCCTTTTGAATTCATGCAGAATCCATAAAATGTTATGCTAAATTTCTCTACTTATTGCAATTGGAATAAAGTGCTAGCCTGTAGGTGGGAGGTGTGAATCTTGGTGAGAATAGTGTAGCATGGGTGAAGTGTACGTGTTCTAGTCAGTCATTATGCATAGTTGTGTCATTGTATTATTTGCGTATTTGATACTGTCTGATGTCTATTTAAAATGAGTTTTATGTATTTCATGACAGTTTAAGGTCATTGAAAGGACAAAAGTTTTAATCATTAGAAGAAAATTTTAGTATTTAATTTACCTTCCTATAGTTGTTCCCAATATAAGCATATTAATTGCCTATTTTTTTAAGTATCCCAGGCTCTAATACATTTGTATAAAGAGCATTTTAAGAAATGAAGTAGTAAATGGTGCATAAGTTTTTAAAAATTGAAATTAAAATACCTTTAAATTTAAATACTAGTTGTCATTTTTCTTCGGACCTAATTATTAATGAAAAAGAGTTGCAAATATATGAACCACCAATTATGTTACTGTATGTATTAAGTACATTGAGTGTTAATATGCAGTACAAAATGAATTATTGTATTAACTTGACAGATAGTCATTTTTATGGTAAGAGAACGATTGCTACCTCCCTTTAAGTGAAAAAAGTGCATGTGTCCTTTATTAAAATTCTGAAAATTTGGCAAACCTACTTGCATCATGTATCGGAGACAATCAGGGTTATTTTCACCTTGTTGATAAACATATATGTTCTTTAAAAAGTTTTCATGAAAGCACCTCATAAAAAATATGTCTTTAAAATAACAATATCTGATATATCCCTTCTACAGGAAAAATTTTAACTCACTGAGCATATGTTTCTATATTAAATACCTACAATAAATAAGAAATGTAAATACATTAGATCCAAAATGATGCTGTATTTCAAAAGATCCTCTCAAACTCAGAAGTTAATCCTAGTTTCATGCTGCACATTTCATTCATCTCCCTTCTGCCATTTCACCATTGGAAGTAAGAAGTGCTAAAATGTGAGAGTATCTAAATGCATTGAAGACAACATTATCCAAATTAATACCAGTTTTTGATAGTACTGGAAAAATTGTTAAGGAAAAATATTGGAACATTTCCAAAAAATCAATTATATGAACAAATATGTGAAGTACAAGAAATTCTGAAGGATCATGTGCTGTAATGCCAAGCAAAAAAATAATCATTATAGAATAACTCACAGCTTCTACATGCACTCCGTTATCATCATGCAAAGATTGAACAAAGTTCCTTGTGCTATACTGACATCCTAAGAAGCATCAGAAGAAGAATGATTATGAAAATCCTAAACATCTGCTGTGACCAATTGTAACGGAAAAGATGAGTTCAAATAAGGCTGAGATGAGCCCAAAATTAAAAAAATAACTTTACTGGCATTGCATATGAGTTATGCAAAAACTAGTTATAAATGTACATTTTGTTGTATATATTTGATATTTTAATAGTATAAAAACATGGCCATTTCAGTAGTTATGTTGAGTGATTAGTAAGGCTTGAATTTTTAGATGTTAAAAATCTTACAAATGTATATTTATATCCTAAACATTCTTGAAATATTTGATAAAA
Source organism: Metallyticus violacea (assembly GCA_030762175.1). NCBI lineage: Eukaryota > Metazoa > Arthropoda > Insecta > Mantodea > Metallyticidae > Metallyticus > Metallyticus violacea. The sequence continues at coordinate 55,049,615 of CM060842.1, forward strand.
AAAGTAAACATATTTAATTGTATATGGATGAATTTATGTGAATTTAATTAGCATATAGTATTTACCAATATAATTCATGCTATGAATTGCCAATGCTGAAGAATTGCAATACACACAGAGTCATCTTCAAGTTATTCATCTAAAATGTCATGATTATCAAAAACATTGAAATATACCTGGAAAATATCACTGCAAATGATAACTTACCATTACAAGAATGTAACTATAAAAACCACTACCTTATAACACCAGAAATTAACTACAATTGAGTGATCTTGACTCATAGTATACTGTTTTGAGATTATAAATAGAATTCAGCAGTATAGAACACTGACTCATAAAGGGCAAAGCATAATTCTAATTTGAATCTTCCAACCTGCAAGGTATTTCTTAATGAAATACATTGTTATAAACAAAATAACATAAGAATTAAACAGAAGTTATTAACAGTGAAGCAATATATTATTTGATCATAGCAGCCAGCATAGTAATACTATTATACCTCACTTGTTTAAAATCCAAAACAAGTGAAGTACACTAGTGTTACTATGTCGACTGCTATGATAAAATAGGATGCTCTTGCTACAGACACTGAGGACAGCACATTATATCAACATTACTGTATTGCCAAATCAACTGCATGATATGAAACCCTATGAAGTGTAAAGCAAAGGATAATTCTAATAAATACAATTGCATGAACACAGTAAAAATATGTCTGTGACTACAAACCAAAACATTTAAAGTATTGGACATTAATCTCTGATTGTTAAAATTATATATCAGAAGGTAGTTACCCATGTCATGCCAATTTTTATAACTTAGGTTCTTTCATGATTAATCTGAAATTGAACTTTTGGGTAAAATTATTTAATGAAAAATTGAATATTTATGAAAAAATATATTTACATGTATTTTTGTAGAAATATGCATTGTTATATGCTACAAAATTTGCATAATAAACTGGGTTTATTACTTAATGAGTTTTAAAACAAACATATGAGTGCCTTTTGCAATGCAAAATAAAATATTTATATGCCTAAGAGTTTTTATGATGAGTGCAGGTAATGAAAAAGTAAATTTTAAGGATTATTTCTGTGTATCATTATTAAAATTACCCCATTCAAACTTGTGTAATGCTTAATGAGACATTTCATTATATTCAATCTTCACATAACTACATGTATCTTCTGTAAAGTCCACACACATTGCTCCTTCCCTACAGATTCTGTATGTTATAAATTGTTAAATTTAAAATATTTACAGATAAAAGTATTACTCACATATTAATTTGTGTGTTTCAGTTGCAATTCACATTGGTGTTTATTCATTCAGCTCAGGTGTTAATCTTTGACTGTGGCTACCCAAAGTTGGTGGCTGCATTGCTGCTCCTGCATTCTGTCATCTTTTTTGCACTCTTCTTTGACTTCTACCAGCAAGCCTATAAGAAGAGTCGAAAACTTCAGAATAAGCTTCACTAGCTAGAATAATGTGCTCATTTTTGCAATGGTAAGTAATATTAATTTATTCTTTAGAATTTATTCAACATTAGGACATATTTTGGGGACAATCGCTCCCATTTTCAGCTGTTAACTGGCTACTAAATTGATGTGGTGGCTGGATCCCAAGATGCATTTGTGGCAGTTGCCCCTGAAACATGTTCTAATGTTGTGTGAGTGGAGTTAGTGTGAACATATTACTATTTCATTGCCTATAGCTTCCTAAGTACAATTTAAATAATATTAGTATTATTATATATTTACTTGGCTTTTATATGGAATCTCTTAAATAATGCTGTAATTATAGGTTTTGGATTGACAATATATGAGATAAATCGATAACATCTCAAGTTTCCTTATATTAAAGGGTCTAAGGTTTGTTAAGTTTCTTTTACTTTGAGAAAATGTGAATTTATTTTTAATTTAAAGGGAATTCTATATCTATTTTTAATCTTAAACCGCAAGATTCAGTAAGAAATATATTTAAAGAACACAATTTTTATATTTAACTGATTTTTAATATGAAATTCATCAATATTTAAATAAAAATAACAGTTAATTGATATCATTGTATGATTTAGTTGAACTACATACTCTTATTTTAATATTTTAATAAGAATTACAATTGTTTAATCTAAGTACTGAAGTATACAATTATTTGACTAGACAAAGGAACAATGTTGATATTTGTAAGTAGCTAATATTAGCTAAGTATTTTTACAATAATGGCAGTCCTGTCAAAGAGTCTGATTGCAAATCTGGAGAGCCTCAATAAGGTTTAAGGCTTTTTCTGGTTTTTTTTCTTATTCCGAAAAGGGGTAACCAAGTAACTAAGCATTATGGGCTCCAGACTTATTTATGCATTCATTTCATCTATAATTCATTCATTCCCTGTACCTTTGCTGTTATGAGGGACATTAAAATGTAACAAAAAAAGTAGTCACAAGGCTCTAGTTAAGTAACTATAACATATAACCTCAACTTAGGTATTCATTTTTTACATTGTAAAAAATGAATACCCAAGTTGAGGTTATATTGCCACTCCATTGTCAACAGCTTTATAAGTACAATATTTAACTACAACATATTTAATACTTTGTTGTTCTCATTTATTCTTAATGTTTAGCATAAATCAGTCCTTAAAATGATCCCCTTTCACCTTACATGGCCATGCATCTTTTGTCTTCAATCCCTCTTAACAGAATTAACCTCATAGCTCACTCCCCAACAAACAAAATGGGGTTTCTCTGGACCTTAAAAATAATACTATCCAAAATGTATTACTACTGGTGATTTACAATTATGATCATAAAAATAATACACACAAAAATTCCTGAAAATCCAAACACCTTCATTGAAAGAGAATTGAAACTATAAATAAAGTAATAAAATAATAGGTAAATAACATAGTAAAAACTTACTGATTTATCATACATCCAATTTCACATTCTAGATAATGTCATTTATGAATTTATCAATGCATAGGTACTACGACCACTTATTATTACTGGGACATACTTCCTTGTTGCAGCAGACTATGCAAGTTGAAAAAGCATTTTATAAGAAATTGTACAGTGAAAAATATTATTGTATAAGTATGTAGAAAATTCACAATCTGGTTGGGATGTAAAAAATTGTCTGTATACATTCAAAAGATATGAAAATAATGAATACCTTTTACCTTGCTTCAGCACCTACTGAATGTCATGTGGCTTATAAGAGATCATGATGATTCCAAATGCTTCCTAAAATGGTCATTATTGACACTTAAAAGTTTCATTGCTGTTCAGACATATTAAGAATAGTAAAATTCTGTATGTATTACATGCACTATATGCATGAATTATACCTTTATTAACACATTCTTTCACTTTCACCTGACATCAGATTTTCTAACTTTAACTTTTGTTCCATAACATAATATTATAGCTTTAAAATGCTTAGTTTTCCTTCTTCTATTATATATTTAAAAAAAAAAAATCAGAAATCTCTTCAATTCACAACAGATGTTAAATATGCAGTTGTGTATGGTTATATTACTCTATTCTTTCAGAATGAACATTGCCAATTGACTGTATGCACATGGCTTTCAATCAGAAGAGTGTAGCTTGCTAATAGGGTCTGTGATGTAAAGTTAGATTTAATTTGTGATTAAATTATTGGCATCTTAATAGTAAAACTGTTTACTCTGATGTTTTGTACAGACTGAACTGTACTATACCAAAGCTCTGATGCTTAACGGAGGTCTATATTCTCTGCTGAACTCTTGGTGTGGATATGAGAGGGCAATGTAGTTATTTATTATAAACAAAAACTGTATTAATAAGAAAATCATTGTCTATATGTTTTAAGGAGACATTGCACTCCAAATGAATGGACCTGGACAATTACTGTGAAAAGTTCAATGAGTCTTTCTGAGCATGAGTAAGATCAGTTTTTTTTTAATTAGAACATATGCTTATGGTTAATTTAAATTGAAGGAGTCAGAAATGAAGGGATTAGTACATTTTAGTTACTTTAAAGGAAATGGAATTGAAAGTCTTTAAGCTTTGGCAAATTCTATGAGCACTTAATATATTATTTAATGCATAATTTTTCCTCTCTTGTTGTTCTTGCCTGATGTGGAAGGGAACAGAAGAATTTGTGGAGGAGAGATGGATGATTGGAAGTAAGTCAAGAAGATTCTTGTATTTTGGAAGCTTAATCAAAAGTGATTCTTTGTAGAGAGTGACAGTACATTTATTTCTTTGGGCAGGTTTTTTTAGATGATTTGTTTCAAAATTATATTTTTTATAATAAAGGTTTTATAGAAAAAAGTGTGTGGGCCTTTTTTTTCAATAAGGAACCATATCATTGATATCTTCCAATGAATTCTTCAATAATGAATTCATTTGGTTTCATAAAAAACTAAGAAAAATTTTTGATCACTGGAATTACCATAAATTTGCAACTTGTGTTAGTAATAGTATCTATCCAATCCTTCAGAACAAGAATATATCAGGTGTTCTTCCTCATCTTTTCAAATATTCAAAAATTCTGTGTTAGAGTAACTTGAAATAAATATTTAATCTGTTGTATTAATGTTTGTATGGGAAACAACATAACCCCAGTACCTAATAAACTTTTCTTTTTATTTTGCCTTAGACAGTCATCACTGAAGGCATGAATATTTTTAACATTTGGAGGCATTTCCTGTATATGCTTTTAGTAGGCATGACAATTTCTTGGAAACCACTTGATCTTTATTTCAGGTCAAATACATATACAATTGGTTCCTGTTCTGAGATATATGCATAGATTTCATGTTCATAACCATTGAAAATAATTAATTTTAGTTCATATAAAATAGGGATAGATGATGCTTTTTGTAAATTAAAGCAAATAGAAGGATGAAGCACCATATCCTTGCTTAATTCTTTTGATTTTATTATTTAGTTTTTCTAGCTACATCTGCCTGTCTCAGCTATAATTCTTGCTTAGTATCAATATACTGCATATTATTTAAATTGCACTTGGGAAGCTATAGTCAATGCAGTGGTAATATATCCTATTAGAAGTTATTAAATATGTTCACACTAACTCCATTTGCTTATACATCATTAGAAATGTTTGGGAGACAATTACTCCCATTACCAGCTATTGACTGACTACTCGATGTGATGGTTGGATCCCAAGATGCCTTTGAGGCAGTCTCTGATGGTTTGAACAGGAAATTACAGAGTTCATCCATGGATGGAATATGAAAATTCATTAAGTTTTTTCTTTTTTTTTTCAGGATGAAAATTTGTTCCTACTGCTGATTTATCAATTTAATTAAAAAAAATATTCCTATCTCTCTTATATAAGAATTTTACTTTTATGCATCACTTATTTGAAGAAAATATTTATAGAAGGAGAAAAGTAAAAATAAATATTGTATTCCGAAAAGGAACAGATTTACTGCATAGAAACAGCATTGGTATACTACACACCAGAATGTGTTATAGTAACTGAGAAAATTTTCTTTTTTAATTCAGTGAATATTTAAGTAATTTTATATATAGCAGCTATAAATTTAAAACCAGACATTAATGAATGTGAACATGCAATTTATTTTCCATCACTGTTCTACATAATAACTAGTTTATAAAATTAGAAATCAACTCACTTATTAATATAATTTATGTTCTTTTATTGTGAAAAACATAATGGAAATATTTTTTTTATTTCATAATCCATTCTACAGGAGGATTCATTTCAATCATCTTCACAACTGTAGAAGCGCAAGAATAGAAAGATTTTGAAGGAAAGTTCAAATGTTAAGGATCAAGAAATGAAGTTCTGGTTGCTGCCTTCATTGAAAGTAAACCACATTTAAAGCCAGCATAAGGCAAAGTCCCATAGACTCTGCTCACCATGTGTGCAGTATTAAAAGCAGTGATATAAACTTTACTGTGAACCTGACAAAAGTTGGGAACAGTGTGTTATCCTGTTTACTTTTGTATGAATTCATTTGTATTATTAATATCTAATGTTATTAACTTTATGTATTATACAAACATGTTCATAATATAATTGTATGTAAATAACATGAACTTTGATTTTATAGTTAGTAATTACAACACATAGATACATGCTCAAATCACAGCTGGACTGTGATATATTCTGTTACTGTAAAATGGTGATCATTTGGGATTGCCATTTGCTTAAGACAAACACCTTACTTTTTGGTAATGAAATTTATCATTGGTTTTTGCCAAGAGTAAAAAAAAAATACAATAATAAAGCAATTTATTTTCTCTTCTGATTTATTTAACTTCCATAATATACTCTGTTGGTCATTAATCTATCAGATACAATCTTTATGTAGCATAATGGTGGGTATCAATACCACTAATGACAGTTGCCCAGTCTTAAAAATGATCTGGTTCCAGTTACTTTCTGTATTTACCTAAAATGCAGGTATTTTTAAATTTTCTCTATCATTTATATCTTAATAATCAATAGTCATATTTACAAATGGTGCTACCCAATTGTACTTCAATCTATCATTAATAATAGATTATTATATATTTTCAGTCATTTATCATCAATTTTAAGTCATTCAGTTTGTTGCCAGCATATTTATACTAAAAATATTGTTAGCTTTATACTCAGGGTTTATACTAAAAATGAGTCAGAACAAACAATTTTGTGACCATTCTTTCTTATGAAACAACTTTTATGGTTATTAAAATAAAGAAATAATAAAGAGAAAGACTATTAAAAAATGAATTACATTTAAAAATAAAAGATTATATCTAATCAAAATACTGAAAAAATTCTGTTGTTATTTTTTCTTAGTTTTATAATTGTATATATTTTCTAGGTTCCCCAAATGAAATCTAATTTCCAATTATCACCTACAGGTGTTAGGACATATATTTTAATTTCAGTACTCTAAGGAAAGCATCCAGATGGGTACTTACTAAAGAAATATGTTTGCAGTGTATTTCTTTGAATATATAATGTCCTTTAAATATCAGAAAAGAAAATCTTTCTTTCTGCAGAGTAATCAAACTTATATGCCTTGAAATCTGTGAAATTAGAATATAATATACTGCTTGTACTCCAAATAATAATGACATTTTGCTAATATTTTGGTTCTTCAAGGAAATACTAAAATAAAATGTTTTAAAGTATCGTGATCATCAAATTCTAGCAGATGATTCGCAATATATGTAGTATGCAATCTAAAATGAAATACAAACATAGCTCGGGACTCAAAAGTGTGTAGTCAGTTGGTTGCACGTCAGGCTTATAAACACTGCAGATATTTTAAATATAAATTTATATTTGGATTTAATATGTAGAACTCTGGTCTGAACTTGTTGTATAGGAGGGACAAGTTTGATAATGTTTTACTCATGCAAATCAAACAGTGGACTGACATTCATGCAAATCTGGGTCAAGAGTGTCTTTACATCATCTTTCATTGGTCAGAAAGTAAATTAATCCAGAATCTGATGATATATTTGGATTATCTAGAACTTTTTTTTTAATTTTGCAGGGTTTATTGTCTAGCAATATATATTGGTATCATTTATGGTCAAAAAAAATTCCAAAGAATCAAATGCCAGCAATAATTCCTTTCCTTCAATTTATCTTTTGAAATAATTCTTGAGCAAAGTAGTCCAATTTTTCCATTTTGCCATTTTTGAACCTTGATACTCAAATTTGGTGATTGTATCACTGCTTGCTTCATATCAGAATGTTTCTTGCAAGGTGAGAAACATTTTCTTACATACAAATTCAGTCATTGAAATTTTGAAATATAGTTACACGAGTCATGGTAGGCACTTTTAACTGTAGCTTATGACATTTCAGAATTTCATGCTATTATATAGTACAATGGAACCCCATTTATCCAAAATAAATGGGCAAAACAATGTCAGATAATATACAGGAACTAGGGATATATATTAATTTGTGTAAAACGTAATTTAATTTTATTATAATAAATATAGATTGTTTTAGATTTATCTTACACACAATAATCAGTCTCTTTCTTTTTCTGATACTGTTTAAGAGCAATTATATCATGTCACTGCTCATTCAGTAAAATGTCAGTAGGCATTACCAACTATTATATTCAATGAAATATAATGCAACATGAAATTATATAGCAATTCCTTTAGCTGCTAAGCTGAAATTATTACACACTAATAAAATGGCATAAAATACATGCAGTAATTAAATAACCTCATAGAAACTTTTTATCTCCAGTGCTTTCATCCATTGTCTGCTGTTATTTAAGCATTTTGGACAAGCCAACTTTTGGTTAAGTAGGGGTTTACTGTAATAGATAGGGGGGCTGAAAAATGCTGTGTCTTCCAGATATCCAAAAGCTGGTGCCAGCTGACTCCTCTTATGGGTGATGGCAATGCCTTGGATCTTCCAAAGATGCTAAGCCCACCAAATTGTGATTTATCAATTTATTAGCATGTACATGTACAAGATCTGTTAAGATTTATGTACAACAGACGGTGCACAAACTCAAGGTTGAAGCCAAATCATATTCTTGCTGCAAATTATTCTTAGTACAAATTAACTAAATAAAAATGGCTTGTTAGAAACAACATAAGCAATATAAAATATTATGAAGTGCTATAAAATGGCTATTATTTCTCCTTCAAAGCTATAAGTGTTTTAATGTCCAGATTTATAAAATAAAAAAAGTTAGCATGCAACTTTTGATTGGGCAGTAAAAATCCATCTTAAATTATGGAGCCATTCATCATCAAAATATTTATAAAAACTTTTTTCAAAGGTAATGGTTTTAATACATCTGTTGAGGTAACATACTTCTTGACATTAACTACCAAACCCCGATATGTTCTATTGTTTGTCTAGAGTTGATCTCAGGAATTAAATTTTCTTTAATATTTATACTTCTATTAATGTTATCAACTTAAGATACCACACTTTTCTCTGATATGAGATGAATTGTAAAATTTCTTAATTCTTAAAGGCTGAAAGGGATCTATTATTTATTTTTTTGGTTTGGAATTTCACATTACTAAGTCATTTACACGGTGATTTACAATGGAATCACTAAATATGCTGTCAATATCACACAAAAGATTCTAGTGATTGAAGGTTCAAGTGTGAGGCATGCAATAGGTATGAAAATGCGTGAATTAACAAAAGGGAAAAAGACAAAGATTTGGTCATTCAAGTTAGAAGTGAAAAGAAGGTAAACATCTTCACATGTAGAAGTGGTTCCCAATAGGATACAGGAGGGAGGGTTAGGAGTTTGAAACTAGGGTACTAGAACTGTGAGGGATTGAAAAAAGTATACGTTTGCATTATTGTAAGGATGTGTTAAAAAAAATACATCTTTTAGCAGTAATTAAAACATTGATCAGAAATAAGGATGAAGTGAAGAGATTTAAATTTATTAATAAACAAGGGATGAAGAAAAAAGAAAAGGGTGAAAGTTTAGAATTGCTTATTATGCATGAATGGGGCAAATTTAAAGAGAGAAAATCAAAGTATGTGGATAGAAATGCATTGTATTCATTTTGTTTAGGAATAGATTATAATCCTTTATGAAACTCCCAATTTTATAATCCTGAACTCTTTCACCAAGTGGAGATTGAAATGACTGAAATAATAGAAGAATATGTAATAACAGTTTATGATACTAAGACATTTTAATGGGAAGAATAGGGAATTTATAAGCAAGAGGGTACAAAATTGGTAAAAGTAAAATAAGGGATAATATAAATATGATTAATGAAAGGAAAATTAAGGAAAAATTTATTAATTTCAGTCCATTATCTTTTGTGAGAACAATAATTTTATAATATTATATGGTTACTGGGGAGATGATATTCAGGAAGAATGTACTTCCGTAAATGATAGTGGTCAAAGTTAGTTGATTATGGAACATGTAATGTAATGAGTAATTTTAAGGTGGTGTATTATGTCAAGCAATAGTCCCATTTTCCACTGATTGTTGAGTTTGAGATAAAGACAGTGTGAAATATACAGAGGAATTAGTACCTTGAATTAGAACAATTCAAGAAATTTAACAAAAAAATGGAAGGTATAAATGGAACAAGAGGAGTTGTATAACATAGTTAATTCGAAATGGGAATGTTGTGTGTACATGGAATGAATAAGATGATTACTGAGCAATATATAGTAGAAGCACTGGGTATTTTTGAATTCTTTATAATGCAAGTATTTAAAATAGAAAAAAGCAGTTGGTCGATGGTTTAACTTCAGAATATTTCCATGTAAGTGTTGAGCAAACAGAAAGACTTCAATGTTTAACAAGATTAATGATTGAAATTAAACAAAATGATGGTATATTTAAGACTTGGTGAGTAGCCTTAATAAGCATAATGTAAATAATCCCATAGTACAGAGGTATAGGGTTGTTATCAAATTTGGAAAATCATTTAATGGTATGTTTTCAAAAAAGGTTTAAAACTGGTCAGAAAATAATAATTTATCACTCTATCAGTCTGGTTTAAGAAAATGAAGAGATTTATATAATGTTTTAATATTAAGCACTATTATACATAAATATTTAAGTAAAAAATGTGGTAGGTAATATATTACTTCTGTGGGTTTAGAGAAGGGATATGATATTATAATAAGTAAGGCACTAAGGTACAAATTACTCAAAAAGAGATTAAGCTAGGAGGTGATTTGTATTTTAAATGAACTGCATAAGCAAAACATCTTCTGTATAAGAGTCAGAAAGGCAAATTTAATAGCACAGGTACAACAAGAAGAGGACTTAGGCATGGATGTAGATTGAAACCAATATTATTTATTTATAGAAGTGTTAAAAGTGTTAAAAGCATTTAAAGGTAGTTAATAAGCATACACCTTCAATAATTAATAAGGAAATACCAACATACTATGTGCAGATGATTTATTAATCAATCACAGTGATAGGTTTGAAATTTGTAGTAAATGAAATAGAAGCATATTGCAGAGAATGGGTTCTTAAACTTAATATTGATAAAACTAAACATTGTAGTATTCAAAAAGGTAATAAATTAAGAAAAATGAGAGGTGGTTATTTTGGGTAAAGAAATTCAAATTGTTAGAAACATGGCAAAAGGCAAATCAGCATTGAAATTGGTCAATAAGTGCCTATTGTAGCTCCTATGATGCACAGAAAAGTCTAAATAGACTTATAAGGCTTTATTCAAATCAAAATGGTTATATAGAATCAAAACTTAGAATTTACAAGGTTTTGGAACTAATGTTAAAAAAAAGAATGTATATTAAGAAATGTAAAAAAGAATAAAGAAAGGGTATTGCATGGTTCAGATTATGAGTTTGGAGACTAAAACGTAATAAGGGAAGTATTGAAGAAGACATTATGCCCTAAAAGGGGGAAAAAGAAGATGCAATAAGAATGTATTAGAATACAAAGATATGAATATTTTGAAAAAAGAATTAGTTCAAAGAAATGACTGACAACTTTGAAAAGTAACCATTCAAAAATTTTATTGGTATTTTGCATTTTTATGTTCACTTATGCTTAATAGCATATATGTCAGTAACAAGTTTTTAAATAAAATTTTAAAAATACTATATTTACATGCTTTAGCATGTGATGGAAGCATATTTTAGAAGTTGCTACCATTATGTGATGTACTATTAAGGCTTCTGATAAACTTATGATATATTAGATTTATATTGAAAGATCAAAGCTCTAGTCATAATAATCAGCATTTAATTTGAAGTATTTTATGTTTTAAAGAAAGCATATTGCTTCTGAGCTACAAATGCATGGAAATGGTAATATATTTTGTAGTTCTTTGAATAGTGTTTTTTTTTTTTTTTTCAGTTCATGGGCAGATGCATTCTATGATTTTTATTTTATTTTCTGAAATATGATTATTTGTGAGAATTTTAGGATAGTTCCAAAAAAATTATGTCATATGATATGGCCAAAGTAATAAACTGATGATATAGGTTCCATGGAAGCTATTTTGAACAAGACTCGATACAGGTTACATATAAACAAAATACTTTTTCAGTTAAGCAATTGTGTTCGAGTTTTCTATGCTAGATTTGAATCAACCATACAGCTAAGAGTTTTGTATTACTTACTTCATTTATTATGTTATTATTCAAGAATATTTGAATAGGATTAAGTAAAGGACATTGAGATTCAGTTCATGACAATTTTCCAATTTTTATGAGGAAATCACTCAAATTTCACTATGTTCCACTTTTTGAGTGATTTCTTCATAAAAAATTGCAAACTTATACCATATTTCACTGTGAAAGTTTCCACTATACAAAACTATATTAATGATAATTGTTTTATTATTAATTTTTTGCTTATTGTTATTATCTATTTTGTTAGAGATTACATTAATTTTTTGTTGTAGGTCACTTTTTCTAATATTATTGATTAGGATATTTGTGTCATTAACGAGTAGTTTTTGACTCGGGGAATGTGCATAGGAAATTCATTATTTATATGGGCTAAGGGTAAACTATGACTTACTGTGATTTTTATTGCTTGTTTTTCTCTTATTTTGGTGTGAATAGAACCAATTTCCTTACAATCCCCTGTCTCCTAAACTGTCTAATTTACTAATTAGATCTCGTGATTAGCCATGCCAAATGCTTTACCGAGGTTCAAGAAGATGTAAATTGTTTGCTCCTTGTTGTCTTTAACTTTCAGAATGAATTCTAAGAAGGCAAGTATAATTCCCTTACCTTCTGGGATCTGAATTTGGAAGTGCTCAACACATAGTTTGAAGCCAGGGAGGAGGTGAGATTGGTGTACATTGCCTTTTCAGGTATTTTAGAACACACTGGCAGTAAAAAAAATGAATTATTTTCAATGCATTATTTTTAACCTTTTTTGAATATATTTTTGCTTAAGATTTTCAAGAAATATACCAGCATCTGCAACTAAATGCAATTCTATATATCGTTGTATCACAGACTCTTCACGTCCTTGAATGACAGCACACACAGTTAATTGCCGGCGCAGATTCCATACGCCAGCGTGGATAGATAAAATGTATGCACTGCAGTAAATTTCAAAAGGCAGTGTTATGTATCTGATTCACCAGCAGCCAGACGAGCCATAGCAATTTACACCCACCAAAATCACTGTAAATTAAAAAAAATGCATAAAATGATTTATCATATGAGAAAACCTAGTTTATCTTGCTCAAAATTAACGCGAGTGACGCCATATGCTTCATGTCATTAATCGTGTATATTAATATTCCAATGTTTTATGATGTTAGAGGTTGAGAATTGTCATCTTTTTTAAGATTAGTTCTAGAGTTAGTGCTACTTTTTGGTAGTTTTTAGCAAATAGGCTTACTTGTTTATAGTTTTTCTTCATACTCCAAAATTAATAGTTTCATTGGTCTGTAATTGGACTAGATCTTTTTTTAATTAGCCCGTATATAACTAATACGCTGCTTATTATCATTTAGTATTAGTTTGTAATTTTGTGAACATTTTAAAGCTGTTTCGGGTTTTCGAAGTATCACCAGGTTTAATCCAGAAATGTTGATTTTTACTTCCTCCATCACTAGACACAATACACCAGCTGTCATTTGTTCAAAGGTTGCAAATATAGAATTTGTCGATGTATAAAGTGCCACCTGTTGAGTAGCTTATCGGCCTGTACTCCGATACTCAAGTGGTAAAGTGACCAGAGAGGGGGGAGAGAAAAAAAAAGCAGCAGACATTAGTTCGAATTTATGCATACAGTATACCTAAATTTACTTTAGTTTAGTTCCTGGAGGATTCAGTGAGTTCGCGAAGCTGTTACAGAGACCTACGAACATAGAACTTGTTATATACAGTTACCATAATAGCATTCAATCTACAGTTACACAAAAATTGTATACATATGCATAAATAGTTACAATAAAAATGATAAAGAACACCTAGAACAACTCAACCAAACAACAAAAACAGACAAGTCACTTAATCATACAAATTTTACTATATACATGTTTACATATGCATTGATATAAAATCAATGCAGTGTTTTTAACTCAGTACAATTTTGTCACTCGTATATTCATTTGCAGAATAACAGACCTTTTCTAAAAACAGATTTAAAGGACTTATCATTGTTTATCAAGACTTTTAGGCTAGAGGGAAGAGCACCATGTACTAAAATGTCCTTTTGATGGCAGACGTAAATAATAAATATGCTAATAATTAATTGGTAGCTAAATTGCGCAATCATAACAAATATAAGAATGAATAAAGAAATTTAAAAAGTAGACAATTTATATTTTTTGTTTGTAATTGAGGAATAACAGTATACTGATGACATCATTGAAGACTATATATTCCCACCGCCACGGGTGGCCGAGGTCGTTAAGGCACGGACTCGTGAGCGGGAGGTCTGCGGTTCGAATCCCGCCAGGACCGTCCTCCCTGACTGGGGTTTTTTCCAGGTTTTCCTCAGTCTTCATAACTGGCAAATGCCGGGGAGGTACCTAAACTTAGGCCTGGAACGCTTCCTTCCTTAAAAAAAAAAATAACCTTTCCCAATTTATCATTTCATCTCTTGTATCACCAGTGTCCACCGCCTGTGGTGCCTCAGTAGTGAAAACGGGCGTTAAACACTACTCAAAAAAAAAAAAAACTATATATTCCCCACCCAAATACCCTTCTTTTTACTTGTCCCATCCCCTTGTGGTGCCTCAGTAGTAAAAATGGGCGTTAAACACTACTAAAATATCGTTTATCTCTGAAGCTAAGTAATTTAGGTAATTACCATTAAACAGGAAATGTCTTTATAATAGAAGCCATCACATTGTGTAACTGTTGAAAATGAATCTACAGATTTTTGCTAAGAAAGGCACCTCAATTCTACAAAGAATTCAAACTCGTTTTATTCCTGGTGTAATAACAGTAATTCTATGATTATTATAAAAATATCAGTTAATTTATAATGAAACAAAACGTGGAAAACAAAATGTGCCAAATTATATTATCGAATAAAGGGAAAACATCATATTGGCTGTATTCTATGAAATTATCACGAAACAGACCTTACCGCATTAATGAATAATGCATCATTCAAATTTATTTACAGTGCAACAGGACAAATAACTTCATAGATTTTGTAACCACTTCAAAAATAGTATTATTTCGGCAACTTTGTAATTTAGATCATGAAAGTTAATCGCTTCAAGAAGATTTGGAGGATTGAATATTGTTGACAAGCCTCTTTTGTTTTATTTTTCTGCTCCAGTTCCAGAAAAAAAAAAATGAATTAAAGGTGTCGAGCAGAATATTTATTATCAATATTGGTATGATAACCATGTACTATGAAGCTGTAGATTTAACACTGAAAATCTGGAAAAGTAACTAAGAATTTTATAAGATAGACGAGAATACTTTTATTTCTAGGTTATCAGCAACAGTAATTGCTAAAGCACATCTCCTCGTAAACAATTACTACTAATACACATTTGATTATTGTCATTTATCGTATTTTAATCATTATAGTTAATGTAATACTTACATGTGAAAGAAGATTTTGGTAGTTGTAGCCAGCATAATGCATATTTTTCAGTTACACAAACAGATAATATAGACATGCATAACCTGTTTTGCAAAACCATAACAACATTCATGAAACTAATTATTTTTAAATTAAAATACGAGTTATATGACCGCACATCATATCACGTAATGCTGTCGTGCACCCACTGGACACAATAACGTAAGAACGACTAGGGGTGAGGAGAGTGGGCTGATAGGTTGAGCCACTTTTGTTTAGCTTTTAATGCTAGTATCCTTGTGAGTCAGTTTAATGGGCCTAAGAGAGGAAGGGGAGATATTCGAATTTGTAATACATAGTTAAACATAAAACTCGAGGGTTATAAAAAGTCACGCAGGAGCTGCGTAAACTAAGCTAATCCCTCACCTAGTAGAGTAACTTTAAAAAAAAGTGGAAAATCAAAATTATTGCCTTATTAATTAATGATATGAAATAAGTTATGGCATTGCTGTGTGGAACAAAATTTGAATTCTTGCTATCTATAAGTATTACGAAAGATTAACCACATTATTATTATTATTATTATTATTATTATTATTATTATTATTGTTGTTGTTGTTGTTGTTGAGATTAAACCACACAAATTAATGGTATACCATTTATTAAACGAAATATATGATCATTGATAGACAAAGCTATATTATGTGGGTATATTTTTTAACATTTTTAAGTGTAGCCATGTTTATGAACTGAGCTCTTGATATCATCTTTACATTAACTTAAAATAGAGAAAAATAACAGAACATTTCTAGTTACATTGTATATTTAAGATGATCATATGTTGAAATAAAAACTCTTGCTATATAAAAATAATTCCAATATACTAAGCAAATATACACAATCAACAATAAAAAAATCGAACGTTTAATCTATTTTCATTGACTTTGAAATTTCATTTAAATTTTATTGTAGTAAAAATATGTAACGCAAACGTTTTCTGAAGGTTATTACAGGGAGCCTTACTCCTAATGATAGAAATTCTCTATTTTTCAGAAACTATTTTTCTTATTTTATATAAATTATATGTACCGAGTTTTGTTGTGAACAAATAAATATTGGTGCCGCTAGAGCAATTTTTAAATTTTGGGTTTCAGGTAAACCCCCACTCCTAATAATCTTATATCACTGATTTTCAGAAATTATTTTTTTATTCGATTAAATGGCATATGCGGAGTTTTGTTGTGAAAAAACAAATGTTTATGCTGCTAGAACGACTTTTAAATTTTGGGTTTCATGTAAACCTAATGGTCCGATTTCGCTAATTTTCAGAAACTATTTTTATTTTATTTAAATAATATATACGGAGCTTGGTTGGGGAAAACAAATTAATGCTACTAGAGCTATTTTAAATTTGGATTTCAGGTAAGCCCCAAGCCTCCCTCCTAATAGTCCAATTTTACTGATTTTCAGAAAATATTTGTATTATTTTATTTTATTTCAATGGTATACGTAATGAGCTTCCTTTAACAAAAAATAATAAAATTTCCGCCGCTAGAGCGAATTTTAAAGTTAACTTTAACCCCATTCGTTCTTTCAGATATACCCCCACTCCGATGGCCGATGGAGATTTGAAGAAACTGTTCAAAAATCATTTTCTAGGTACAACCGCCATAACTTACATTCCTTCTGAATTCGCTCAATGAAAGTATTTGCCACGTACTTGTAAACAAACAAAGTTATATTTACCTGTCATAACTTCCTCACTGCTTTTCTTTCTTTCGAGGATCTTCCAGAGGGTTGTTAAAAATCATTAAGGCATCATTAACGCCTTCGAACGCACTCCAGTTCAGAACTAACATTCATAGGTATTGATAAAATACAATCACTCTGAGAGCCCTGTCTGACTTTACACTAAACAAGTACGTGCTTAAACAAACAATCGCCCAATATACTGTAGGTAGATGTACTCGGCAGCAAAAGAAACTGTTGCTTTACTATTATTCCTAACATTATTTAATAGCTACTTATCTGGTGGAATTTTATGCATGAAATAAATATAAAAATTTGACTGGATAATAAGCAGAGAAAGACATCAAATGCAATGCGCTAGACTTATCTGAAATAACAGGAGAATGCGTAGAAATATTATTAGAGCATGACCGACGTGACAGTTAGGAATCCTTGGTCTCAGGCGTTATTATAAGCAAACTTCCACACCGCCAAGTTCGCGTGTATGTTCTTTTTTCTCAACAGGACGGCTTGTGCATCACCTTCATGCTGATCTGCTTTATTTTTTAATTTTATCGTACACCATTTCGTGCAAAGATTGTAGCAATAGATATATAAAGTACCGTTAAGTCCACTAATATGGTTTAACTTATCTTAAATCTAACGTAAGGTTTCGCTCTCACTTGATTGCCGAGCGACTCACTGTGGCGCCATGCGTGCGGCTATGAGAATGTATACAGCCATGAGAAATTAGTATGCACGTTTTCTTAAACCGATATCAAGTTACCAAGTTATACTTATGAAAAGGAGACGAACGTATGCCGTAGGGCCATATCGAGTCACAGTAAACCACTGAGTCCTCCAGTTTTTGAGATTCACTTAAGGTTAGGTTATTTATTTATTTATTTATTTATTATTATAATTTTTAAAAATGTTTGAGGCACCACAGCTAGTGGACACTGAAGATGCATGAGATGATGATAAATTTGGGAATTATTTCTTTTAAAGAAGAAACGTTCCAGTCCTAAATTTAGAGTACCTCCTCTGCATTTGTCTTTTATGAGAACCGAGGAAAATTAAAAAACAAACAAACAAACAACTCAGTCAGGGAGGACAGTCCTGATTTCAGACCTCCCGCTCACAAAACCTTGCCCCGTGGCGGTGAGGCTACGTTCAGGTGTGTGTGTGTGTGTGTGTGTGTGTGAATTGAATTCAATGTTTACCAATTGTTGCCCTGTTGTACTTATATCTTCGTTTTGTTTTCTTCTTTTGATATATTAATATGTCTGCATCTATGTCGTTCGTTGTGTGATGTCACTTCGCTGTAACATGCGCGCTGTTATTTAGTGCATTTTTTGCTATGCCATTTTTTCCTTCTTGGTCGGATTTCAGCTATAAAAATCGATTTACTTTTACTGGAATGGTTATTAGCTTTCAACGCATCTAGTTCATCTCCTGATAATGTTTATACTTGATGAAAACTTAAAATGGAGTGCACATTTTAAATTTTTATCTGATAAGTTAAGCAAAACTTTTTTTTTCTTTTCTTTCTTTCTTTCGTTTTTTTCCGATTAGTAAGCACGTATTGCAATTAAGAAATTGTTGTGTTTTGCTTTTTTTTCATTCATTTCTAATTTCGCTTTAACCCCCACCCGTTTTTCAGATATATTTCTCCTAATTTCTGAACAATACATCTTAAACTTGGAGTTATAAGTTGTTTTCTACTACATTTTATCACCTTCTGCGGCTTATTTGATTCTGTGATAATTTTGTCACGTAATTTACACATAACTAATTTCTGCCTTAATTTTATATGCAATATTTAATAAAACCTAAATTTGAGGTCTTTTACGGAGTGTAATATCTTTTACCCTTACCTCCAACTGCGGTTTCTAGGCAACTGACAAGTTTTTTCCTATTGTCGTCCCCATTCCTCCAGCTCCAAGAAATGGCAAATCTGCCAAGGGATGAATGAAGTGTAATTAGGAGGAACATAACAAAAAAGTAGCAGCAATGATGGATATCTGAAGACTGGAAAGAAATACGCCTTCTTGCAGTAGAAAGAGAGAGGGAAAAAATGAACAGAATTAGTTTAAAAGCGCTAACATTCAAATTTAGTTAAAAAACAAAAACTGCTAATAATTTGCACACGTTTGTAGTGTTAATAATTCTGATAATAGGACAAAGTAATGAGTTCTATACATGGCACCAAATCATGACGACTTTCCATCATTCCCTTCATTACTTAACTGTGTTCCGTGAAGCCCATGTATTTATCTACCATAGGTCTGGCAATTTGTTGTTGAATAATGTTTCCCGCCCGTATTTACTACTGAGGCATCACAGGCGGCGACACTGAGATGAAATGATAAATTGGGGAAGGATTTTTTTATAAAGGAAGGAAGCGTTCCAGGCCTATGTTAGGATACCACCCCGGCATTTGCCATTTATGAGGACTGAGGAAAACCTGGAAAGAAACAAGTCAGGGAGAACGGTCCTGGTGGAAATCGAACTGCAGATCTTCCGCCCAGAGTACGCGCCTTAACCGTGACGGTATGTCTGACAGTGCTGGGATCTACTGTTCCTGTAAAGAGAGTGAGTTACGAGTTTCTGATTGGAGAAGTGCAGCTGCCGCAACCGCAAAAAAGATTCGTCGCGCGTAAAGTTAGTATTTATATTTTACTGAAAACATAAAATGACTCTATATTTAAAACTGATAATAAGCACTAACCTGTGTTATAAGAGATGCTGAAAATGATACCCCTCAGCGGCAATACATTGCCAGTATCTGCGTATATATTTTATCTAATTTTTCTTCCGTAAGAATATGGCGGTTTGGAACACGTTTCTTAATAATAAGAGATCCTTCTCTCATAGCCTTTTATCGAGATGGCGAACAGTTTCTGTACCTGGAACACGACTGACAGAATATTTTCTTGCGAGTCGCCCCTCCACTTCTCTACAAGAATCCGTTTCAGCGTACTCTCTTCAGATGCTCCGGTGCGAGCTCTGCGGACCTTGACCTTGAGACCATGCTACTTGAGACGTTACTAGAAATACTAGAAATAGCACACAATTTAGACACAATAAAAACACTAAGTAACACACAATGTACATACACTCGCTGACAAAGTTTCCCTCAAATAACTACAATCTGCTACCTTCACATGCATTATAGACCTTGAAGACTGGCTTCTGTGAGTACGCACTCTACCATCTGTAGTTCTTATCGTGATATGCAAAACAGTTTTAAGTAAGTTCAGCAACTGCAAAAAGGAATTTAAAAAGTTAGTACTTTTTGAGTTAGCTGGAAATATTAGTGTGTTTAACAGTTGGAATTATTCTGAAATAGATTTGTACTGAATAACATGGTATTAATAAGCGATAATTCATAACCATGATGTAGGTGTATAAATTCTTTTTGCGCGGTGAATTTACATCTCAAAGAGAAAATACCATTTATTTGACCAAAAAAAGGATTTGAATTGTATTTTGATTCTAAAGTTAAAGATCGGCACAAAACTTTTGATTAGATGAATTCTGCGCTTCTACGACATCTGTTTCGGACAGAACAGGACTCCTTTTTAACTCAAATTTCTGGTTGCTTCGAAAAATAAACATTTTACATTCTATCCAGATCGAACTTAATGTTAAATATTGTGATTCCTTTCCATTCCAAAGCTACCTGAAAAATGAACCCCGCATTATAAAATTTCCACTTCTTAGTCCGAGGCCGACAATTCCTTCACTTTTGAATTGAACCGCCATAGGTGGCCGAGGTCGTTAAGGCGCGGACCGGGAATCAGACAATAGATGAACACACGTCTTGGAATTGGAGATAACACGACTTGTTCACTTGTGCTTACTGTTCACTTCTAAAGGTCGCCTATAAGTTCAGCAATTTTAAGTGATTCGTAGATCACTCTTGCACTATTTAAACTGACCTAATAATCAGCAACTGATAACTCACTGAGTTGAACTGTTGATAACTGACTACTTATCTAAATACACTGACTATAACTCTTTCCGGCTTTAACTCTCCTGCAGCTAAATGAACTGTTTACTGATCGTTGGCCCATATCTCACTGCCCGCTGTTTCCTCCTTGTGTGCGTGTCTTTTGTGCTCAAACTGTTCACTATTCACTATGTGATCCTACTATTTACTGTGCGTCTTCTGATCCCGGATCCTCGAAATCACAACCTATTATAAACTATGCCTTCGTCCGGTCGGGGTGCCGTCTCCTGCCTTTCAAAATGTAACCATTGAATCATTTCGACTGTCCCTTCTTCTACACGGTTATCTAATGGCAGTGGCGCATGCATATAATTTTCCTAAGTTATCCGATTGGATGTTCCCTTGGGCCTATTCACTCTATTTCCACCCTTGGTTCCGTTATGTCGGGTTCTATAAATTATTACACCCACAAGGTCCTGTTGCATCAACAAGTGTTATTGTACGATCCGCTCTAGATCATCAAAAAAGCTACACTTTCTGCCTATTCACATAATAGAGGGGTTTCTGACCTGTTCTGTTTCCCTAACCATTTCCAAAAACCTTAATGGCGACCCTTCTTATTCAAAGCCTCCTAAAACAGATATAAAAGATGTACAGGGTCATCTTCTTTTGTCCAGCCCAACACACAATACTTCCTGGTTTATTTCTAAAGGTTTTGTCAACAAGTTTTTCTACTACTCATTAAATACGCAAAATGACTTAACCCTTGATATTACATATAAATTGTAAAACTGATTGTAATAATATTTATGATGTATGTAATTGATTATACTAATCTTTAATTAATTAAGAATGGAAGATGAAGCCATTTGTTACTGCATCACACGAATGTAAAAAACTGAACGTATGCACGGCCGAATGAGATCAAATCCTGCGATCAAAGTAACACAGTTGCAAGATATAAATTGACTTTAGATATCGATGTAACAATTCAATGGCTTAGATAAAATTGAAGTTACAGTTCAACGTTAACCTCAGTAACATACGGTGAAGCACATAGTTAAGGAAAATAAAACAAGAATAAATTGTGATTATAATTTAATTCACAAAGCTTCTTCAATCATCATAGCTATTCAATTCCTTCTTCCTCTTGGTATAAATACCAGAAAATTGCAGTACATCTACTTGTAACTAAGAATAGCTACATACTAGCTATCGCCGAGGCATCTTCCAGACAAGAATCACCTGTTAGGGGAAGACAATGCAGAAGCTGGCCATATTATTAGTGGCCTATATTACTTCACAAATCCCCATAAAACAACCTATTCACAATTAATCATCAAAATTAATTAACAAATCCAAATAATTAATCAATCATCTCCTCTCTCCTAAATACACACTTTATTTAAAACTGTAATATAGGTCAATGCAGACAAAGCATGCACACAAATTGTGAGCCACTGTCCAGCAAGTATACAAAACTGATGCATGAAGGGCATAAAGAGAGAGGAGGGTTTGTGGCTCATGACTTATTGTATCCTTTCCATCTGTTATCTACATCCCAACACCAACATACTTTAATTTCACTTTATTCTAGTTTTAATGCTTATAAATTTTGATGCCTAACATTGTCTCATGGAGACCAATTAGGCACAATTTTATATTCAAATGACCAGGTTTTAATTTTAGTTACAGAGAACAATCTACAAAGATCTTCCAAAATTTTGATTGGTATAGCTAAAGTGCATAACATTGAAATATCAACAAGAAAAACTAAAGAAATGGGCTCTCAGAGACATGAAATAAGTTATCATAAAAGACTGCATTATAGAACAATTAATTTAAGAGCTTCAATTATACAAGCAGAGAAGGAATAAGAATACTATAGTAAAATACTATAAAATTAAAGCTAAAAGCTTTTAAAAATACATAAAAATGTTTTAATGAAGTGTACAATACTGTATTCTACAGGAGCAAAACATGAATTTTAAATAGAATAGAAGAGAGATGGTTGAAGGAAGTTCAATGAGATTACTAAATCAATAGTTTGGGATATTAAGTAAGATGAATGAATGAAAATGAATTAATGGTGTTTAACGCCCGTTTTTGCTACAGAGGCACCACAGGCGATGGACACTGATGATACATGAGATAAAATGATATATTGCGAAAGAATTTTTTTTTTAAGGAAGGAATCATTCCAGGCCTAAGTTTAGGATATCTCCCCGGCATTTGCCATTTATGAGGACTAAAAAAAACCTGGAAAAAACCTCAGGGAGGATGGTCCTGGCAGGATTTGAACCCCAGACCTCCTGCTCACGAGTCCGCGCCTTAACGACCTCGGCCACCCATGGTAGTATTAAGTAAGATAAGAGAACATTATATACACTGAATATTGTAGATACTGTGCAGCACAATTATATAATGTAGATAGAACACTTGGATATAGATCACAAGAACAGCTCCCTGATAGTAGTTTTAAATAGAGGGAATTTTCATAGTGAAATATAAGTTATACAATTTTTCTAACAGGAAAGCACTTAAATTTCACTAATTCTGTTCCACTTAATTGGACATGTTTCAAAGGCCTTCATCATAAGCGCTGTTCCACTGTCACCTTCCCAACATGATTTTTAAATGTTGCTTTGTAGATTTTATGAGTTTTGTAATGAAGTTACTGTTGTTTGGAAGATCAAAATTATCTAAGTTTTCTTTGTTTTAGTTCATGAATATGTTCTCCCATACTGTTAATTCTATGACTTTCTAAGAGTTTTGATTAATTTTTTTTCGTTGGCAGAAATGGTATGCTGTTGCTGATTTCTTCCTATGTTTCTATTTTACATTTCTCATGTGTTCCTTAAACCATAAGGCAATGTATCTTTTGTTATGCCTATATATTTCATATTGCAGTCTTTGAAAAAATTGCAGGAAATATTTAAAAGTGTGAACATTGTTTTGACTCAAGTAAACAAATAAATTTAAAAATACCTCTTAAAACCAGCACAAAAGACAGCATTAAATTTCACATTAAAAAAAATGGGCAAATACAAAATCAGTTACAAAGACTGAAATACAAAATATACATACAAAACAAAAAAGAAACTTTATCCTATAGTCTAAGGAATACATGAGAAATGTAAATAGAGAAATGAGCATAAAAACTAATAAAATTTCTTTGAAATGCTGATTGGAACTTGTACAGTGAAGCTAATCATATAATTAAGATCATTGTTATGGGAGAGTCAAAATACACACTCTTATTGACTTGACTTACTTGTTTAAATGTAGTATATATTTCATGAACCTTCATTCACATCCTCAGCCTAGTAATAAATTTAGTTCATTTTAATCAATTTAATTTTGATCTTACAAACAACAGTAATATCATCACCAAATTTATAAAATCTATAGAACCACACCTGAATAGCATGCTGGGAAGATGACAGTGGAACCATGAAGGCAATAGTCGCTCCTCATATCCAACTAAGAGGAACAGAATTAGTGAAATTTGAGTTATTCCTCTAAGAAAAAGTACATAATGCCCTAAAAAGTCTTGACAGTATAAATCTGGAGGGAAATGACTAATAGGGAGATCCAGGAAAAGAAGGCAAAACCAAGCTTAAAGTTGTTAATTACATGGAAAATAGTACCCAAACTTTGAAAGGAGGAGGAGGACGAGGAGGAGGAGGAAGAGAAAGAGGAAGAGAAAGAGGAAGAGGAAAAAGAAGAGGAGGAGGAGAAGGAGAAGGAGGAGGAGAAGGAGAAGGAGAAGAAGAAGAAGAAGAAGAAGAAGAAGAAGAAGAAGAAGAAGAAGAAGAAGAAGAAGAAGACTCACACCTAAGTATTGCATTGATTGTGTAAAAGACCAATTATCTTTTAGTTTGATAATACTTCATTTGTATTTTACTAGTTATTGAGGCAAAATGGTTATTATTGTTTAAAAAAAATAGATGTATTATACATGCGCAGTTAATACATTACTGAAGAAAGGATAGGAAATTTGGGAAATTTTATTATCAAAATTTGTATGAATTCACAAAACAATGTCTTTAGTGAAAGTTGTCTTTTATTACCATAAATACTCTTCATAACATATTCTACTACTTCTTAGCATACAAATGGCTATAATTCCTTCTGAACTGCCCATCTCCTACAATGAAAATGGGAATATATTTTGACAGTAATCATATGGAAAATGGTAAGAGAAGCAATCATGTATCAATTTTGACTCTTTATTAACAACATTTTACCAAATGAAATAACATTTTGCAATGCAATTTGATTTTACACTTTTTAATAGATACATATAAACTTTAGAAACAGTAGTTTCTAAGATTGTAAATGTCATTTAGATTTATTTAAGACATGAAAAATCCTTAAAGCAACTTGTATCATTATTTCAAAACACAAAAGTTTTCCTAACAAAATTTTTGGGACAGCAAATTAATAATTTCAGGTGTTAATTGAATGCTTCTGCACCATTTTCTATATAACGGTCACCTTAGAAATACATTTTAGCTAAAGTGGAATATTTTTCAGTGCTGAAGGTTCTTGGCTTTCTCAAGAGTGCTTTATATTAGAGGATTTGGCAACATTGTGAACATTTGTGAAATTAAAAGTAAAACTAATAAGCAGAAAAAAAAAAGAAAAAAAGAGAAAAAAAGGAGCATTTTGAAAGTCCATTATTTCTTTAGAAATTAAGATCAGTTAATAATTCATTCCTTAACAAATAATAAAAGAGATATATGCTTCAGCACCTGGTTTGCGTAAAGCAGAAACATTTTAAAAAAGCTTACTTCTACTAGATAGGAACACTGGATCACAAAAGTGTCCCGTTATTTTAAAAATTACTAATTCAACATTGTCATAGTCACAAATTATATCCCTTTTCATATTTATAAACTTTAATCCCTGTATTAGAGTTAAGACTAAGTATATATTGCACATTTTCTGCCATAGCAACATTTCACACTTACATCTGATAAATGCAACTTTTAATACATACTAAATCACATAATCCTTCATTAATGCGCTTTTTACCACATATTGCACAAAAGAAATATGTACATATAAGGAAAAAAGTTCAGTTTTCCAGAAGTCAGACATACAAAGGTAAAAACATAATGATGAAATCAAGATTAAAAGTAATTTTCTACATAAAAAACTCAAAGAGACTTTTAAAAATTTTTTACATCTGATGTGGATTTGAAAATATAGTATAAATAGATGGATTGCCACAAGAAACTTTTATAACAGGTTGAAGCCAGCTAGCCTTGTCTTCTAAATTAGTATACTTTGTAAAATAAAAGAGACCATCTATTCATTATTTTCATTATTTATTAATTTTACTGTTTATTGTTTATAATATAAAGAAAATAGTTTAAATTTGTTAATAAAATTGCATTTGTGAAAGTAACTAATTTTAAAGTAATACTTAAGAAAATAAAATACCAAACTAAAATAAAAAAGCAAATTAACATATTGATTGACTAATGGTAGATATAGTAAGAAAATATTTCTCAAATAAAACTAAAATCAAATATTATAATATGACAGTGTAATCAAAATGTCTGCATGCTATGGAATTAGGAGAAATTGAACAGATAGAGAAGAAAGAAGGAAAGACTAAGGAAAAATCTTGGGACCAATGAAAACACAGAAGGGGTATAGTTTAGATACAGGAAGAATGAAGACCTCTATAATAATGAAAAAAGTGAAAGGATGATATATACAATGAGGAAAAGAGGAGTTAAGACTTTTTGGCCACTAATGAGAATATAAGTAATAGCAAAGTGAAAAATCAATTTTCCAACACACACATACACAGTAAGAATGGGAACCAGTGGATCCAAGGGATAAGGAAAGATATTAATGAGATGGAACAAACAGCACAAGACAAGCTTAGAAAGTTAACACAAAACTACAAATGTTTCCAGGTAAAGGAAAGGAAGAAAAGAATAACTTTTTGAAGGAAGAGAGAAGGTAAACACACATTAATATTTGATTTAGTTCCATATATAATTTTAAATAACATATTAACATACTGAAGATTTATTGGAAAGCCTGAAAGGTAATGGGGGGGGGGGGGGGGAATGAAAATGAAAATAAATGAAATAGTCTCTAGATGGCCTAAAACAAAAAGAAAGAAAAATAATAGATAGATAGAAATTAGCACCAAAATTGTGTTAGCTTGTTGCAATCTTTTGTTTTTCAATGTCTACTAATTTAAAAGACAAGGCCAACTGGTTTCACTTCCTATACATGTTCTTATGGTAAGGTTAAATCCCTATGTAGCAAATTATAATCCACTCTGTTTGTATCTACAAATGTTTATCATTTGGCATAAACTATTTCTTAAGTACATGTTCTACAGAACTGTGTACAGATTAATACTTTTCTTATTAAAGTGTATTTAACGTTGCAAAAGACTCTAATAATAAATATCTCTAATTAATATCCTCTTTTCTTCACAAGGTGCAGATTTTTAGATACATCCTAATGGAAAACAGACTAAATGGTTCAATGCCACAATGTATGTAATCTTGGAATTCTTCTGGCTCACATGTTATTGTAAACTTTTTAAAACAACTATGTATTTTTTTTCTTTAGAAAAAAGCATAGCTGAATTGTCTTTATTTTGAAATGTAAAAGTAACAGTGCATAAGATTTTAAATTATTGTTTACATTTTTTTTTCAGGTGTCCTGGTTCCTTTCACTGATACAAAGTTTTATACTGGGTATATCTGGTCAAAGTTTAGTTATAATAACTAAGTTTATGTTATGGTAAAGAAACATGTTTTACCTTATTGGTGTTATATTGATTACATTTAAAAAGTGAGTATTAGCTTTTTACTTAAACTCAATCATGTATTGGTTATCCTCCTAAATCATATTTTAGCCTCAGCAAAAAATTTTAAATAAACCAAACATCATAAACTTTTTGGATAGAAGACTAATTGAACTAATAATCTGTTGTATATTCTTTCTCAAATTTTGAGATGAAGATTTTCAGTTCAGTTTTCTGTTTGTACTTAGGATCCCAAGATTAGCATTACAAGTTTACATTGTATTGTGACATCTATCATATTCCTGCACTGACAACAGCATAGCCGAGATGAAACCATATTTCTTTTTGGTCTAACGTTTCCTCTTCTATGGCCTTAAAAAGGGGCTTTTTGTGGAAATTATATACAGTTATTTTTACATATAATAATGATAAAATTTATATAAAGACCATTACTGAATAATAAAATATTTAAACACATGTTTCAATACTCATTGTATTATTATATTTGTACTTAACTACTGTGGTGTTATTTTTCAACTTGCACAATGGTTTTCTATTCACTATGGAATGTGTAAGAAACAATGCAATCAAATGCAGCAGTGCTATGGTAGTGCTTCAGTCTTCATTAATCTCCCAATCATACAACCTTAGCAATGAGTTCATCATAAAATAATGATAGCTTAAAACAAACTCTTATGGTAGCACTGGACATCACTTAATTTTTAATGACTCTTACTCATTCTCCAGTGACTGTTCTTCATGTACATTGAGGATTTCAGAATAATTCCTCCTACCCTGTACACTCTTCCTAAATGATAATTTATGAACTTTCACTATCATGTTTTTATATAAAAAAATTCACACAACATTTTGTCTGAAAGGTCATACATTTTCACTATCACATCAAGTCTTCAGTTCTCATTCACTCCCTATGCTCATAATTATACTGATTTCTGCTTCTTATATGTTCGCCTGTAGAAATTTGCAAACAAATAAAAGAAATACAGTGCATTGATTCCAAGGAGGAAGACAATGAATTTTGGATAGTTGCATTCATAGACCAGCAGTTGTGCGGAGTGAAGAGCTACAATGATGAACTGCACCTGAAATAAATAAATAAATTTTATACTTATATCCCTTACTGTCTGCACATCTGGAAGCTAATGAAATTAATTTGGTAAAATACAGTATTTTTGGTCTTTTGCCATAGGTCTTAAACACAATGATTGGAATGAAATTAATGGTAATGCAATCAATTCTGTGGTCTCTAAGCATCTAAAATGCTTTAAATTTATCTTATGGAGGAAGGAAAAGCTTAAAAAAAAATACTGAATATATATATATATAAGTGAAGTGCATACTTACGACATTAGAAACTATAAATGAGAAGAGAAATTGTTTAGATTCAAATAAATAATAAAATAACTTATTTTTCCTTATATCCTGCTCTATAAGTTCTCTCCATTCCATTCCATAAGTGGTTCACAAATATACTATATATCTTTCTGAGAAAAACAATATCTCCTTTTTACAGTTTAATAATGACACACACAGAATTAGAGGCATAGCCAGAAATTTAAGATGGGGGGGAGGGTGTTTCAAATATAATTTGGCAAATATGCCCCTATCTTATATGCAACACACTTAAAATATACATTATTTTTAATATTATGAAATTTAAAACCAATTTATTATACCGAGTTTTTTCATGAGAATAGAAACACTTAAGAGCAACTTTCCAATTTGTGAAGGACTTTAGACATCATATTTCTTCCTTTATTCTCTCCCACTGGAAAAACAAGATACATGTTTGACACTGAGCTTATTCACAATACTCATTATGACACAACTACTTAATTTGATTAAGCTAATTTCTCTGGAAATGCCTTGCTTTTGGTACATGGTTTTCATCTGGGGTTCAAGATTGCGTCAATAACTTCACCAAAATATCATAATCATTTCTCGGGGTTTTGCAATATACATTCCTACACTCCTATATGGATAGTAGTTTCACTTTCATTACCAACTGTAACAATAAGTAGAAGTAAATGGAATGTCTGAGCTTGCGTTCGCACCTGAAGATGTACAAATATTGTTGATTCCTGTCTTTCCATGTTATCTGCTAATTTTATTTTTATGTTGGAAAGAAAAAAAACACAAATCTCATTTTGAGCTTACTACTAACATAATAATTGCTTACAGCACACTTTTCTGCAATTCCTCAAAAATAAAACTATTTGCTTATTCAATAACATGAGGCAGGCTGACATAATCCAAACTTTGCTCTGATTAAATCTATGAGCAAGGATGTCAACCTGTCAGCTACTCATGTTACTGACAGACTCACTAAGCTTTATTATGGGTGCAACAGCTAGCTGGAACTGAATACAACAAATTGTAATTATATAACCCTGTACAATTCAAAGTCATCGAGATGATAATCTACCTCTTGAAATGAAATACCATATTTTGTAGGTGGAAGTGAACTAATTAACAATACCCAAGTTATAATTGACAATGACAACAAAATAAATTTGCCAAATTGGCATAAAACAAAAATAATCTATATTTCATATGCCAGCTATGGTACAGTTATTATTTTATATTTGTCAACATTTCAATATGTAAATTACAGAAACAGCAATTTTATTTTAATGGCCATACATTCTATGATTCTGTTAGTGAAGTCATTATCAGTAAAAAAAAAGCAGGGGGAAAATAAATCCAGTGTCACACTTCTAATGCCAGAGATGGATTGTTTCTCCATACATAAATTCCAAGTAAAAATATAGAATGTTGCTAAACAAATGTGGGAGGGGGTTTCAAACTGAGTAGTCCCCCCTCCCTCTGGCTATGGCACCGCATAAAGAGAATTTAGTGGACACCATACCAACAGAACAGAAATCAGGAATTTATCAAATTAAATATACAGATTGTAATAGAAAATACATGGGAAAAATGAAAAGAAATTAAGAAATTTGGAGAAAGGAGTTTTTAGGAATATTCATTTTATACAAAGTTAAATGCAGTATCAGGTCACTTTTGAATCCAAAATCATGAAATTAATCCAGACGCTAACTGAAAGAACTTCACAATGCAATAGAATAGAAATAGAAAAAAAATAATTAATTTTGACGTTCTATCTATGGATGAACTCAGAAAGTTCTTTGTTTACGGAATTTGGGAATCCACACAGTGAAACTTTTGTTAATCTTATTTTGATTTAAAGTAAAACACTAAAAATCATGTCGTCACATTAAAACTCTCTTTAAGAGTAAAGAGTAAAGAGAGTTTTAATGTGATGACATGATTTTTAGTGTTTTACTTTAAATCAAAATAAGATTCAGAAAGTTCTTATTTGAACAATCAAAGACCGCCACTAATGCACCTTGGTATTCAGGAGCATATTGAGTAATTGATCAACAGTTGATGATGGGATCCTTTGCTCCAGAAACGTGTCCTAATATTGTAGAAGTAAGTGCAGTTAGTGTGAACATAAATAATAAAATCTAAAAGGGTGTATTTAATTTTATTAATAGTATGGCATACCATTATACTTTTAGCATGGATATACATACCACACCATATTGCTTTCTGCTGCAGTAAAGAATTTAAATGATGTGTACCTAAATATTATTTTCTGGAGTAAAATATAAATAGAAACTTTTATTTTAAAAAAAATCTTCTCTCTTTAAAAAATCTTTAGAAAGTTTCTCTCTAGAAAAACTTACCATTTGCAAGGTTGTGAGGTATTTCTTCCACCAGAGATATTTCTGAACCTTTGGTCCAAATGCAGACAGGAAGTAGTAAGAATACATTATAATATGTACAAATGAGTTAATAAGCCCGAGCAGTGTTCCATGGCCGCCTAGAATGAAAATAATTTCAGGGTTAAGAGGACTTGCACAAGAAAATTCTTAAATGTAGATTGACAGTCATGTTCTCAATGATTAGCTTTCTGAATGTGAATATGACAGAAGTCAGCTAATAACATTGATTCATTTCTTTATTTGGTTTACTATCCAATAATTAGATATAAAGAGTGTATCTTGTGGGGGGGAAGCATTTTTAAGTATTTTTGTAAGTTTAAGATGATTCTGATATTAAACTTATACTCAGATTAGGTACTATAAAGTTTGCTAATGCACCTCATTAACTTAAACCTAGCCTAAGGTTATATGTTTAAGACAGATGTTGATTGAATATTTACATGTGCAATCAACAATAATAAAACACACAGCCCCTAGGTTATGGTTTAAGTTAGACAAATTGCTCTTAATGATGATGATGATGATGATGATGATGATGATGATGATGATGATAACAACAACAATAACAACAACAACAAAATAACAATATAGCTAGACCAAGTTAAGGTTAGGTTAGGTTTGTCATAGATGAACTGTAAGATTATGGAAATACTACTCCAGACAAAATTAGTTACTCAGAAATTAGTGTTCTGTGCTCCATCACTCATTTTATTGTGTGTGTGGGTTTTTTTTTTTTATTTTTTTTTATTTTTTTTTTTTTAATGGTGTTTAACACCCATTCTTATTACTGAGGCACCAAAGGCAGTTGTCAGGTATTGTTCACAGTCCAATGATGATGCCAACTAAAGTGGTTGATTAAAGCTATTAAACCATGGACCATGGCTAAACAGCCTGGAAGATTTTAACTGTTTTAATTATAACACAGGTCATGAAAAGCTAAGAAGTATTACATGGTCTTTCTATAGGTGTAATTAGTCAATATCTTCTGCCAGATTACTCTTCTATACCTTCAGAGTATAATATATATGAAAGTTTATGTGTATAACAAGAAACAATGTTTACTTTTTTCAGTATTTCTGAGTTCTTACTTCATTTTTATTTTTCCTTTTACACATAACATCCTTGATTTACAGCCATCATAGAAGAGCATATTAATGTTTAATTCAGCCTGAACAGTATAATTAGTGTTTACAGTTATATTTTATCACCAATTTTATGACCAAGACAGAATTATACTGCCATTTATAATATCCTGTAATGAACTGAAATGTAGCCTGCAAAAAGTTATTCTTACTCCTAATAGTTTAATTTCTGTTCTATATAATCAATGTTTATAGTTTTGTTATAATTCCTGTTATAAGAAAATATAAATAAATTAAAACATTATTGCTTTTACCTGCTAGGAACTTTACTCCTATCCATGCACACACTGGCATAAGAGTATGATGCCACAAGTGCAGGTATGAAATCTGGTTATTCTTCTTTCGAAGGACAAAGAAAAGCTGTAACAAACAAAATACAT
The DNA here is from genome assembly GCA_030762175.1 of Metallyticus violacea. Lineage (NCBI taxonomy): Eukaryota > Metazoa > Arthropoda > Insecta > Mantodea > Metallyticidae > Metallyticus > Metallyticus violacea. Next base: position 55,082,869 of record CM060842.1, read on the forward strand.
TTTTGAAGTTATTCCCAGCTTCACATGCTACATTTTAATTCTGATATTCAAACATATTTGTTTGATGTAAAAAATTTAATGACTTGTAATAGCATTCCATATTAGTTAATTCAATGAATTGCAAATTAATGCTAAATATTCTGGATTATGTTTGTACAGAATTTTTAATCTGTTCTTGAATCATAAATTCTTGTTCATTATTAATTACATGAAAGAACTTTCAGGAACATTCATTTAAAACTCTTTTCATTTAACTGCAAGTTGGATGGACCTTCCAATTCTGATACCAAATGATTCTTCTGAGGTTCACTTGTAGCTTCTGTCAGTCAGGAGTGGGTGAAAACTTAAATATATTAATATTTCACAAATTTCATCCCAAATTAGTGAAGCTACTTACAGTGTTTTCCTAATAAAAACAAAATGCACCAAAATATGTTTTTCAAAATAGTTATAGCTTTTTTACATCATTCCTACATTTAACACTGTAAAATAAGTGACATTAAGCATTATTTCATATAATGTTTTATTAATATATGTAATTATTTAGCAGTGAATCAGTAATAAGTGATAGACTTTTCATGAAAGTGAATGGAAGCACTAAGAGGATGAGTCAAAAAGTAAGTTTCCTAAATGCTTGCAGGTGGATGGGTAATTAAAAAAAAATTAAATCTTTTTTATTTCATCATCAATCCATTATTTTTCATAATCACCAAATTTACTCAAGCATTTTTCATAGTATAAAATTATTTTTTTCGTACTCATATGGTAGAAAATTACATTCTGTACTTTAAGCCATTTCAACACTTCTCTTTGGCAGAGTTGAAATTGTTTACTCCAGTGACATTTTTTTCAGTTTCCCAAACAGATGGCAGTCAACAGTGGGTAGGGTACATGTTGTTCATGGGCCGTTCGTAATCATGAAATTTTTTTAAATTAAAAACACAATTTTTGAAACTGTTAGATGGATTTGAAATGCTAATTGGAACTTGTATAGTAAAGCTAATCATGTAATTAAGATCATTGTATGACTGAGTTGAACTACATACTCCTATTAGCTCACTTACTTGTTTAAATGTCATGGTAATCGAAGATGCAGACAAAATGAAATATAGACTATATTCAAACAAATAAGGAACCAATAAGAGTGTGTAGTTTGACTCAATCGCACAATAATCTTAATTATATTAGACCGATGTCACAATCCATCTGTATTTTCTGCTCAAGAAATCAAATAATTGCATGACTTTTGTCCTTTGACCATTCTTATGGTATCATTGCAATTTGTTACTGTTGCTGCATCTATATTCCATGGCATGGCCCCATATTGCTATATGCCACTTGGCAGTTGAATTATATGCTAACAGGTGCACCAGTTGTGGCTTGCTGCATGTCCTTGTTTAGGAGGAATGAAACAGGGAAACTTACTTTTTAGCTTGTCACATTTTCATGAATAGTGTTGTTTCATTTTGGTCCACTTAAGCAAGAACTATCATGAGTATATAAAGTAAACAAATATGTACATTCAAAGGAGCAAAATATATAATTTGTAGCTCAAAATAAGTGTTTTTCAATATGGAAGTAACACTATTCAGATTAATGTTGACTATTACCTCCTTGTTTCAAATGAAGTACCTAATGAAAAGTAAGACATGAAGAAAGAAGAAGTTAATTTAAAAGAAATTAGGATAAAAATAATAAAAATGAATTAACATACCTATATGAATAAGTATGCAAGCTATGCATTATGTGACAAAAAACTCTAATTAATCTACATGCATAACTTATGATGTAAATATTTTGTTAAAAATTACAAAGTCCCTATTTTAGTGATGAATTGTAAATGCATTGCTTTTTAAACAAGAAAATAACTATTTGCTTAATATAACCTATTTTCCTAAAATAATCAAACATGCCATATACTGGAATCATCTTTGTGAGTAGAAATATCTACTTATAATTGCTGCACACTTATTGCATAGCTCAATAGAAGCAAGACTTTTTCATGCATTACACATAATACTTACGAGCAACTTGATACTTACAGTATCAAGGAGTTCGGTTACTTTACAGAAGAGATACCACCAACAGGCATTTGCCATCTGTAACAGAAGTCAAATAATAATTTGTAACAGCTGTTATTTTAAAATATTCACTAAACATCTATTTTTTAAAATAAATAATTGTGATATATAATTTGGTAAAGCAATATTATATAATATAATCCTTTGTTTCATAAGTATAAATATTTCAAGAAATTTGCTTTATTTTCACATGAGATTATTCTGATTTTTGGCATTGAAAGCAGTTGTGAATGGATTATGAGCCCCAGTACTGTTGCCGAGTTGGGAGCTGAATAATCATTTTCAAAAATATTTTTAATATTTGAACTTTTATCTTACTCCAACAAAGGTATTGAATATAATTTAGTTACCAACAGATATTTATGTAACATATCTTTTTGTTTGGTCATAAGTTTTATATTAAAAAAACAAAATAAATGGAAAAAATGTTCTTTTAGGAATCATTTTTACAAATAACATCCTAACATGGAACAGTCAATCTGATTGTTATAAATGTGGTATAAAAGAGTATTTTTATTATAAATATAATTTACTGTTGACATTGCATATTGTAACCAATGTATTATGACTATGAGTTTAAATGATGATGAGAGTTAAATGATTGTGAAAGTGTGGAATATGCTGTGCAATTGTACATTAATCACTCAAATATATTATGATAAATAATCAAATACATGACTACTTAATCAGAAGAAATCCACATTTTCTTGGATAGCATTGTGGTCCAATAGTTTTTCAGTCACAGGCCAAATTTTTGCCTAAAAATATATCCAGGGCCATCCTTATGTTTTTTAATTTAAATTATATTGTTATTGTTATAAATGAAACAATTATTTAATTGAATCTTGATTTCTGATACATTAGGAGTAATACTTTTAATGTTCAATAAATTTTAACATGACTACCATTTGTAGCATGGCAGATATCATGTCTGCCTATTAGTCAGGGATGTAATTCTGACTTTGAGGAACATATTCTCTACTAAATCGGTGTTATATTGCTTCAAAGACTTTGTTTCTGCTAACCAAAGAACACACGAGGTTTGCTGCTCAATAGTTATAGCTTTACAGGATGTAGTTCCTTACTACTAATTCATTTATCAATCTTAATTTCCATGACAACCATTGTTACATAAATTGCAATATCTGCACTACAAAACCTAGGTATAAAATTTTCTCTTTGGTAATACTTTTTAAGTTATGGCCTTTTCTTTTATTGGTGTTTCGAGTTGGGACAATATATATATGGCGCCAAAATGTATACACACTTCAAGCAAAGAAAAAACTGTGTTAAGATAACAAAACTGAATTCACACAAAGAGAAAATGATGAGCACTAATCGTGTTTTACAGTTACAACAGTTGCTCAAAATGTCCACATACTTCTGAGTACGTTGAACTACCGATTGAGCAACGTTTGCGAAAGTGTCCTCGGTGATGTCTTTTCAATTTCTTCCCGAAGTGATGCCAGTGTAGCTGGTTTTCTACTGTAAACATCCTTAAGAATTCCCCATAGGTAGAAGTCCAACGGAGTTAGATCCGAAGAACGCAGAGGAAACTCAATCGGACCTCTTCGTCCTATCCAGTGCCTTGGACAATGCCTTGGATCCAGTGCGCGGGGTTTGTTGCTTAATGTTTGTTAATTCTCAAGATGGCATTTATATCTTTGTCGTTTACGGTGATTTTGTAGAGAAAGGCAGCAGTCTTGAGCAGTTAGTTTTGGTTTTTTGCCACTTCTTAAATACGTTCTTGTACTCCTAGTTACTTCGCATCACTTGGAAACTTCCACAGTGTCTAATTTTGTAACGCCACCACCCACATTTTTGCTATTTCTTCATAGCATAGCCTTCTTCATGAAGTGTTACTACTTATTCCTTTTACTTGGTGACTAATCAGCGCATGTTGTCTTAGGAGCCATTACTTCAAATTACAGGATGACTTTTCAACTCATTCTGAAACTTGTTCACTTCACAAAAGTTAGTTGCCTACTGTTATGCAACAATGATGATCATACTTGACTTAGATACTGAGAGAATACAACAATCGAACAAAAGAGCTCTGTTGGTTAAAATACAACAATTACATTGTTACACTAAGGTCGAATTATTGAAGTTACTGAATGATGTTAATTAAACTAGTTTCTAATATCTATACAGAATGTAGCACGTTTCACATTTCTTAAAGATAATAAATATGGTATAGAAAATCATACACAAAATAAAAATGTTATCGGTTAATGTAAAATAACATAATCTTTGTACATCTGTAGGATTTAAAAAGGATAAGTATTTTATGAAAAGTGTCCAGAATTAATGACATTGCTGTAGATAAATTATAAACATGTTAAGAAACGTAACAAACTACTCCCTTTGAGGGCCAGAGAAAAGAATCTGGACCGCCTATTGGGCCACATGGGCATGCACTATACAAAATATAGAATAGGGCAGTAATATGTATGCATTAGAAGTGAACTATTTTTAGTAAACTGCTACAATTAAAAGTTGTAGCAATTCTGCGCATATAACTAAAGAAATGTCGCTAAATAAGATAAAAGATAAGATAAAAGACAGAATGTAATGTTTGATTATACCATATTCATAATCATTCATGTATTCGTGTGGGAAAAAGGGAATAAGCGAGATTATGTATGTAATATTTATTTTTTTCTTTTTATATTGTTGTATGTGTATTGAAGATGTAATTGCAGCGAGTATACAAAAATGAAAGCAAGTGACATTAGTAGCAGTTATAAATTTATATCAATCACATCTGCTTCCTGAAATTATAATTTAAAAGTGGAGTTAAAAGTTTGACTTACCCTTACTGCTGATGGGCTGTTAGAATAATCTACAGGTTGACACCTATAACTATATTCCCGCAACCAGCCTGCCATTAATCCCTGAAACAGAAGGTAAATTATTATTAGTGGCAATTAAATAATAATGTCTTATAAAGCTTTCAAATGCCTCTGAAGACATTAAATTGTATTACTTGTTAATTCCTCCATTTAAGATTTTTTTTAATGTTAACAATCAACAGGCAAAAGAATTAATTATATTTAAGGATCGTTGAAAATACTGATGAAAAGCAAGTTAAAAGATTTTTAATACAATTTATTTCTGGACATGGCCTCCGTGCTTGGTCCAGCGAATTTCCAATTGTTTTCATCCCATCGTAAACAAATTGGTCACACTGTACTAAATATTCATTAATAACGAGGATGACACATTCATTCCACATTAAGTTTCTTCACACCAAGACAATATTTAGAAAAAAGTCGCTAAGGGGCTTCAGGAGCAAATAAATAAGTAAATAAAACAGGAAAATAATGAAATTAACAAATAAAGCAGAGGTGCTTGCAAAGTTTTGTTCATGGCGGAACTAAAGTAGAAAAACACACATACACACTTAGCATTATATCCAACAGCTGATCTTCACATTGCAAATAAGTATGAAATTAAGCCACGTCATGATAATGACCGGAATTCCGCTTGCGTTTAATTTATACAAAAAACAGTTGACTGTTACTTCTGTGGGCAAGACTAAGATTTGTAACCTAGCCGCATATCTGTACGTGCTGCGGTCGGGCTATTTGGTGGGAATTTCAGAGAGATTTTGCCTTCGACTTTAAGCACTCCGTTAGAACGCTAATTGACTTTTTCCTCATGTGGAATTTTACTTTGGTGCCGAAGCGACCTTGCACTGAGGCTGCTTTTTTTTTTTTCTTCATAGAATGCAAATTCAGTAATGTTCTTGGAATTGCAAACAAAGCAGTCAGAGGGACGAAGGAATATGATTTGCGTACAGCTTCCTTCTCCTCGCTCACTTCTTCAACTTAATTTTTATTATCTATTTATTAAGAAACGTAACAAACTATTCCCTGTGAGGGCAAGATTTTTCCTTAAAGGGCACTCTCTTGAAAAATATCGATTTTTTGCTTTTGACTTTAAAATAATAATGGAAATCTCCAGCTTCAAGCTATATATAAGCTTATTGTTGTGTTATCGACACACAATCTTGTAAGTTACCAAAGAAATATAGAGATAGCTGCATTTTTTCTTTGCATAAATCGCATACACCAATAGGGTTTAACTCCTACGTGTTAATACTCCTTTTTACTTAACTATTATCTTTTATGTTAATATAGTACTATTACGTTTTTGCTCCCCTAGCGCCCTTTGTGACTTGCTGGACCGTTTCCATGCATTAGGATGACTTCGAAATTAAATTTTGACTTTTACACTTTCACTTGTCTACTGCCTATGAAGACGAACAAGGACTGTTCGAAATATATCTATTGCGTTACTTGTTAGTCTGTTTCAGTGCTTTGTTTATTTTCACTTTTCTAATTCTAATTACGTGGCAAGTTTAACATTTGAGATAAACGATGAAACCTTATATTTCTTTTTATTGGTACACTGCTTTTCTGTTTTAATATCTTCTACTTAACTAGAAGTACATTCCATTTATTAAAAACTTCATTAAATTTTTGAAAATATTTCTTAAGGGCATCGTGAATAAGAACAATATAGACTTATTATTTAAAGTACTTCCGATCAGGGGTTTGGAATATCGTTACGATATACTTCTGTGTGTGAATGAATTTCTGTCTAATTGGTCATAATTTTGATGACATATTATGTAACTTTCAGTTAACAATTTGCAAAATAATTGTCATAAACAACAATTAACAAAATGCATTAGCGATTATCTCAATTTAGGCGTATTTATAACTGAGCGGCTTTTGTGGTTTGTAACGCACATAATGTACGGTATGTGAAATACCTTTGCATGTCGGTAATTTAGATCACTAATTTATATGCCAAACTTGGAACTCTTGCTTAAGTCTTTGAAACAAAAGAAAAGGCGTGCATAAATTATTTTTGTTTCATTATCAAGTGAAAGGATAGTTATATTACTGGTCTTGTCTTCTAAATTAGCAGACCTTCTAAAATAAAAAAACTACTCATAATTTTCGATAACTTGACTTCATTTTTTATATTTGCTGTTTATAATATAAAGAATTTGGTGATTATAACTTCGGAAAATAACTGATTTGAAAATAATACTTCAGAAAATAATATACCAAAAATACTAAATAGAAATTTACTCAACATTATTAAAGCATTTATAAGGTCTACTAATGTAAAAGACAATACATATCTTTCTTGTGGTAATGTCAAATACCTACTGTGTTTTCAAATCCATCCCATATGGGTATACGAGGCGGTAACCAAGTTTTGTAATGAAGCTCATCCCGCCAATTGTATACAGTATTTTATCCTCATTTGTTTGATAATATCTACTTATATCGCATCATTTTTAATAACAGCATCATTTTGTTTTATTGTAATGCACTGCCACTTAATGCAAGGAATACTTAGTATTCCATAGATTATAGTTGGTTTAGAATAACATGGTAATGATGTTCATTTGTTTATGATAACAGTTGATATACGATTAAACTCAATTAAATTCAACTCAATTACACAATTGAACTCACAAAAATCTGTGAAAATAAGGATTTTTTATTTTGAAAATGAGCGATTCTGGGGACAGTTTACCTTTAGATTTTGAATTAGCTACTTCGATAGTTGTTTCATCACTTCTGCCAAGTAAATCGGAGGTGAAATATGAATATGAGCGCTACGTAAAATGGTGCAAAAGTAAGTGATATCATAAATGAGAAGGCTTTGCTTGCATCTTTTGAACATTTATCACAATCATATAAGTCTACGTTTATATGGGTCTATTCTTCTATTTTGCCAGCTGTCATCACTGTAAAAATAAGCTTCAATATTAATAAATAACTATTTTAATTGCATTTATTAAAATAAAGAGCAAGAGATTATAGAGCAAAGACATCTCAACACGAAATTGCAAACTTTTTAAGAGAAGCAGACGATTGATTTCTGTTTGCGAAAGTTAGCTGATGCTTGTAGAACAGATGAGCTGACTTATGTGCTTAGTGAAGAATGTCAGAGATAGACAATATGTGCGATTTTCCATACCAAAAATACCTAAAACCAAGATTGCGAGGGAATTTTTTGTTACATGTGGTATGATGGTGCGGATATGTTAGCGATTGTCGGAAAATATGCCCTGAAAGAACTAATAATGGGAGTTGGACACTGTTTCCGGAAATGCTCTGCGTTGTCTGATTCAGAAACTGAACTGCAAACCATCAAGCGACACGGAAGCTGGACATCGAATTTTATAGCAAAAGGTTATACAGAGGATTCTGTAGAGAATAGACAGAAAATTGCTTCGAGTATCCTTGATCTGGAAGAGAATGTAGAGATTAAAAAACAAGAAATCAAAATTGTCAGTGGGAATTATCGAGAAGAATTGTCTGCTATTCAATTATTTACTTACAGGTGCTGTAAATATATGAAACAAAGTTCATTGTTGTTTCTTTTTACGTTACATTTTTGCAAGAGTCGATTTGAAGGATGACATGCATTTAGTGCGGCAATTAGATGATTTTTGCACTCATTGAAATGATTGCTGTTACCACAGTGATATGTCGCTGGATAAGTAGTTATTATTAAACGAACGCGGATAAAGTAAATAAACTATGTATATCGTTGATATTTTTTGCAACTTCAATTTATTTTCTGAGATATTATTTCAACAATAAATCAACCGAATTCTGAAAAATCAATTTCCATTTATACGTATTCAATTGCAACAATAAGTGCGAGGACTTGAAATGACATGAAAGGACCTTTAATTGATTTATCAGATGTCCTCCACTCCACTGATGTTATAGGGGTCTCGAGAAGGCACCGTGAACTTGCACAACATGCATGGATGGGCGGAAGAAAACACGAAAGCTCAAGTGTCTCACAGGTTCAATGTTAAAGTATCAACGGAAGGAGGAGGAGGAGGAGGAGGAGGAGGAGGAGGAGGAGAAAACTTATCCAAAAAGCCCATGCAACATATGAAATAATATCCACATAATGAAAAGTTTTTCACTGTGTGTGTCAAAATCTGCGCCACTGATGTACACTCTGTCATTACCTTGCAAGTCGACAGTTGTTAGTTAAATGCACGATTGGGTTAAAGAGTTAAATGCTCTTGTTGGGTTAGTGCAGGTTTCTCAACAAAATGTGGAACGCATCCCGTTACCAAAGCTCATGCTTTGTCATATTTTGATGCACCACAGTGCCCAAACCATACATTTCGAGTAGTCGGTATTTTTTTTTAATAATCGTGTATAATGCCAAAGTTATACTTTGAAAAGTTGTCACTAACAAAACTCCTCTGTGTCTCTTAGATATGAAGCATCTGAAAACTTATCTATCTTTCAGATCTAGGAGTTATTAAATTTAATGATGAACAAAACATGTTTAATTTATATTTGTTTTATAGTCTCTCATCTTAGGTGCATGCCCTGAGTGGGGCAGAAATTATATTTTCCAATGCTTGCTCAGTTTTTAATGACTACCGAAACGATAGTGAAATCCCTGAATTTTCACCCTTTCGCCGTTAAGCTGTTATAAGGTTTCTTTACAACAAAATGCATATAATGTGCAAAATACAGACGGCCCAATAAACTATGATCCAACCTGAGGTGTTTTGCCTTTAGGCGAGGCGCTCTCGTTATCATCTGAGGGTATCATAGAGTAGTACTGAAACAACTTTAATTATTTTAAAAAGTTGTGCATATCAACTTTATGAAAAGCGGTGCCGAGACAGGCCAGCGTCATTGTTCATAAATTTGGGACACCTCTTTAAGAAACCATCCTTCACTCACTGGTTATTTCCTGACAGTTATTTTGTTTCAATTCTATATACAGTATTTTTTAATTTACCCTAGAGGTAAAAGTTACAAGGAGTTAGATCAGAGAACCAAGGGGTCTACAAATCCTTACTCCTTACTAATCCTTATTCTGTTATTCTGAAACACTTTCAATTTCTCTCATCGAAATATTTGCTATATGGGCTGTGGCAGTCTTGCTTAAAAAAAGACGAGATTACATTTCCTGTCAGTTAATTCGCACTCTCATATGTGGGAGTATTCTCTTGCCTTAAAAAAATATCATTCTTTCTCCGCTCATGATGCACCATATATTACTTTTTTCGTCATAGAGGGGCACTTCATGAACGGAATCAGGTTTCTCAGTACTCCAATAACAATTATTTTGAAGTGAATTATAAAGATGATGGATGGTTGTACTTTGAACTTTTGAGCTGACTGAATTAACATGAATGAATCATAAATAAATACATGTCATAATTCACTTTGCGATCAAGTAGAGAACAAAACACATCACTCGTAATAACTCAACCGCTATCAGATCCATACTGACAGCCGGAAGCTAGCATGACCTTGTTTCAGGCAACGGCGGTAAACAGGTGTGCACACCTTAGTGGAAAAACATTGCAAGTTAGTTTATAGTTCATGAATTGCTCCATATACGCTATCGTCATTTTTATCAAAAGTCTTCTAGTTTTAAACCGAAGGTATATTTGATATAGGACCCTAGCACCACTGAAGTCACACCAGTATAATGAATCATACGTTTTTTTTAACACAGGGAACAAACAATAAATAACCAACAATACAATTAATAGTACATGCATAGAACTAACAGAGATTATCACATCAAAGTATCCAACTTCATACTGAACATAGTTTCATCCTTGAAATCCACGCATTGCACTCATTGACAAATCATCTCACTCGGCTGAGTTCTTCTTTAGTGAGAACAACCTTCTTTAGATATTTAATATGAGGCACTTCTTAGCAAGTCTTGTGAAGAAACCAAACACTCTTAGAAGCACAATTGCTTCTCTTGAAGAGAAACTGGCTGAAAGACTTGATGACTAGCTCCAATATAGTTCTAAACATTTATATATTTTAATAGTGTTTAACGCCCTTTTTTACTTCTGAGGCACCCCAGGCGGTGGACACTGATGATACATGAGATGAAATAATCAACTGGGAAAGGCTTTTTTAAGGAAGTAAACGTTCCAGGCCTAAGTTCAGGGTACCTCCCCGGCATTTCCCATTTATGGGGACTGAGGAAAACCTGGAAAGAAACCTCAGTCAGGGAGGACGGTCCTGGCGGGATTCGAACCCCAGACCTCCCGCTCACGAGCCGCACCTTAACGACCTCGGCCACCCTTGGCAATTCTGAACATTTAACTCGACCCTTGGTGTAAAAAGATCAGGGGAACAGTTTACCACAGCCCAGATCATCGCAGATGTATGATGCTAAGATGTGACAATCCAAAAAGGATAGTCTTGAGCGCTTTGAGAAAGGTTATAGTCCTCTTGTTAATGCCGTGCCAAATCAATGTCACAACTATGGATGAAATTGAAAATAACAGACTTTCAACATACTTTAAAACAATTTAATCATCTGAGATGCTGATTTTCCTGTATAGTAGCATCATTTTGTATCTTTCTCTCCATTACCACAAATAATAAAAGAAAATCCGGGTCTTCTATTTGTTTATCTTCTTTCATTAGTATTTTTGTTTACTTTTATGATGCTTATTTTGATAATAAAAGTGATTTTACTTCACTTTTATTTTTATGCAAAAATGAATTCTTAAATTTTCATAAAAACAATCAAAGTTGCATACTTTAATACAACTACGGACATATAGTCCGATTATCTAACATAATCCTGAATATTCAATAAAACAATGTCATCATTCAAAAATCTATATAAAGAACATACATGTGTTTTTAACCCTTCTGCATGTACATATATACGCAAATCTCCCAGCGTTCCTAGTATGATCTTTTCCGTAAGGTAAATAATCTGATGAAAGCTTGCTTGCATCTCTTAAATGTGGTTTAAAGAAATCAATATGTTGAGTAAGGAACTTGAATCTTTTAAAATTCTCTCATCACTAATGTAACCGCCACTAGTGGCCGAGGTCGTTAAGGCGCGGACTCCTGAGCGGTAGGTGTGGGATTCGAATCCCGCCAGACCTTCCTCCCTGACTGAGATTTTTTCTAGGTTTTTCTCAGTCCTCATAAATAGCAAATGTTGGGGAGGTACCTTAAACTTAGGAATATTTCCTTTCTAAAAAAAAATCGTTTCCTAATTTATCATTTCATTTCATGTATCACTGGTGTCCACCATCTGTGGTGCCTCAGTCGTAAACACGAGCGTTAAACAATATTAAAATCACTAATGCGTCCCTTGAATTTTTTACTTCATCGGCAGATATAGAACGTTTTGGTGGCGAAGGAATTGTGATAATCGATGACGGTATGCTGGGATACTGTGGTTGGTACTTTTACAAATGTAATTTGCAACATAAGAAAACTAACATTTATAATGGTTTGTAGGCTTTCCCCATATTCGGGGAACTATAAATAGATACACCTTTTTGTTCCACATAACGAACACTCTGAAGTAAAGTGCAGTCCATGCAACATTTTGTTCTCCAATCGGTACAGCGAAATAAGCTTGGTAAGTGTTACAGAGCTTTGTTCTACTTGTAAAAATCCTTTGTAATGACCACAAACCTCTGTTTGGGAATTTAAAATCCTCTGGATACTGACGTTTTAACATTTAACAGACAACAAGCGTCCTATTTATAATCACAGAACTCCAACTAATTCAGAAACAACAGTTTCGGCAGTTACAGAGTAGTAAACCTCCGTCATGCATCAGAACTTTGATAAAGTGCATCTCAGACGTCATTATTAAGACGCCAGCACCCTGCTTTAGTTATATCAATTGCAATTTTATTCATCATACTCTTTAATAATTTTAAAATTCAATCGCAATCCGAGATTTTAACCAATCGAGTGATGTTATTGATAGCAGTCAATCTGTTGATGCATTTACCATTTGTGTACTTCGTAGTTAGTCAGTTTCTTACGTTTGACTTGTGCTGCAGTTCAGTTCAGTTACATTTGAGCTGCTAAACACGGCAGGATATGCACACAGTGAATAGACAGATATGACTTTTATGTACGGTCAGGTGACTGGTAAAGCGCGCGAAGCTGCACGGCTACAGTTTATCATTAAGTTGCTGAGACAGGGTCCATAGTGCCATAAACTGCGGCGATAAAGACCAAGAGTCGCTCAAGAACTCATTCTAAGATTGTTGAAGAAGATCCAGATAGGTATCGCCACAAGACAATTGGCGGTAGTCTCATATGACCACATGGAGGATAGTCCACGAACAGCTTTTGTATCGTTATCTTCTTCAGTGAGTTCAGGAATTTGTGCCTGCCACCCGATCTCATTATGTGAATATCCAGCCATGCTCAAATGCAGCTAAACTGCAACATAATTGACTAACACACGTAAGAAAATGACTAACTACTACACAAAAATGATAAATGCAAACAAGTATGATGGCAGATGAGTTGTATAACTTCACTCCCTTGTCTTAAAAAGTTAACTATTATTTGAACTAACTTAAGTTTTCGGATCGTACTTCGAAAAGCGTCGAATGTTATCTTGTTTTGGTGTGAGAAAGTTTGTCCTAGTGTTTTTGTTACGCCCTGTATATGAACAGAAACCAAGTTAGATAGTTTAAATCCACAATTACTGCTGTCTATATTAGAAGTATTCCAATATAATCATTTTCAAGAGTGTATGGATTGACTAAAATGTTTTCGAAGTAAAATTAAATAAACAAAGTGGTTAACCAAAATATTGTGAAATTCGCTTTCTACTGTTGGAGCGTGTTGCAGAGGAAGGCTGGCAGACAAATGTAGCAACGCAGCGGAACGTCCTTGGAATTAATTTAAAACTGGGCATTACTTCCTTTCTTATGGCCGCTGTCAAGAAACCAGTAGCACCTCCTCTGCTAGAGTTGAACTGATCGCTTACCTCGTAGACCAGCCATACACTGAAGCCAACTTGAATGATGTTGTACACCATAAGCGTATACTTGAGGTCGTAAGGTTTACGGTCCTTCATCCACCTGGGACCAGCAGAGTTGCAGAAGTAGTTGTATGTGATCAGTATGCATATTAGTGGCATAGGACTACTCATGAGCATCCAGTCCTTCGTGCGTGGGTCTGCAAAAAACAAAAAAAAGCATGGTTAACACACATTCTGGAGCTGCATGGGACAAAGTCATTAATTTATTGAAATAATAATAATAATAATAATAATAATAATAATAATAATAATAATAATAATGGTGAACAACGTTTTCCAGCACAGAGTCAAACAATAACTTCTACCTGGTAATATTAAGATTCACATTCAATAAATAATCCTTTAAAAATATTATATAAAATCAGGGGTTTTTTGTAGTTTTACAAAGCCGAAAAGGGGTTCTTTCAGATAATAACAATAATAATAATAATACATTATTATTACTATTATTATAGCTCCGATAACTCTAGTACTCTAGTACTCTTCTTACTTTCTTTATTATAAAGAAAACATTCAACAAAAATTAAATCCACAAACAAATTATTTTAAAATTTTCTATATACCGGATGTTAATAAACTACACCCCTTGTTCAGAGATTGTAGAGCAGTATTACTTAGATAAACTATTTGAGATAGGAAAGTAATGGTTCACGAAGAAAAATATGGCATAATATGGTGATGAAGTTGAAATTAAACACTGAGGTCAGTGTTTGTATGAAATGGGGTAAAAATTTACACCAGAATGTCTTCGCGAGTAAGAAAATCCCAATTAGTGATAGCTCATCATCAGCGTTTTAAAGATTTAGTGCCATGAAAATACCCATGTTATAATTAAACAACGGTTAACTCTTTTAACGAGGGTGGGCTGGTGCGATATGACGGTGGTTTGCGCTTTGGAAAGGTTTCTGCCCCAGGGTTTGGTATGGAAGCGCACCTTCTGAGAAGCTCGAACTTCTAGGGGAGTCTTTGTCGGCCTCGGTGCTATATGTGAAAACATATTAGGAACTCTGTCCAGATCCACAAAGCCACCGCCTGTAGATCCTGTTTGTTTGGTGTCTCCCTCACATCAGTCCTTCTTCAGGAGCTGCTCCCATTGTCGGTGTAGACACAAAGGGCCAGCCATGAGCAAGATTGAAATACCGAAGTCTCTCTCTGCCCCAATTAATGCAGCAATCCAATCTAACTCTGTTAAGACATTATATAGCTAGTGTAGAGGAACCTAACCATCTGACTGTGTGGCCTAATGGACAAAGCGACAGACTGTAAGTTCGAATCGTGAGCTACAAAGACAGTGCACTGAATCATTTTTCACAGGTAAATTGTTCTAGCAATTTAGTTTAAGCTTACAGCAACCATAGTAACACGTGAAAGAGCATTTATAACATTAAGGAGACTGTAGCAATGCAAGATTGTCTGCATCGAAATCCTTAAGCACTTAACACAAGTGGGTACATTCAAACTAGGCTGTGACCCATCGCCCCACCTGATGGGTAATAGACGTAAGAGGAGAGGTTGGTTTACAGCTTGTGATTTATTGCACTCTTTCACCAGTTATCTAGTATCAGCATAACTTCATTCCGCTTTATGCTATTTTTAGTGCTTAGACATTTCGATCAACTAATAAGACTGTTGTAAGCACAGTTTTATATTTATTTAAAAATTTAAAATTTAAATTTAAAAATATGAGCTTTTAGGGCTCCTTTAGTAGCATTGTAGCATATGCTGCACAACGACTGCAGATGTAAACAGTGTATTGTTAATTTCGTCTTGCACCGACAACCACAATCTTTAAATTGTGCATAATATGCAGGTATACATTTATCTGTTGGTGGATCCTTCCCATGTTCTGCTCGAAAGCGACGCAAACTGTGATTATGAACTTAAGTTACATGAAATTCCAACACACAAAGTGCCTTCTCCGCTGTTGTGGCCACCATTTTCATAAAATACTATCTGGGACCTGTTGCATAACATTTACAAACTAATAGTGCTAGTAAATAAATTCGTAATTAATAAAATGTTTCTTGTGCATAATAGTCTGAACAAAAAAAATGCAAAAATTATAAGTAAAAATCTAATAATATTAGCGAGTTCTACATATTTATGTTATAAAATAATTACAAAGCTACTTGTAATTACTAGTATTTTTTACAAGTCTCACTATATTCATCATTTAAAACTATTGATGCCCTTATTTTGGAACATCTAGTGTATACTTGCAAAGATCCGTTCTCAGAATAAAATATAGTTTATAGTTCTATGAAAGGTTTAGAACTCTTCCTAACTTGGCAGAAAGGGCTTTTCAATCAATTGCATAAATTACATATGCATCAAGAATCCATTCCCATTGTTAAAAACCTTAACATGATATATGAAAAAATGAAGTTACTATACCAAAACTGTAAGATAGGGTACGACCAAATATTTTGCAGAAAATTAAAGGACAATGAATTTCTTCTAAGCAACAACTATAACTTTTCCTTGGTTACAAGTGATAATCACTAGCACACTATAGGAGATATGCATGATGTACATAAGTCTACAGCTTGCAGATCAATTAAATTCTCATGATCATTCGATGTATAATGACGTCTTCGCCCCCACCTTTTTCCTTTCTACTTTTAGGAATTTCAGAGTATCTTCATAAACTAAAGACCCAAAAGCCTATTGTTCGGACATCTGCATGCACTTAGCATTATCACAGTAGAGAGACAATAAGGAGTCAAACGTTGTTGAATTTAAAGTGAGCGCGTTTGGGAGCACAAGAGCTCACCAATAATATTTTAAAGACTCAGGAATCCATGGGTGCTATTCTGTGACCCCCGTGAGTTCTTACTACCACGTGGGGCGCACTTTGAATTTAGTATATAAGGAGAAACAACTTTGCAAACGCTTGTAAGTTCAGACAGAGAAGGAGGACAGATCAGGCAGTTCAGGCAGTCGATCGCAGTTGCAGGCATCTTCATTTTTGTGAGTACCGTACAGTACTGACAGAACAGGAAGTAAAGGAATTTCCAGAAGGCATCTCCAGTCAGTACAGTAATTATCAGGACGCAGCCCCGGATACAGTAGGAAAGTATAGACAAAAGGCACACAGATGCAATTTCAAGCAGCGTATTGGCATTAAAGTCATAATGGTAACAAACCAGGTGGTCGACAACAAAGTGTCGTGTGAATAAACCCTTCTAGGCGTTTAATGAACCAAATTGTCGTGTGATTTGAACCCTTCCCTTTCATCTCCCTCCTCCCGTGACCGTTAAGGCACAAAAGCTACTTCGGGTCCCTGAAAAACCCGGAGTATAAAGTGGGGCCCTCGGTACATCCAACAACAACATCGACCTATAAAACCACTTCAGAGTTACGCAACAGAAATTATTGGTAACAAGAGTTTGTAAGTTCATTATTAAACTTATGCAACAGGGTGCAACAGGTGGTCAACGAATCTGTGTTCATTGAGGGCAGTTTTTTCATATTGTTATGCAACGTTCATTAAGAAGAACTGAATATTCATGTTTTTTTTAAACTATGCACATATTTTTGACTAACCTTTTATAACTGTACACTTCCAGCCTGAGTAGTGAATGAAAAGTGTGTTCAAGCTGCCCTATGAAAAGTTACCAAGTGAGCTTCGTTTTTCAGGTGGTGAGACCGATAGCTTCTCTGTAACTTTGATAAATGATTTTTTTATTTCTTAATAACTGAGGTCATTAATTAAATTTTTACTTTTCAGATGGCATTTTTTTTATCTTCCAAAACTAAATTTTGGCTAAAATCGTACATATTAACTAGCCTAGATCAGCGGAAGGAACATGAAAATGAGAACTAAAAATAAGCTTGTTATATGTCAATTAATGAGGGTGTGAAAGATTTAGAATTGGAAGAATAGAGAAAAAATAATTAAGAGATGTGAAGAAGCCAAAATTTAAAACTCTAACTAAGTACGTAGATATGGAAAAAAATAATGAAAAGTACTTCAAATGGAAATCAATAACAGAACTTATTAATCAGAATTTTATAGAATTAAATAATTTACTTTGAAAATATTATTATATACAATGATAACTTCATAATTTCTGCACATCATAGGATTTGTCTTCAGAATAATTAATTTTAAGAATACGTTTATAGGCCTCATATCCCAGGATTCAAGACATTAACCACCCGCTCACAGTTCGTACAGTGTCGGTATAAACCTTGTGTTAAGCATCATCAATCTCACTTAGCTACTTTCCTTGCTAATTTTCCTTTATGATATGTGACCACAACATCTTAACTGAGCATTTTCTTCTATCACTTCACAGTTCTATTTTGTATGACAGAGAAAACATTTTTTACACGACATCTAGTTCATAACTGATGCAAAATTAGGACAATTGCCTCATCTTACACCTCACACATGGGTAGTTTGATTTATGTAATTGCACGGTAAATTATTTTTAGTAATTTTAGTTTCTGCAGAGAATGTCATTTTCAAGGTATGTGCACAGGTCTTTGTTTCTTATTGCAATCCGTCTATTCGAGGAAATGTTTCTACTCACATGAGATTCGAACAAACTTTCCTCTCTTCTCAAATGTTTAAACCTACACCAGTATGCATGGCACGTTTAATCTCACTGTTGGATATTTAATATTGTAGTTTTCCTCATATTTTTAACATGTGCTTTTAATTTGACATCTGTATAAAGCTATTCTGTCCATTTACGGCTTAATTTCGGTTTGCGATTGACGTAACTATTTTTTCCAAATAAATCATTTATTTTAGAATTTATTCTACTCCAAACTAAATCTTCTTTATGCTGTCTCGTCTCTTTTAGAAGCTTCAAGTCTTTGCCAAATGTTTACGAACGCCTATTTATTTCACAAGTTTTCCTAAAAGTGTTTATTCTTTAAAAAAATATGACAGGATTAAATTAAGAATCATGTTCGAAATAGTTTCTGAGTTTGGTTCTTTTTGTCTTTTGTTTGCCTTTCAAATCAGATAGAAAAAAGGCTTACTACAATAGTAGGATATTGATTGTTACAAAGTTGATAGAAATAACAACTTCTTTAAAATGTTGGTCATTTGAAGTGTCTAAAGATTTTATTCATTTTGCACAGTGCGATGTCCACAGTTAGAACCACCACGTTCCTTGGCTATAGGCAACAAGCTCACAAGTGGAACTTGTTTGTTTTGCCATTTCTGGGTTGGCATTCAGCGAGTGTGCACACGAAAGGACAAGTCATTGGTATATTCAAAACTAGCAAGGCATGCGGAGCAATAGGAGCAACAGTGAGGCGATACATAGAAAGCCGCGCTGTGCTTGAAGCCCAAATAAAACCTTCGCATTGATGCTGGTTTCTGTTAAAGGATTTATGGGCACAAGTCCCGCCAATCATGCCGTGGTTTGCTGACAATGATGTTGAGGTTCTGCCTTGGCCAGCAAGACCTTAACCCAGTTGAGAATATCTGGAGCATCATGGCCAAGAAAAAGCCTTCACACGAGAATGACCTACAACTAATAAGCACTCAACTTTGGCGGCAAATCACAAAGGATTGGCGTTTTGCATATGCAATTTGGGAATAACGTCTTGTGCTAACACAGGATTAGGTATTTAAATCACGCACTTGAGTTTTTCCAAGTTGTCTCTAAACTCTGTGTTAAAACTGTGATATGTCATCCGAAAGTCTTATGAGTACTAACTCGTTCACCACTGATATTAATGCAATCATTTTTTTTTTTTTGCCCATTTGTGTTTTCAAACTACACACTACAAGTTAGAAACTTTTAATGTAGAAGATTTCAAAATTATTGAAGAATGTAAAATAATACAGTTCTAAACAAGAACAGTTTTTATATGTATAGCTTATCCATTCATTACGATTACTGCTTACCGCTTTTTTCTTCCATAAAAACTTTTATCCCATCGACGAAGCTTGATATTCCAGTAGCCATGTTGCTGTAGCCTACGGACCTGGTTACCTGGAACAATAACAAGACTTATGTATAATCTAGGCATAATAAACATATTAATACACTAAAACTCCCACAAATTTTACTACAATGAAATATCTTTGCAGCAGTGTACAGGACCGGCATGTTTCCATTCATAGCAAAGGTTATACAGGGTGTTAATGAAACACCCGGACTATTTCCACTAATATAGAAGGATCTTAGACAAGTACTTTGACATAGTGAATCTACGGTCACAGATACAACATGATGAATGTATTGGCAATGGACGTAATATCAATTTTGTATTCAGAAATTCATGCTAGAGCTAAATACTGTTAACATTTGTATTAGAATTGTTTTACACTTCCTTAATAATTGAAATAAACCTGGTTGTTCTGGTTGTTAATAACCCGTGCACAACATTTTCACAATTTAGCGTTGAAATAATCTGTAAAATGTCGGCTAAACACATGATAGCACGGCACTGCATTAATGTGCTAATAGGAATTCCATTGTTATAAATAAAGTCGGGGTTATACATTTTTCCTATTGTTGCGAAATATCTGTCTGTCGTTTATTTTATAACCAAAAGTTATAGACAAACAACTAAACAAATACATTACAAATTGAAGAAATACTGAATGATTATAATTTTTCTTAATTCACGCCTGTTGTGAAAATAAGATAACATTAATATGGTGGTGATAAAATAAAAGTGTTCGATGTGTAATAGATGCTAATGCAAGTCATTTAATAAAGACACACTGTTGGTGACTAAAATATGAGCCATTATTATTATTATTATTATTATTATTATTATTATTATTATTATTATTGTTGTTGTTGTTGTTGTTGTTGTTGTTTCAAATGAAACTCGGTAAAATTCAGTGACGTATGAAACTTTAAGTCTAATACATAGGTTTGAAATCTGTGACCCCATATTCCCTATTTCAAAATATTTGCCTAAAATCATTTCCATATAGGGTACAATATTTTAGTGTTGTTCCTCAACAAACTGTAGAATTGCATGCTGGCACTGTGACCTAGATTTTTAATTAGGAAATCAAAAGTTTAGTTAAAAAAGGGAAAAATAGTTAAAGTAATACTAATAATATTAAATGCATTTTAAATATTAATTTATTTTTCAACACGATTTCCATCGAGTGCTATACACTTTTTCCAGCGAGCTTTCAATTTTTTTACCCCATCTAGAAAATAATCACCGGCAATATCAATTAGATACTCATTCGAAAAAAAAATTCCTAACACAGAGATAAGTTCTTTGGAATAGGAATAGAAATAATTCGGCAGGGTTTAGTCCAGGAAGTAGAATGTTAGGGGAATAAATTTGAAGCCCTAATCGTGCATTTTTGCATTGCGATTGTCATATAAAGGACGGCTGAATTTTTATTGTTGCTTTAAAATGAATCAACAATGCTGTATAATATATTTCTCTTGCCGTTTTATTCTTTTCCAAGAAGTCTATCAAGCGTGTAATGGTAAATCAATTTTTCCCATGGTAATGGGTAGTGTGCCTTGGTATGCCACGACATATAATTCGCCTACCCTTTCCTTCCTTTCCCTGTTTATGACGTTTACCTTCTGGTATTTTTAGGTAAACAGTTTTCAGTGTCGATCGCTAATTTGTCATTGTTCATTTAGCGGCAGCGGTGATGTTATCCTCCTATCTGAGGTTTTCCCTGGCACTTTTCATTAACATCACAGTGTTGATCGTGAGTTGAAGTAAATATATTTCGCCTCCTGGTTAGGGGATCGGATAAGCCACTTTCCCGTACTTCTATTAATATTATTTAGTTGCACTGGGTACGCGCCTTCCTGTTGTGCATATTTCAACATTTTTATAGCAGCGGTCAACTCTTTTGTTACTTGTGCCAGTAACCCAGGTATTTGATAATTTATGATTTTTGTTTTGTTTTTTCTGATTGTGGATAAACCCTTGGAATTGATGTCTGAAATTATTTTTAACTACGAACAGACTTACTTTATTATGGGTTTTAAACATGGAATTTATTGACACACTTCAGGATTTTTTGTTTTGTTTTGTTATTATGGATAAAACTAAGAGCAATGAAGCTCAAAGAAACAAACATGTGCAAGGGATTACAACTACCAAACTGGAAAGATTACTAAAAGCGGGAAAATCCAATATTAGCATGTAATATTTTCCGAGATGCTTAAAAGATCCAATGGTTTTTAAAGTGGGTCACCCTCACATAAAACTACTTACGTAAAACTGCATAAAAAGTAAACACAGAAGGAGAACAGCATTTTTTTATACATGGGCATTAAAAATAAAAATTAAATTTGATTGTAAGGCATAAATTTAACGTTGCAGATAATAAAATTGACGAACTAGTTATGTCTAATAGTCGGGTTTTCCAACGACTCAATTGGGAATACACAGCGTAGTAAAATTATAAAAGGCAAAACACCAACCAGGTTACCAAAACAGGTTAAGACAAAGATGCACGTCTGTAATGTAGTTTACATTTTTTTTTTTTTGCATAAAATGATTTAAATTGGATGGAAGTCTAAAAGCTAGAGAATAGTACCCTATCAGAAAACCGTATAACTATTAGATCTTAAATTTATGCATGCAATATTATAAAACGATGGCATTATCTAGAAAACAATGAAAAATATGAATAAAACCAGTAAGAAAATAGTGAAACATTTAAGAAATATTTAAAATATAATTTTATGTTAAAATTTGGTATCAGAATCAGATAGGAAGAGTACATGGTCACGAAAGTCACTCGAGTCAGAGATCTTTAGTGTACCATGCCGATGCTCTTAAATTTGAGCTACCATGCACTGTCCGACCATAACATAATTATAATACAAAAATTAGCTAACTTTAAACAAAATTACCCCAAAATATTTATCCATATTTCACAATTGAATTGAAATAAGCTTAAACCGTTTTAACGTATATCTGGAACAGAAATGAGGCAATGATCTGCGAGTATAAATAGCAGATAGTAGTTTTGGGATAGTATATTTACATGTGTACTTTCCAATTTACATACTTATATAGTTGGAGGACTAGAAACCTGACATTCGCGGGCTGTGTTAACATCTGGTTATTGGCTCCTGAATCTAAAGAGTTATATGTTGCAAGTTCCATAATCTTTGTTTACCATTATTTAATGAGAATTTGTTACACATACATTTGAGCTCATAATTCATTTTTGGTATTAGATAATTAATGTTTTTGCAATCACGAATCTTCCCTATCACAATCTATATTCCCTGGAAACCGTTAATGCTTTTGGTCACGGAAATTTTATACTTAAGAAACCATTAGAATACTTCTGATACTTTGAGTAGTTATGGTCCAGGGTTATTAGGGTTAATTTATATGCGCTAAAATTTGAAATCACATCCAAACAGAAACATCGAGATAGGCGCCGGTACGGTATTTAAAAAAGAAGAGTATTGCACGGTAAGCGGAACATCCATTATTTTTGTTCAGTCCGTGATTTCAAATACGAGATATCCGATTTCATTCCGATTTCAAATGTTATCTAACACACGGCTTGTATGAAAATATCACATTTAACTGAAATTAAAATGATAATATAAAATATTCATATTACGAACAGTAATGAACTAGGGTAAAGACGGACTACCTAATGAATATGAATGAATATGAATATTTCGAAACGCAAATACTATCAGGTATAAAAGAAAACAGAATTATTTTGTACTTCATTTGTTTTTGCTTCATGAACACACTGGCGCTAGTCTTCAACAATAGCCATAGAATAACTAAAGCTGTGAGTACAGTTTAAAGAGTAAATGCAGTAAAAGATGTCTGTCAGCTGTTGCTATTGAATTTTCACGCACTTTGAGAAAATCTCCTCCTCGAACATTTGCAATCCAACACGTGAAGCACAACTGCTGTTGCGTTTCCTAGTAATCAATTATTGCACGTCTTTCTTAAGATTAAGAAATCTAAGCATTGAGAAACCCAAGGTATTTCGTTCCGAGCATAGGTACCTGCAATTAATATACTCCTTGGTGCAGCAAACCACAGAATATCTTGCTACGAAAAAAGGCTAATCAATCTCGTAAAGTTTAGTTCCACACTTTCACTCATGTGGCTTTCATTTGTTTACCAATCTCGAACCGCACAAATATATATATGTTTCTTAATTTTGGAAAGTAGGTCACTCAGAATATTTGCATATCATGGGTTCATAATCAGAGGTGTTGAATTTGATAGAAAATGGTTTGTTAATCTTTCTGTGTTCTGCTCCAAAATTTAATAAGTAAAAACTTTGTTTATTACATGTTTTAGATTTGTATTACATTTTTTCTGCAAGAATGTACAAATGTTACATTCTGTATAAAAATGAACAGTAACATTTACAATATACGTGTGCTAAATTCACAGATATCGACATTAAAATGACAGTAGATTTTACTGTAACTTTTAAGCATTTCGAGCAATTGCTAATTTCAAGATTGCATATATTTTAAGGAAAAAGCATACTTCTAAACAACTTTAAAAACTTAACTGGCACATTTACATCAAAATATAGGGAAAGTAGAAATTACATGCATTGTGAACTTGACAAGATATGGGAAAAAAATCATCTTTTTTTAGGATGTTATACAGGGTATAGCTATAAACCATAAAGGCTACATTTACTCCACGAGTGGCCTAGGTCGTTAAGGCGCGGACTCGTGAGCAGTAACTCTGGGGTTCGAATCCCGCCAGGACCGTCCTCCCCGACTGAGATTTTTTTCCAGGTTTTCCCTCAGTCCTCATGAATGGTAAATGCCAGGGAGGTACCCTAAACTTAGGCCTGGAACGTTTCCTTCCTTAAAAAAATCCTTTCCCAAAATATCATTTCATCTTATGTATCATCAGTGTCCACCGCCTGTGGTGACTCAGTAGTAAAAACGGGCGTTAAACACTACTCAAAAAATAAATAAATAAAGGCTACATTAGTGCCACAGGGAGAGCAGTTTTAAGAGTCTCACAATTTAGATAGACCAAGACCAACAGACCAAAGTCCAATCGTTGAGATTCACCATGCAGCATACGCAGTCTCTCTTCCAGTCAGTTGCGTGCGGGATTTCAGCAGAGTCGGCAGTTGTGTTGTGCATTCGGGAGTAAGATTTCATTAAATAATGCATAGTGTTGTGCAATAATAATATATTCACTGCGTGGTCATTTGTTCATCTTCGAGGCATACACCAGGTACAAAATATCGTGTGAGAATGAGACAAGCATTTAGGCGTAAATTTTCTGCCAGCCCGGTTTCAACACGAAAAACAATATTAAAGTAGTAAGACATTTAATGATGGATTCTTTGACTGACCGGAAAAAGTCGAGAACATGTGTGCTCACTGATGAAATAAGGTCTTCCACGAAAGTCCACCTTCTTCCTCAGATTTCACGAGTTATGATTTTTATATTTAAGATATATTGAAAAATAGAGTTATATTCAACCAACCCTCACACACGGAGAACTTAAAACAAACATTCGAAACGAAGTTAGATTAATAGGGGAACTGATACGATTATAATAACTCTAAGAAAATTGTAGATTTGAAATCAGGAGAAAAGGGTAACATTTCCAGCACATACTGTAAAGAGGGTGAGTACAGAATCTGTTATTTAATGTGCTGAACTTCAGTTTTAAGCTGCTAGTTTATGCAAGAAAATACTGGTGGAGTTTAACAGCCGACCGACTGAACTATATATCGGGACTTTTAAATTGTTCTCACTGTTTTTGGAAAATTGTTGATTAATATAACAGAAACCTTTGATATACAAAAAAAAAAAAACTGTCATTTTAGTATCCGTTTTCAAAATAGTTCATCTTTCGTAAATTTAATCAGTAAAACCTATTTATTACAAGTTTAAAATTACAAATTTTTTTCAGCAGGAATAAATTAATTTTATATTGTGTATGAAAATTTCTGCAATTAACCAAATTCTAAACATTGTGTAGATGCTGATAGGAATTTGTTCCATGTTTTTTTTTTTTTTTCTTTCTTCTATTAAGTTTACTGCCTCTCAGTACATATTTACTCGTATTTGAGTAGGATGCAGCTAACCTTTATACATTAGCATTCCATTATTTCGTATTATCTGTCCCACGATTTATAGAATCATTTTCTCCAAGGTGTACAAGAGAGAGAGAGACTACAGGAAGTTCATTAAACACAAGGTGGTTGAAATATTCTAATTTTACTGTCCTTGCACACTGAAATAGCAGCGATTATCTTAATAGCGGTTTTGACCCTTTGGTTTTATATTTGTTAAAAAATTTCAAGGTCTAAGGTTACAGAAATAAAAGAAGTACTTGCAGTAATGAGTGACTTTAACAGCCGACACATTATGAAATGGAACAAGTAAGCTCTTCCAGTACCAGCAACTGCAATATGATGCATATATATGGGAAAAGTGATGGTTCAAGAACGTTATGATGGATTCACAACATACTAACAATACATTTATAAAATTATAATAATTAATTAAGTGATGAAAAACTTGCTTTTGGTACTCTGCTGTTTATCAAAGTATTTTGATTTAGGATTAATTACTATGAAAACAGGCTGGATGGAAACAGCCTGAGAGAAACAGAGATAGAGACCATATTAACGGCAGTATGGCTGATTATTCTTTGTGTATAAGAGCTGCATGCTTTCCTGGAGTGTGGATTTCTTCTGGGTTCACTCTGATTGCTCCTCATCTTTTGTTGAGATCCACCTCAATCTCACTCGCTATACTACTGTTTTACTTTAACATCTATCGGCTAGAAATAAGTTGACACTGAAAAGTTTCAAAGATACAGCTCATCTAGCAATATTATTAAGTCATCAATAAGTACATAAAATCTCAAAATAATTAACATTTAATTGCTTTTTCTTAAGAAATGTTATATCATACATGTTGTCTATCATAATATGACAGTAACAAAAAGAAAGTTTAGATTAAAAGCTTATTTGTCTAGATGTCTGACGCTAACTGAATTTATTTAGGACAAAATACGTTTTTAGTGCATTCTAAAATATTTGCGACTGTACGCGTGAAAATATCATGAAAAAAATTCTTCAAATCTCCATCGATCCTGCCTACTAGGAACAGAAAATGGCAATGAAAACCTTTTGTATAATTGTGAGTGTATATGCTCTAGCGGTCGCGATTTTTTGTATTTTCTCAACAAAATTCGACATAAAACCATAAATTAAACAAATAATTCAAAGAGTTCGTTAACTAGCAAAATTAGACCGTGGGGGATGGCGGTTAGCCTAAAGCGAAAATTTAAAAATCACTCCGACGGCCACTAAATTGTTTTCCTCAACGAAACTCGGTATATGCTATTAAAATAAGTTAGTAAAAATAGTTGCCGAAAATCGGTGAAATCAGATTGTCAGGGGAGGTTTACCTGAAACCCAAAATTAAAAAAAAAATCGCTTTAGCGGCACCAATATTTTATTCGTAACGAAACTCTGTGAATACCATTTAAATAAAATAAGAAAAATAGTTTCAGAAAATAAGGAAAATCGGGTCATTAAGAGTGGGGGGTGTACCTGAAAACCGAAATTTTAAGAGTGGGAGTTAAAGTGAAATTTAAAAATCGTTCTAGCTGCCGCAATTAAATTTTTTTAAAGAAATCTCGGTATATGCCATTGAAAAAACAGAAAAATAGTTTCTAAAAATGCCTGAAATCAAACAATTAGGAACAGGTGTATACCTGAAGCCCAAAATTGAAATATCATTCTAGCGACATTAATATTTTTTTTATTTTTGCAACGAAACTCCGTACATACCATTTAAATAAAATAAAAATAAAGTTTCTGAAAATCAGAAAAATTGGTCCATTAGGAGTAAGGGCATACCTGAAAACCGAAATTTAAAAAGCGCTCTAGCGTTTAATTTTCTCTCTATTGTTTCAAAATAAAGTACCAAACCAACTCAGCTAAATAATGTATTTATAACGATGCATATTCTTTATATTTAACACAAGTATCGTTGAAGATAACAAATGTGAAAAGTTAATCTAATATGCGTTTAAGAATAATATTTTTATATAAGAGTTCTCTGTAAACCTTCAGAAAACTTAGCTATTATATATTTTTACATTTAAATTTAAATTAAATTTCAAATTCACTGAAAATAAACGGATTTTTCGATTGTATATTGTGTATATTTGCTTAGTGCATTGTAATTTTTCCTGAATAGTAATATGTTTATGTTTTATTAAAACATATGAACACCTTAAATAATAATGTAACTCGAAACTGCTACTTTTCTCTATTTTAATAAGGGTTCAGTGCATAAACATGGTTACATTTAAAAATGATTAAAATACCCATACAATATAGCTTTGTCTATGAATGATCATGTATTTCATTTAATTAATACTATATCATTATTTTTATGGTATAATAATGTGATTTTTTATACAATTCTTATAGATTGCAAGAATTCTAATTATGTTCCCCCAATACCATACGTAATGCCACAACAGATTTCATTTCATTAATTAATAAGGCCTAATTTATATTTCATATTCATTTTTAACATTATTGAACTTGCTGGAGAATTCGCCACTGCGTGAGAGACTATTTTCTTTTAATTACTTTTGGAAAAGATCAGAAAAAAATCTCAAATGAACAAATCTTAATTTTTTTCAAAATTATTTTATATACTTCAACGAAAATTAATTAAATTATATTTAACTGTTTAACAGAACATCCAACATCTTAGCATTTAAGGTAATAAAGCACGTTCTAAAGAAAAGAAAACAGAAATTCTTCAAATTATATATTTAATCTTCTTCGTTAACTATAGGATTGTAGATACTTTTTAATGATAGTAGAAGAAGCGAAGAAAGTGATAACGTAAATACATTCTGTTGATGATAGTGGAGATGTGCAAATAGCGGTACAAGAAAATGAGTGTAGCGGAACACGCCCATGTGCCTTCCATGCCCTCATCTCTATCTGAAGTTACAGAACAATTTCACATACTTTAATTATAAACTTTTCAGCATATATCGGTAGTGTTTGTATATTGCTGCTTTTTAATTAAAATATACTTATGGAATTTCATTTTTCTTGTTTGTCTCTCCACCTCCCTCTTTCAGTAAAGAAGTGAAAGTTCTTCATCTTCTTTCTCCACAAGGTAAAGGCCTGTCGACCAGTTCCGTCCTCAGTTAAACATATCACTCTATCTTATTCTTGGTCTTCCTACTTGACGATATACTCCAGGTTTATAATTTAGTAAAATTTATGGTATTCGTTTCTCTTTCATTCTTAATATGCGCTATACCAATTATTCTTAATTTCATTCATTTTTTTCATTAGATTATATATGTTTAACTATTTTCCAATTTCTTTTTTTCATTGTTTGTCTAAGAGAGTAAATCCAGACACTCTCTTGAAAATCTCATCTCTGCAATTTCTATTCTTTTCCTGTCTGTCCTAGTCATAGTCCAGTTTTCACTTCCATATGTTGCAATTGGCACTGTTATTTCTTTGTAGAATTTCATTTGTGTTTCTTTTGACATCTTGTTACTTAATGTTCTCCTTATTGTTATATTCAATTGTGTTAATTTATTTAGTTTTATATTCAAATCTTCATTTTTATTGTATGCTTTTTAATTACAAATAATTAAAACTAGAAACTTGTTCTATTTTTCCCTAAATAATAACTATCTTACAAAAAGTCAAGGTTAAAAAATGAATAAAGCCTGCAAAAATTCTTGAACATGCCAGTTCTATTGGAGACCGTAAACATTTTCAAGCAGGAAATCTTTTATTCCAGATTTGCCAAGAAGAAAGTGACCTCACATGGTAAACACGCACTCCTTTCGTTCTCTTTTTACCCTTAACAGCTTTTGTGTGTCCGAACACACTGACGTAACTTCAACATGATTGTTACACAGGTTGACAACGTGTTCCGTTTCTGTTTTTTCTTCAGCAGACCCGACTTTGGATAGCAAGAGCAGTACAACAGCAGAAATAGAATAATCTATGCGTAAAAGTGGAGGTACAGAATTGCTACACTGACCACAAGACTAATGCACTTCGCGTGATAAAACGGATTTGATTACTTTTTTTCGATAATTTCACTCGTAATCCGGCTGTGATTGGTCAACATTCAAAATTTTGTTTCGTTTCATTGGTCAATTTTAAGATGAAATCACAAATTGTCTGTATAATTTTTACTTAAATAAAGTCTAATTTTAAAAAAGAAATTCTTACTCTTAATTGTTGCATTTTGTTATACTTTCAATTATTTATAGAATGTTACATTAGCAAATATGTTTTTTTTTCCTGCATCTGTTTTAACTTTATTACGTTTATTTATCAATGTGTCGAGAATATTTGTTGAACATTTCAAGTAGATTGATGAAATGCATCACCGCGAGGAGTAATTTGAATTTTCACTGCGTAAGAAAAGGCAGTTTTCACTAAACGACTTTTATTATTTAAGAGTTGATCTTTATCCGTGTCGTATAATTAGTCACGTGAAAGGTGTTTAAAATTAAAGTAGTACAAAATAGCTTCACCATATTAATTTAAAAGAAATTAACTAATATACAAAAACAATAAAAAATAAAGATTTTTGTGCTTTTTGGAGAGGGTGCATTTTAACAGGCAGTCCCCTTAATTAGGTTTTAAGTTATTCACTTCCTTTAAGTTCTAAAATCTTGTCAATATCTAAGCACATAAAATCTTAATTTATTATACAATTTATTTTCATTGCTGAATGCATCATATGCTCATTTGTATTCAATAAATGCAGTTTCTCTTTTCTCAACTAAATGATTTGCATAAACACTTTATGCCACTAGATAATCGGTTTCTGAATAATTTTACTCTTCTGCCAACAAGCATTTTACTGCCTGTAAGCAAATGCCGGATAAACATTTTCCCTGTTTCAGCATTTTATAGAACGTATAATAAAAAGTAGTTAACAATTAACTAAATAAATATTTTATCTGTTCGCTATTGCTTCTATCCAATATAATCATGTTGTGCAGCTTGGCTCTAGGACAACATACATCCCTGATGTTGTGTACAGCAGTCCGTAAAGGAAATTACAGTTTCAACTTTAATAAGGAGTTTTCATTGAGAAAAATCACATTAGCAAATACAGTAATAATCCTGAGAGGTACCAGCAGTTACAAATACCTAATTATCAGTTTTAATTGTTAGTTATTTGCGCAAGTGTTGCTCTCTGTACAGTGCAATGCAAAGAGGCGCCATGGCAGAAGCATGTGCTGGCATTATAAAGCACTGTCAAGGAAATTGATTGCAAATTCACCTCTGAGCAACATTTTTCTCCGACTTCTGCTTCTAATCATTCCGCCAACTCTTTCATCTTCATCTTCAACGTCTACAGTACCGCCATGGGGGTCGAGGTCGTTAAGGGTGGACTCGTGAGCAGAAGATCTGGGGTTCGAATTCCGCCAGGACCGTCCTCCCTGACTAAGGTTTTTTCCAGGTTTTCATAAATGACAAATGCCGGGGAGGTCCCTTAACTTAGGTCTGAAACGTTTTCTTCCTTAAAAAAAAATCCTTAATCATTTCATCTCGTGTATCAAAAAACACACCTCCAGGGTAATGCAGTCCGCCGAATTTTAGTGTTCGGGTGATTACATCACTGTATTTTAGGAGTGTGCTTGCTTGGAATTGAAAATTATCATAATTACTTTAGACTATTTGCTGAATAAAATATTAATATACAGCATTAATAAAGGTGTATATTTCTTTACTTACATATAGTTGTCATTGCTTTAAATACCTCGCGTAGGCCTACGAACCAAGAACAATTGCGAATCAAATGCGATAATATGGAGGAGATTGCAAATTAGTTGCTATAATTAAATTTTGACAATATTGCAATGATGGTCGACTGTGATTGGTTGAAATTGAAAACTGTTCATGCGCATATGTAACTGACTGGCTGAATTCGTTTAATTACTCCTAGACTGTCCGATATACGAGACATATATTAATGGCTATAGACTCGCAAATCATATACTTTATCTGTCTTTGGTTTTTTAGTGTCAACAAACAACTTCTGCCATCTTGCAGTATTTACTAGAACAAACGAGAAGGTTATTTGCATATAACAAACTCTATTTTACGGAAATTAACGTGATTTCGGTACCATTCCTCTAAGTATTTAGAAAATATTATAAATCATTATAAATTACCCAGTGAATAACGCGCAGGAAAAAGTCGTTTGCTAACATAGTGGCTGTAATGAATTGATGCTTAAAGACAATTGCAGGTGTGTAATTAAAATTTATGTAAGCGTAAGAAAAAAGAAGAATTAAACATATTTACCCATGTATTATTAACTAAGAGGCGGAGGTGTATCAAGGCAAACGGGTATTTCCACAAGATACCCTTTAATTTTTCGAGCTAAGGCCATCGCCTCTCGTAAAAAAGAAAAAAAGTAACGAAAAGATAAAACATTATGTACTTCTGCAGTATTTAAGATGCTTTCAGCTAAATATTTCACAGTAGAATATAGTAAAGAATATTTTCCTCGTTTTAATATCTATTATTTGAAGGCAAGAGTCTTTCATGAATACTTGCAACTTGCTAAATTTATTTTCAGTATTTCACTTATGTGGGCGTCATCATAAAATCAATCAATGAAAACAAAAATTTGAGTTTTGACCAATCACAGCCCGATATCGTAGTAAAATTATCGAAAAATGTTATCAAATCCGTTTTATCACCCGACGCGTATTTCTATTATGATCAGTTTAGCCAACTCTATACCTCCTATTATATAATTTCTGAGCACGCATCACTGACCACTTTTTGTTTTCAGTAATTGTAAATATAACTAACTTAATGTGTGTTCATTCAAACAATTGTTTTTCGTATTCATCCAAACAGTCTGAAATCATTTTGTAAATTATGAAATACTATCTGCCTAAGCAACCAAACTTTTTAATAAATACGTTGTTCAGATTGGTAAAATGTTTTCTCTGGTTTGCTTTTCTCAGTTGGTATTAGCAAATCGAACAACAGCGACTGTAATAGTGGACTTTCGTCTATTTCGTTCTCACGGTTTCTAAATAGGTAGGCTTTCATAATCAATTATACCATTTTATACAATTGTTAATAATCTGTTTGTCAATTTCATTTACATATATATTACTTTATTCTTATTCTATTCATGAAATAGTCCCAAACCCATACTTGGCTCTTCTTTATTGACATTACTGACAATCGACAATCGTCTATTGCTAAATACCTCGAAAAGGTTAAGTATTCATAAGATAAATATACAATTATTACAATATTGTAAGCCAAGTTTACAGTAATTATATTTAAATTCTTATTTTATTCGTGAAACAGCTCAAATAAATGTCACTCGGAGGTAATTAAGTTCGTGGATTTATCGGCAATATCAAATCCTCTTGTGATA
Source organism: Metallyticus violacea (assembly GCA_030762175.1). Classification (NCBI taxonomy): domain Eukaryota; kingdom Metazoa; phylum Arthropoda; class Insecta; order Mantodea; family Metallyticidae; genus Metallyticus; species Metallyticus violacea. Next base: position 55,116,198 of record CM060842.1, read on the forward strand.
TTACTTGCGATAAAATATGCATTTTATATAAAGTTAGTAAAAACAAAAGCAGGCTATATTAGACTAGACAAAATCACGAAAAAAGACAAAAACTAAATATCGAAGTACTCATACCGCTACAACTAAATACAGAGCAAACTGAAGACAATACGGTTAGAAAACAATAGCCAAAGCAACCTTAAATTGCTGAACTCCAAAAAGACGAAATTCAGGAAGACTGAGAAATAGCTGGATAGAACAGGCTCAGGGGCTTAAATCGTGTTGCAGAAGAAGGACAATATAGCTATATACTTACAAGTTCTACAATAATTATTTTGTAGTTAGAGTAAGTGTTTCAGTGTTGGCTACAAAAATATATTTCAACCAATTTACAAAAGGAAGTATTATGTCTTAGAAAATAAATTGTAAGTGGAACTGCGATAATACCTCAGTTTTTCGGATTAACTGCATGAACTCGGAAACTAAAAGCAGCACTTATGCTTTCCTTCATTCTAATCAAGTTTGGTCTGCATTTTGTTCTATCACTGTTAAATTCTTGGGTATTTGGGTCTCCTATTTCGTTTAGTTACCCAGTAGTATTGTGTATCCTATTATTATTCTAAGGAACTTTATTTCTATTGTTTGTATTACAGTTTGCTTAGCTTAAATTATTTTTATTAATATCTCTTTCTTTATCAACGGTTATCTGACCCTAGAAAGTACGATATAAACCATTATTTTTGTTATTTCAATTGAAATTTCCATACTGTACGATATGTTTCTGTTCATAAATGCAGCTTACAAATCACTTTTTAGGGTTTCCTTTTCATCTTTCTATTTGATTGCCTGCAAAAATCAATATTTGTATTACTAATTTTCCCTAAATTAATGCCTCATCATCATCATCTGAACAGTACTAGTGAACAATACAGAAATATTTTCTATCTACACACGGGGGTCTTAAACAAGCAGTTTGAGATAGGACACACGGGGTTTTCAAACTTAAATGTTGGGGCTTAACGTTTTAAGAGGGTATGCCGTCATTGACTCTAACTTTAGGAAAAAATACAATCACAACTTTGTTTATAACAACTGAATAACATTATCAAGCCAATGCAGTGGCACCAATCTGTGTACAGCTTAATATTTTGCAGATTATTTTAACACTTAACTATGAAATCTCTGTTCATTGGTTTTAATAATCCGGTTCATTTCAATTATTAAGGAGGTATGAAGCCAATACAACTTTTAATTTAATACTATTTAACTTTCTGAGATTTCTGAGTGCCAAATGGCAATTATTCAATTGTCCATATTAACTTGTGACAATTTTCGTCCGTGACCCTAGTTTCCTATCTCAAATTACTTGTGTAAGATTCCTTTATACATATTGAAACTATTTCTGTGTTTTTATTTAACAGTCTGAATATCGATTTAAAATAGCAGTCGCATTTATTGAGTTTGAGAAGAAGTCTAGAACTGTTTGCAATTAGTTGATCGCTTCATCACTCCTCAACAAAGGTCATCGAACGCAGATGGTCAACATTACTATCACGTGACTGCTTAAGAACTTCTTCCTGCATTTTTATACACACTCGTTTTAAAAGTAGCCCTAGCTTTCTGTAGGAGATGATTCAGCAATATTTTAGTTTCCTTCTTCTTCCTCTTCTTCTGTAAACGCAATCTCTCGCTATAATTGCTGGTTACCGATATATATATATATATATATATATATATATATATATATACATAGTTGCTCCAATACTGGTAATTGTCTTTAAGTCGAAAGCGTACGCGACAGGATGTTAGCTTACTGTCCACAACCCTTCGCAGACATCTACACATCATGGGAATCTCCCATGACTTGCTGCAGGATGAGTGGAAAAGACCTGTTTACATTTGATTAGCATATCTACATATTTAACTTTGAGATCTTCGTTTTTAGATCCACTAATATCATGGACAAGTATTCTTTTTAGAGATTGTGTCCTTGAATAAGCTAGTATGGGGCATTAAAGGCTTACATACAGGGTCCACCTTTTGCTAGTACTACTACCACTACTGTTGATAAAAAAAGGAGGAGATATTGATGCCAGAGAAAGTAGCAAAAGAAGATTTCGAACATTTTGGAGAGCTTTTTTATTTTTTACATTTGATTACATCAGTATGTTTTCATGCATTGTGTTTAATATCTGTACCTCTGAAAATAAGTGAAAAAATATCTCAGATTGAAATCTTTGGTACCAAGAATAAAAGCATGGGAAATAAAAAAATAAAAAAAAAAAAACTAATATGGCTATGTTACTCAGTGGTAATGAGATGAAGGCATTTACTAATTACAAAGTACTGACAAATTCTACCTGTATTAAAGGTTAAAATTACCGAAAGACAAGAAGAGAGAAGAAACAATAATAAGATAAGAACGAAATGTTGAACGAATAGCAAAAACTTATAAAAGGATTGAAGATAAAAAAAAAACTGTAAAAGGGAATTATGTGTGAATAAAAGAAAAGAAAAAGACGAACATTACGGGATTAACAAGTACTTGAAGAAACCGAGGCAACGAAACTTTTGTTGCGAACTGTACTCAGAACATTTGATTAAAAACAGATGCAGCTCGCTCCAAACGCAATTCATATTTTACAGTCACGGCAAAGTGAATACTGATGCATACAAATGAAAGCTTGTTGGCATTTCTTAAGTGCACTTTGTGGGATGTTCACCTTTAGTAAAAAAGAAACGGAGAGGTTCTTACTAGGTCGCACAGAGGTCATCTCTACGTACGTACTCTATTTATTCTTTCACGACTAAATATTTAATGCCAACTGTTTGGGATTTTAGAACGATAGATTGATAAGGAAATTGAGTTTGGAGACCATAAAATTTTAGAGTTATCACCGGAATCTATATTTTACCTGGTATTGAAAAGAACAGGTGCTTTTTCATATAAATATATAGAATTACATAAGATAATTAAACTGTCAGAATCTTATGGTATTACAATTACAAATGTATCTTTGGACATTCTGCAAACATCTACACAATAGGCCTTTCTTCCCAATATATACTTACTCACACTACAACATATCAGCAATTATGTTTGGAAAAATGGCTCTAATTCGCCCCTGACAATCCAAAATGCAATGACGTGGTAGGAAAAATTATTGACCTACCAACGAAGGGTTGGGTTAGATTAGATTGTTTGGAGTGGAGGAGGGTGTACTTGGGTACTTCAGCCGTGCTCACGTTGGCCGTTTGAGCCCACGCAGACAATAGAGCACTTCTAGGAGGAAGAGGCGCAGTGAGGGAGACACCAAGCAGCCAGCCACGAGCGATGACTGTGCGGAGGTAGACGGGGTTCCAAATGTTTCCAGAAAGAACACCCCGACGCCAAAAGGAGTTCTGAGTTCCTCAGAAGATCCACTTGCATATCAGATGCCGAGACAAAAACGTTTACCTCGCCTTGGCACTTTCGACTTTATAACAGAACCACGGAATGAAATAAAACAAAATGAGAGAGAGGAAAATTCGTGGAAAGTAAAGATTTAGCCTAAGCGACCACCGAACTATGGGGAAAAAAAAAAAAAAAAAAAAAAAAAAACCCTTCGGTAACAATGAAGTAACAGAGCTGGATGGCTTAGGTGGTAAATCTTGAGAATCACATCCTGGAGGCTCCGGGTTCAAATCCCTTGGGGCCAACTAACTTGACCTTAGGGTTTTTCGTGGTTTCCTTTGGTCGCTTAGGCGAATGCTGGTTTGGGTCTTTGCTCTTCACGACTTTTCTGCTATCCCCTTTCATCTCATCTTATTCCAAGGATTCGATTACAGGGTCGAAAATGCCAGGTGAGATAGGCTGCAGCGTGATGGTGACTTGTGCTTGTGTCCCGGCGTCTAATATGGAAGTGGTCCGTCTGAGGGTCTCGAACTCCTATCTGGAAATATAATTAGGTAACCCGTCTACGTCTTATAACCTTGGATCAAGATCGCCCGATGTACCCTTCCTGCTGGGGGCGCCCTAATTGAGTAGTAGGTGTGTATTTATTACAGTGGCCCCAATACAATACAAAACAACTTCAAGAGGCGCACGGGTTCAACGGGCTATTATGATAATCTGTATATCTATGATTTAGCACAAAATATTACATTAGATATTCACAATAAGATATAAAACATATATTCAAAATAAATATAAATAAATAAATATAAAACAAAAGCAGCATAAAATGAAAAATACCAGAACACCTTTTAAAATATTAAAAACATTTGAAAAACATAAAGAAATTCTATTATGATGGATGACACACAGCTGGGATTCAGTCAATTTGTTTCCCCCCAATCCCCGCCCCGGTTATCAGCCTTTTCAAACCTGAGCTGTCTCACTTTTATCAGAAATTTACCTAATCTCTTCTTCCTTGTCTACCAGCAATGACCATCTCCCTCTTTTACTATAAAGGAGGAGGTAGATAATTTTCCCTCCATTCTTCTATAACTTTACATTCAGCCAAAATATGTTTACACGATTTTCCCCTCCTCACAGATGGGGGGTAAATTTTCCGCTCATATTTTCATTGATCTTAATCATCTCCCTTGCCCCTGGTCTGAGCACGGGATCCCTGTCTCCCTGTCTAGTGAGTTTAGTCCTTGCTTTGGAACTCTATCCCTCATTCTGATTTTAGCCCCGATTGTACTTCTAGCAAAATTATCTCTGCATTGCGCATTTGCCCGCTTCCTATCCATATTCCTAAAGCGGTTCTTAACCCTCCTCTATTCGCTCTTTCTATTTCTCTGACCCGCCATCCAAATGGAGTTAAGCCTTGTTTTTTCTAGTCCCTTTCTTAATTTGGATGTCCATGTGTTGCTCCCTCCCATTCCCGGCTATTGATGATTGCACATTGCCCAATCTGCCCTGATTTTACGGTCTATGTTATAGTCTGGCTGTAGGCCCCAAATTCTCTCTTAATTCCTCAGTTCGCTGTACCCCTACCCAGCCCCAAAATTCCTTTAAGAAAACAAGTCTTCGCTAAATCTAGGGGTTTATTCCCAATCCAACATTTCTACCTCATATGTCATGTATATCTTACTAGGCCCATCACTACACCTATAGGCATGTCTGGGATTTACTTGCTTTCACTCCTACTTTATGCTTTGTCAAGTCAATGGCATCTTTCACCTTCCGTTAATATTCAAGTATACGAAAGTCTTCGCGTTGTCTGTCCCGCGTACGTCCATGTATCCCCCTCCTACTAACCTATCCATTCTTGAAAATCGTTGTCTTTGTGTTATTTCCATGAAGGGTGAGTAACCCTCTTCGCAGTAGGCCCAAAGTCTGTCCTCTCTGTAATCGACATAGAACACGTTAGCAAATCATTCACGTACTTGCATACTTCCTGCTACCTCCATGTCTTCCAGTAGCATCACGTCAATAATTTCATCTGTTGGAATAAGGCTGAAGCATCAAAACATTATCCTTTTTCTCTAACAATGCAATACAACAGTGAAGGAGTTTCCTATCTCTGAAGTGCTTTCTCGGAAGGTCTGCAAAATGTTCCTCTACACCTGCAAACGCTGAAAAGCAGTGGTTTGATCTTTGCAAACAATGGACATCAGAGGGAGCGAAACGAAAACAAACAAGAGTGTATTATGCAGTATTGTTGGACAGTTTTAAATCTGAATTGCTCAGGAAAAAGTTCTTTTGCTGGACAACACACCCTCCCATACATTGACGAAAATGCAGGAATGAGGGGGGAGGGACTTCGTGGATTTAGTTCTTAGTAATTTATATTTCAATAAAAATGTGTTTAATTTTCGTTTTTTACCCCATTATCAAAGTTTCTTTTTATGATTAATTTTTAATTTCCTCATTTTATAATATTATGCATTATTATTAAGTAATTCAAGCGTTTTATTGCGTCACTTTCTTAGATGGTCATCTGAAAAGGGGCAATATCTAAGAAAAATTGTGTACACAACATATGAAAGGGAACGCGATCTATATCACAACATCGTGCCGGCTGCTGCGCAACTTTTCCGCTTCATACACATGCATATGTGATCTGATATGGAATGTTTTGTGTTGCTTGAATAAAATAATCGTTTTTAAAATGAACGGTCCTCAAGCGCAAAATTAATTGTAACAACATCGTGTTAGTAGCTTCCTGTTACACTGCTATTATCGAACCTTCTCCGTAGATTTCCATTGTTATATCTCGTTGCGAAAGAAATAACGGCATTACATAAAACAGAGCAATTATAATCCTTTCTTTTGATCCAATTAAAACTTTTGAAATTTCTCCCAAATATGGGTAAGCGAGGCGTGAGGATACATAAGGGACAGTAACAGGTCTCTTCGTAATGGCTTATGTTCCAGATCGATCCTCACGCGTCCTTAATTGGAGGATGGTTTGTAAGAATTTTTGAAATGGAGAAGAAAGCAACGTTCTACCTTGCTGCGGTCCTTTCATTTGTACCTGATGTTCCAGGATTACAGAACCAGTGACTGTAAAATATTATCTGGCAACTGCATTACGCTCTGTATATATTTCAAAAGTTTCAGTCATAATTTTTAGAAGTCTTTGTAAAATCGAAAACTATTATAATTATAGCATAACACGAAATTTTCCCTAAGAAATATCACTTTTAACACCTCCCGCCTGAAATGTTGCCTGTTGTCTCATTAAGACATAATGAGTGAACCAGGAGAACTGTGATAGATGCTTGAATCACTAATTATGTCTGCACCATTTGCTAGCCATTAAGATCAAATGTGCCTGAATATGCAAAACGAAAGTTTTGATTTGATTAGGAAAGGGAAAACCCTAAGTTTAAATCTCTACACTGATGATTTTACAATATGTATATTAACATTATTTGCAAATACATTATACATACATTTTTAATGTATAATATTGAATTATGTTTCTTTCAACCGCTATACTATTGTGCGTTTTCTATCTTAATACATTTTAAAACTTGTTCATAGTTTAATTTCTTTAATAGTAATGATTTATTCTGTACGTGATTTTTTTAAAAGTAATTTTAGCTGGAATTGTTTGTCAATTATTTTATGAAGCAATGCACGTGCATCTGTTGGTAAGCACTACTTGATTATCTGTTTGTCTAAAAATACTCTCTGGTGATTTAACAATTATGTTATGCAGAGAGGCGCGCTTAAGGGGATCAAAATAAAGATTTTCGTTAATTTTTACTTTTCATATTTTTAAAATTGTGATAATTCCGCTTGTTTTGATATATTGTATTTGTTTAGTGCAGCAGGCACTTGATTTATACCTTTGGACAAACTATTCAATCAATTATACATCAAACAAATATAATTAATGGTTGGATCGAAGGGGGTCTCTTATTTCCCTTCCCATTGGGTCATCTTTGTACGGGACATAGATGTTGTATCCTAGATTATAGAGGCTGCAGAGCGTGTAGTTGTAGATGCATTTTTGATGTCGGTATCTTATCAGGTTGTCGTAGCATATTGCTGCAACTGCTTTACTTTATGGGCACTCAGGAATAACTTTATTAAGTTATACGATAATTCTATAAAAATTTCCAAAACTTTTTAAAATTATATTTTACAGCTTTTTTTACCCTCTTCAGCATTATTCACTTTGTTCAACACCAATAATGTTGTAAATATTTGCTCTAGAGAACAGATATATTTTTTATTTTTTCAGTAAATAAATAAATAAAATAATTAAAAGACAGCATCAAGAGAAAGAGATGCAGGACTATCAGCGTGGAGAGTTGTAAGGTTCTTTTCCCTACAAATTTGAGTTTTATTTTCATTTTTGTTTAATTGCAATTTCTCAAAAAATACCTACACTTTTCCATATAAATTGTACATTATATCATAAACTTGTAAGCACCTTAATTTGAATCTAGTAGTAGGAACGATATTAACAGAATAATAATTAATATAACGCAAAGAATTTTATGTATACTTATTTTTTAAAAAAAATAAAAATTCAAAATTCTTAGGTAAAAATAAGTGCACCACCATATTTTAAAAGTAGTAGCTTTCTTACTGTTTAGTGTAACTTCATTTTTTCATCAATTCAATGCAAAAGTGATCATAAGTACATCTTGCAAAAATTTAACATTTAAACATTTTGTGGAATAATTAATGAGCTGACTTTAATTTTGTGGTGATATGGCATTTTGACTCCCGTTGAATTAAAATTAAAATAAGATAACAGCAATCAGGATTCCTTTACTCTGATCTTTGATTTAACTAAACATAGCGCGCAGAGGAGTTGGCACAAAGACCTGGTTGTCATTTCATTTAAATGACATTTGTTAACGATTTTAGAAACCATGTTAATATTAGTATACTAGACACCATAATTTAGTAGTGATCATCTAATCGAAACACTTTACAAGTTTCCATCGAGTTAAAGAATAACTCATTCTTCAAGTTAGTGAAAAAATATATGACAACGCAAGTGAGCAACTTTACAATAAATATCCTTTAACGTCAACAGTTTTTAAGTTTAAAAGACAATGCGACCACCATTTTCCTAATTATAAAACTCATCCAACCATAAGCTTTCAGTCTCTCTTTATGTGCACCGTTGTCATTGCGCGAATTTTTGACTCGCAAAAGCAATAGAAACCACGTAAAAATCTTTCTTTTTGCTAACCGCAGCACTCTACTTCGAATAAACAGAGCTTTTAACCCTAAAAACAGCTCTCCGTTTGCTTCTCATTAGTTGTACAGGGGAAAATCCAAGTTCATTCGTAGTAGATTTTTTAAAAGCATGGTAAGTTGGCCTTGAATGACCTTAAAACGAAGCAAACGCACTAGACCTTCACGATTGCTTGAAACGTGAGCCAGTTTCAGAAATGTTGGAATTACCGAAATGCACTGAATTCGGTGTAATTTTCTCTATTGCTGTCCGAAGGTCAACAGCTTATGCAGGATTGCAGAGCCACTGGAATTTTTGACGTAGACATACAAATCTTTAATAACTTGTTTTGTTCCTGAAGGTAGACCGCTTTGATACCGTCACAACTTGTTTACTTTCAGAACATGTTTCTTAATAGTTCCTATTCGCTAATTCGTATAGAGGAATCTAATTCTCTTGAATTTGAGATTATTACAAGAAAATAAGTAATTATGCAGAACCATTCATAAAAACGCATGTAGAATGTCACGGTTAAAAGGGTAGAAACTTCTAAAATAAATTATCCGAACCGAAACCGAGAGTATTTCAAATTAAGATGCGCGCATAAACAAACAGATTCAGCCCTAGTGTGAAATGTGTTAACTTTTCAAAGAATATAAATGAGGTATATTGTAATAGACCGATAAAAGAGTATTCCAACACTCTATTTTTACTTTTAAAGGCTTTCAGGAGTTGCCTGTTATTGCTAACGCCAAACTCATCTGTTCTATCAGTTGTATTGGCCGAAGTCGTTAAGGCGTGAACTCGTGATAGGAAGGTCTGGGGTTCGATTCCCGCCAGCATCGCCTCCCTGGCTGTGGTTTTTTCCAGGTTTCCTCATAAATGGCAAATGCTGGGGAGGTATCCTAATTTTAGGCATGGAGCGTTTCCTTCCTCAAAATAAATCTTTTCCCAATTCATCATTTCATCTCATGTATCATCAGTGTCCACCGCCTGTAGTGCCTCAGTAGTAAAAACGGGCGTTAAAAACTACTCAAAAAAAAAAAAAAAGTTCCGTGCCAACATTGCCCCTGGCTATTTCACATATCCAGGTAGAGCGAAATATCTGCCTTTTCCTTTAACCTTCTGGTGAATAAATAGAATCCTCTTCAGCCATCTTTCTTCTGATATTCTTCGAATATGGTCATGCTATTGTGATGCTCTCTATTGTATTATCGCTGTAAGCTACAGATGCGGCAGTTCCTTCGCTATTCATCCTCTTCTAATGAACAAATCTTTTAATTGTTGCACGTTGGTTTTTCTTCCCCTCCATAAATAATAATACTTTCAATAACAAAACGCAATGCTAAGTTGTAAACAAAACAGCAGAACGCCGATTATGCTTAGTTGACTTATTATCCTGTTTATTACACTTGAATGTATTTGTGTAATTTATCTTACTTCCTACCAGAATTAAATGTCAAACGGACTTGCAATAAAAATTGACCACATCTCTGCTCTGCCCGTCAGTAATATCGTATTAGACAAGTGAACAGAGGTGTTAACATCATCAGGACACGCTGTCATGCCCCTAGAATAGGTTTAGAGTTATAGGAAATCATATTTTTTATTGCTGGTATATTTACTTTTTACCCAGGGGATTGGTTCAGCAGGTAAGTTTTGGGGCTCATTTTAGGCACATTCTAGTTTCAAATCCTGCGGCCGACTCACCTGACTTGAGATTTACCGTGGTTTTTCTCAGACCATTTTATGAAAGGGCAAATGCCTGGTTAGTATTTCTCTGCCACAGATTCACCTTCCATTTCATCATTTATCTTTTTCGTCTATCTGTGACCAAAGATCGCAGGTTCAATCCCAGCCAGGATTAATGGATTTTTTCGGACGTAAAAATTCTAAGTATGGCTTCCTTCGGAAGAAAAGTAAAGCCGTGGATCCCGTGTTGTACATTTACGCCACATAAAAGAACCTCAAGCCTGAAAGAAGAGGCCTCTGAGCAAAATTTGTCGGCCGTTTCACGCCCTGAATTGAATGGGACGCTGATGACCTGAGATGTTAAAGAGCGTCCGTAAACCACATAAACAAAGTCTATCTTGATGTTTGCATCTGTTGTGTTTGTGCTGTCATCGAGGCGTCCCTGACATAGGACTGATCATCTATTCAGGGAACTCCTCATTGTTCATGTGTATTCTGTGTGCGTCCAGAATAAACAGCTCCCTTGTAAGTACTAACCCGAGCAATGATGTGTAATGATGGATCTCCGAACTTAAGAGAAGTTCGAGAAAGCGGTATATTAAACCAAACAGAAATCGCAAACGTTTTAGGCATTTATTAAACTACATCTAAAGTGAGGTGAAAACACATGATATGTATAACTGAGAGACAAAATGGGTTTTAATATGCTTTGCATAGTCCAAATTACTAACCTAGAAACTAGAAAAATGATTAGTTATTTTCATTCCATTATCATATATGGGATTATACTATGGGATAGTACAACAGGTTGGAAAACTATCTTTAAAGAAAGAATACATTAAAATAAATAAACAATAATCGGCATTATATCACAGGTTGTACCAAAAGATTCGTACTGAGACCTATTCAAAATGTTGATTATATTAACTTTACATTCTCAATACTTATAGGAAATAAATTAATATATACATACAAATTTTGACAAACCATAGGACTCACAAAATCAATATTCTCGTAGAATAGAATTAAAATAAATTAAAAAAAAACACCCATGCACAGATTAGCATTGTATGAAACAATTCTCATATGCTGGTTTGCAAGTGAGTGTAGGTTTTTATATTAAACAAATAATATGAATTTGTAAAGCTTATATAGCACGCTTAACTCAAGCTTTATCCTAATTAATAAACAAAATAGTTAATTAAAAATAAAAAGAGCAAAAAGATGAATTAAAGTATGAAATTTGAAAATACAAAAAATAGCTGTTGCTGTACAAAGCAAGGTGATTAAAAATGTGCTATATAATCGAACAGGGTATAAATATTGTGGCAAAAGAACTCTATTTAATCATTACAGTAGTTAATTAAAAAATACTGGTGGAAATGTTGCAACGTGAACTTAATAACATACTCAGGTTTGGGGAATGAATGAAGACGAAAGGTTTTGAAAATTTTTGCATTGTAGCAAGGTTACTACATGTCATGGCAGGGAATGTAACTTGTTCACTGTTATTAGACAATGCCCTAGGAAGAGGTTGCACGATACTATTAACGTGAAAGTGGAAATTTCCGCTAGTGCTTGACCTTGCCTGCGTAGTTCTAGTGTTTCATGAAATTCACATAATACGCACAAGTATATACAATATGTGTGCAAAATTTCCAAGAGGGTAAAAAAAAAATTCTGAAGAAAGCTGAGTTTGTCTAATATAACAAGAAAAGCAACATGCAATTATATTCTTTATAATAAGTTTGCCTTTCAAGCATAATTAATACTCCCATATGTATAATGCTATTTATACAAATAAACTTGCTTCTCATTGAACGTAAATAAATAGAAAGCATTAAAGTTAACACAAACTTCTCCAATATAGTACACTATCGTACTAACAACATAATTAATTAGTGCAGAAATATAACATTGGCAGATGATATAATTTAACTGGGTATGAATTTTCAAATAGTAGGATTATATATTGAAATTGATTGAAAGAGTTAAAAAAGAGCACTAGAAGAAATTGGTACAAGAATATATGGCAAATGGGAAAAAATAATACAATAGAATTTTGGAAAACAGAAGAATAAAAACGGCATGAAAATGGGCAAGTTTTTAGAATAAGATTCCTTAAGGTTATACAGAATAATAATAGCGAGGAATATGTTGACAGCTGCTATAAAGAAGAAAGACAAGGATTTGCCTGGAAGCACACAAATGTATTGTTTCTAAAGTTAGATATCTGGAATTTACTGTAATGCAGTGAAACCTGGAGAGAAGCTATTTGGGATTCAAAACTGTATGAAATGAAAGACGATATTGTAACAGCTAAAATGTTGGCAGTTGGATGATATAGAGAAATAAAATGATGAGTGATTTGTAGAAGAGTTAAGGAGAAATGGATCTGAAAAATTAGATTATGATGCATTTAATCTATAAGGAGAAATGTACCATGCTTTATATATTGTAAGAGAAACACAACGTTTGCTAGTTGTAAATCCATTACAAAAAAAAAAAAAAAAAAAAAAAAAAAGGGAAAAAAAAAAAGAATATGAATATTATATATTTTGAACTAACAGAAATTTGAAAGCAATAAGTTTGCGAAAATTACATTGATTCGTGCATAATGTTCACTAGGATAAATCTTTTGGACAAGTGAACCTAAAACATTAGGGTGAATGGGATAGGATGGTTCCAGCATATTAGGGTGGCTATTTGTAAAAACTTATAATTGTAAAATTGATTAATTGAAATAGTGTAGTTATCAATAAAATCAAATCAATTCAACAAAAATATTTACCGTCTGTGGTGCCTCAGTAGCAAAAACGGGCACTATTCAATATATATATATATATATATATATATATATATATATATATGATCCGTATATATGGGAATGAATTTTTTGCAACTGACCTCCAAGTAACTCCGCAAAGTCCTTGAAAATTGCAGTAAAGAAAATATCAAAATACTTAATACCTCGGTCACTGAATCGATTAATGCGGTGTTGGTCCTGTCCTAATAATTTATAATGTACCCCAGCAAGAAGGCATTGTTCACAAGGAAAGGTTACCTGAAAACGGGCCCAGTAAACGGACCGCCCGGGTAGACACAGATTCAGACATAACTAGGCAATTCTCCGCCAATTCAGGTAATTCTAAGATAGGATCATGCATATGCTTTAATTAATAAAGAAGGAACAGAACTTCAAAATATAACCAGAAGTGAACGTGGTAGAAACAGGTAAAGAAAAGGGGAAAAAAATCTTTAAACAGTGACGATGCGTGGCTTATAACAATACAAAATTGCAAACTCCAAAATGAATGAAACCGAAATTAAACAAATTCGGACATTATAGTCAGTCTCCGGTCCTGGCGTTTCGGGAGGATAAAGAAAGAGGGAAGATGTCAGCGCTACCAACCTAAGGCGTGAATAGCACATCTAAATAGCTTCTACAGTAAATGAAACTATTTTGATACGTTTTAACCGATAAATATTCTAAAACTGCTACTCTGGTTGGGTATCCTGTAACGTTTTTAATAAAGATATTTTATTCTACTAGATCCGAGCTCTGCTACACGCTAAAGAATTAATTCACGGTTTGTATTACTGGGAATGACTCGCTCATCGGTAGTGAATGTAGTCTGCTAGCACCAATCCCTCTCGTGTTGCATCCTGCACTATGTCACCAACTCTGTTTTAACTGAAGCACGTGCGTCCAGTTTGTTGTGTTGGTTCAAGCAAAACTGGTTTTCTGTTGTGCCTGAGCGATTTACTGTTTTATTGTTCTTGTTCTTATATTTGTTTATAATTATTGTTATAGCAACATGGTATGGTTCGTCAGAATCAGTGCAGAAAAAAATCAGGTCTTATAAGAAGGTTACAGTAGCGATACAGAACCGGCAACACAGCTTCTCTGAGTCACGGGGGCTGAGCGCCTAGAGTATAATGCAATATATCAAGCCGATAATTTTGGACTAAAGCAGTCAAAAGGAAGGAATCATGGCTTCAGTGTAACAGAGAAAGAGATATTTTTATTTATAACATGTATAATCTTAATTGCACTTGAAATGAACGGATGTGTACCGCATAGTACAGCTGCAATTAAATCAGACATTTCCTTTTCTACATGTAATGATCATAGGAAATGAAAAATACACTGTCAATAAGGAAAATATGAAAGAGAAAAAAAGTTGCTAGAAACGCCGCATATTTTTAATGTTAGCAGAATGTGATATTGTTAAGCTATAACGCTATACACCAAACTAGAACTTACTTAGCTAATAAAAATTCAAACTAAGAGCTCCACTCAACAAAGAATGGTCATACTTTTTTCAGACATAATTTCTTGTTCTGAAAGTGAACTTTACAATATTTTTTTAGTTTAACCTGTAATGTACACGTGGTATTAGTTTAATTGTTGTCACTTACGATTCCCGCCTCTGAGAGGGGCGCAAGGACATGTTCAGATCCGCCTACAACAAAATGAAGATTAATATGCAACGAACAAAATGCTGCTCTGATATTCTGCCTTCGTTCCATCAAATCTTCAGCTGAGGCCTATACATTGTTGCAGGAGGCCTAGGGAGAATTTCTTCTTCCCTATAGTATAGCTCGAAGAATATCCCGCGCTCCAGTTTGTTTTCTAACGGAATTAAACATTAAAACCCCTCTGTTAATGCGAGAGAAGATCATCGAATAATATTAAGAACATCCCAAAATTATCCCCGGGTGCCACATATGCATTGGTAACTGAAAAGTAGCACATGAGACGTGTTTGTGCTCGGTGGGTTCCGTGCAGGTTTGCAGTTGAAGATCGTGTTTCTCGAAGATGCGGAGTTTCTTTCAAAGTTGCTGATTAAACTTGGCAACATAAAAAATAAAGAAAGAAAGAAAGAAAAAAAAAAAAGAGGTTGCTACTGCTGGGAAAGTTACGGTCATCTCACTTTTCGTTATTCAAGGAATTGTTTAGTAGCATGTCGTAGCTGCACACACAGTTAAAGCTGGATAATACTACAGAGATGCCCTGAAGACATTTCCGTGCCAAAAGCTGGATGTTGCACCGCAGTAATGCACGGCCGCACATCACAAATGTTGTTGCTGAATATCTCATAAAAATCAGCGTTAAGTCAGCCTCCCCATACTCCAGATTTAGCCCCATGTGACTTTTTTATTTTCCCCAAATGAAAGAATAACTTTTTCCTTCATCAGAGGCAATGGTGAAGGCTGTGGCGACGATTCAGAATGACCCGTCAAAAATGATTTCCAGCATATCTTTGAAGACTGACAGAAACGCTGAGACAGGATCATTGCACCCAATGGGAACTACTTTGAGAGAGATCATCAAAATTGTGAGCATGAATAAAAGAACTGTATCACAAAGTATGATTCTTTATTGCACAGTCCTCGTATAATAACTTAAAAGTGCCACTCACATTTTGAACTACAAGCGTTACATTTTTATAAACTGATGAACAAAAGGGTTCACTTTTCCAAACTCAATGTGCTACTATAGTGTGACGTTTTCATAATTTGATCGGAAGTTTTGCTCTATGAAATTTATCACTTACCGTATTGGCATCCGGTTACTAGAATATATTTTTAAACATCGTTATTTACCATGACATCATCACCTAACGAAATTACTATTGACACAACCTTCCTGTTAAAGCCTACGATATTTTGCTCTTGCATTGTTTGTGATGGTCACTGGTCAAGTACGTTTAGATTCAAGGCAATCTCGCGGCACGTTCAGTCAGTGGCTATTAATCATATTGCCCACTCGATCTAAACCCCGGATCGGGTTACAAGGACAGCAGGAGGGTATACCTACAGTTCACTCTTCCGCAGCGGATATAAGTCATTACAGAAGTTTTTGCCTCGTTAAATATGACTCAAGAACACCCCGTAGCCCCGCGGTTACAACATTCTCTCACTCTGCACAAACTTTACATGAGTCATTTGTTATGTGACAGCTGCGACAACCCAACCGCCTGCACGTTTCGGGTGGGCTGTAGAAAGTGCAGGGCATCAAGTGAGATGCAAAAGGAAGAAATTCCTCTACAGGTTTACACATATGTAGTGCCAATGACGTAAGAAAAACAAGAAAGTGGACTAGGAACAAAGACGTTAGAAAACATGGAAAAAGCAGTCGCACCAATGACAATCAGTGTCTTAGTTTCATTAAAATTAAAAAGAAAGGGCAAATATATTTTATCTAACACGTACACGAATTCTAGTACTTTCCAAAGCCAAATATATTCAAACTGAGTTAAATTCTGTGTACTAAGAAAAGGGTATGAATATATCAAAATGTTGAGAATGGGACTACTTTCAGAAAGACGAATTATTGAAATATGTTTTGAGAGAAAAGATAGACTTATGATGCTAAACTTATGATAGTTTGAATTTTAACAAACACTTTCGGGCTTTTTGGTCGTGGTCTAATGGTCGATTCATATTTTTGATGGCCCGACGTTTCGCTCAACACTGTGGCGGACATCTTCAGAGGAATAAAATAAAATGTATACTTGACACTCAGTGGCTGATTCTAAGAATGATGTTATGTCAACCATTGAGCTGTGAAATGGGAAGCAGAAAAGGGGGGGGGATCACGCTCAATATCTTTCAATCAGCCTCTGAGTGTCCAGTACATAGTTTATTTTATTCCTTTGAAAATGTTTGCCATAGTGTCGGGCGAAATGCCAGATCATCAAAAATATGAACCGACCATTAGTCCACGACCAAAAACCCCGAAAATGTTTGTTAAAATTCAAGACTCCGGCCGTAAAAGCCTACGAATGTACTTATGATTCTTTTTATATAAAAACAATAAAAGGGTTTATGTGAAGATATTACTCAGATGTTTTATTCAGATCTCCTCGGTTTTTATCTTAGCGTGATATTGATCAAGAAAAATCGATAATCCATGATCAAAAACAACGAGGTAACTCACGGAAGTTAAGGCACCTGTATCACTTATCGATACTCAAAGTCAATGAAGGAGCTAATATCTTGAAACAATACTATTTTCTGATACGCCCGCATTTGATTACATCTTTGACATATTTTTCACACTTTAGGTCGACTCCAGAAAGATAAACTCTTTGTGTACTAGACCCAAAGCCCTTTAATTCCTAACAAAATGAGCAGAAGAAATTTTATTTCCTTTATTGACTTTGAATCAGGGCTTGGCAAAAATGCACTATGAAACTTCCGCCGCAAAGGCCCAAAATTTGCTTTAGGTTCTTATATTTCATGAGTTCTACCAACAAATTCAGCTTTACATGAGTGAGACGTTAATAAGGGTTATTGATAGAAACTCGTTGAAAATGACATCATAGTAAGTTTACTAAGTGTACAGTAAATGAATGCTCATTATCTGAGTTTGCTGCTTTTGACAACTATTATTACCCATTTTTGGTGGAGAGCTGAAAACTGTTTACATCCGCTCCCACTGGCGCCTTCCCCACAAGTTAGTGCTTTTTATCATAACATAATGCTGGCTTAGCAGTGTAGCAATACCAGAAGGCACAAACATTGTAGGCTGCATTGTTACTAGGTATAAACAAAATAAAGCTATATCCAGTTAAGGTTCAGGTTAAGGAAACAAAGTCCTCCCTTCCTCATTAATTGCCGCTAGCTTGATGTCAACCCAGCTCCATAATCACTCACGTTCGTGTGCTGTCGTCAGTACTCGGTTACAAACAACAATAACCCCTCTCTTGACAGCCGTCAAACTTAAAATGAACAGGCAATACTTTCATTTCTGAATGACAGTTCTACATAAAGGTAACTTATGCACTTTAGAATGATATGTTACCATTAAAGCCTGAATGTGCTCTATGTAATGCTATTTGTTGATTAGTCATGACTTTTTAAATGTAATTATACATTTCTAGATGTAAAAATGATGATAGTTCAGTATCCTCTTACAGCAGTTAAAGGCAGAATAAAAATAATATAATTTGAATATGTTTAAATCACCTCATTAGCAATTATTGACTCTTACATAAAATCTCATTAGAAAAATTTTGTCTTCCATAGTATATGAGTGATTTTAATTTTAATTCTCTTAGGTGGAAAACTAAAAGAGTTCAAATTTCTTTTTCAGCATGATAACTACCAACCACAGCTGCCATCTTGCTGGTGGCCTGTTTCAGAGCTGGAACACCTCTGGTCGGAAACGTCGCCGAAATTAGTTACTCGTCTAACCCAAGATATTTTAATAAATCTTGAAGAACGAGATTTTTAAAGTACGATAAATATCTTGCGGAGAAGTGGTAAGGCGATTCGCAAGAAAATATCCTGACAATCGTGTTCTAGTAGAGAACTTGTTCGTCAACCTGTTAAAATATTACAGGAGACTCGAGCTTTCAATTACAAGAATGCATTGCCGTTGAGGAATATTATTTTCATTATCTCTTATAACAGAGGATAATGCTTATTATTATTATTATTATTATTATTATTATTATTATTATTTATTGTTATTATTATTATTATTATTATTATTATTATTTTAAATACAGTATAATTTTATTCTTCAGTAAAATATAAATATTAAAATAAAAAATTAAAATGAAATTAGTAATTTGATGCGCGGGGACTCTATCACCCTTTTTCGAGTTACGGGGCTGGACTTTTTCAGTAAACAGCCATAACTCAAATAACTTCACTGTATAATGCAGTGATTAACCTAAGAGTATTTATTTTTATTGGTTCATGAGGGAAAAAGAGTTGTTTCAAAATTACGAACATTTTTGTAAAGCGAAATATTTGTTAAATAATTGAAAAAAAGAAATGATCGAAGAATACTTTGAATAACAGAAACAACACTAAAACTATCTATTGGGACTAAAGAAAAGTTCAATGTTCATAGAATTGCAGGAAACTCTTATTCTGTAAAATTTATGTATAAATTTAACTTTTGCCTTAGATATTAATGTACTTTTTGAATAGTTTGACAATGTATAAAAACTAATACGACAAGGAAAGATTATCTTTTATTTATTTATTTTATTATTTTTTTTACAGATCGGTGAAAGTTAATAGCGACCATGTTCAGTTTGAAACATGACATTTATGCTTTGTTCTCTACCAATGTTAAAGTTAATTCAAGTACGTATGAACATCAAGGCAGTCTCTGAAATTAAGAGTTCAGCAAGCTTGAACTTTCCAGTCGATTAGTGTTGTTGTGGAGTTGAGTGGATAGTACAAGGTAATCGACACGGATTTGCAACGGAACTATCTTTAATCATCTGCCGTCTATTATAATGTACCCTCATTTATCTTCTACGGAGATCGTGGCGTCGTTGGTTCTGTGAGATCATAGATCATGTCGTCTACCCTTGCCATAGCTGTCGGAAATTCCCAAGGAACATTTTCATCCTTAGATTCCTGGCCTTTAGCAAGGTCCCTACATGAGAAGCGAGTAATGCAAATGTCAAGTGTAAGGGTTGCTATTAGAGGAACACAATGCAATTATCTTGTCTCAGATCGATTAGACACCATGGTGTAAAACTAGCAAGTCATGGGGGAAGGTGTTTCTTGCTCCTCAGGGCTACCTATGTGGGAGGTATAGCACGGTCGCTTATTTGTGACCTCTACTGCACCAGCAGGTGGTAGAAGAACGTTTCATGGCTGTAACAGAACTCAACAGTATATGAACAGAAAGGTCAAACTTGTGTCAGATGACACATATAGTGAATCAGATTCCAGTCATTTGCATAATATTTTGTCAAGAATAAATAACTTATTTTTTAAGCTAATCTTCAAAGTTGTAATGTGATCTCGAATAAGTCATATTTGCAGGAGTGATTTTGCAAAAATAGATGGACACTCATAGATTTTTGCAGTTAAGATATCATTATTGTTGTTTCCATGTTATTTTAAAATAGTTAAGTCAAAAGCTGATTTTTGCTTCAGTTACAAGGTGATGAAAACCTTGAGATTTTGCAAAATTCGATATATTTATGCTCTTTAGCCGTCACAAAACTGCGTATTTTGTGTATTATTCACAAAATCAAAGGAAAAAACGGGTTTTAAACTTGGCTACAAACGGAAGAATACAAAGGATGTACTAAGTTTCCTCTTATGAGCTTTTTGATAAAAAAAAAACTAGAAAATGTAATAAGCTAGTCCGTTACTACAGTCATACGGCTCCCGACACTCTCCGGTAAACTAGAAAGCTTACCGTAAAAAAAATGAAAAACATTCTGTCTTCATTGAAACACTCTGAAGTATTGGAACAACATGGCACCGTCAAAATACTAAATAAATATTCAGAATTAAATCACTTGAAATCCAAATGATCTTGCAATCTAAAAGCCCAACATGGGAAAACCTGTCTGGATTGAGATATCTTAAGTATGGCTTCCTTCGGAAGCAAAGTAAAGCCGGTGGTTCATGTCAAGAATTTACGGCAAAGAACCTCAAGCTTGAATGAAGAGGCCTCCGAGCAAAATTTGTCTGTCATTTCACACTTTGAATCGAATGGGAAGCTAATAACCAGAGATGTTAAAGAGCATCGATAAGTAAACCAAATAAATGTGGTTGAGATACTAAGGTGCAGTTATTTTGCCAAAGAAGAACATAGTAAGCATAGGAAAAAGAACGCCTTAAACCACATGAAATGTTTTGAAATACCAGAAGCAGTTCAGAAATTTGTAGACATTTTAAAGATATCCGTTACATATTCATTTTTATATAACTTTTTATATAACTTTTTAACTTTTTTTTGGATTTTGATAAAAAAAAACCTATTATCCATACCTTATATGTGCCTGCTATGCAACAATGTAATAAAAGTACAGTTCAATTCTATGCAACAGTAACGAAATCTTATTTAATCAAAAATTGTTAAAAATAAATAGAATCAAAAAAGACAATTTGAATGAAAACATTAACAAACATTTTAGCTTTTCTTTTCCAATTATTGACTTAAGAAGTAGTTTTAATACTGTTCGATTAGAAAACTCCAATTTGCAAATATCGTATACCTATCAAATTAGTGCTTAAAATAACAACATAAATGTGATAACTTCATATTTATAGCATCAGTAGGTAGAATCAGGCTTTCAAAATCATGGAGCTTTGCGAATCAAAATAAGAAATTGTTATATTGCGCAGATAGAGCCTCATTTCTGTTGAGACTGTTACTAGATAAATCCTGTGGAATTTACAACAAGATTTATACCATTTAACAAAGTGTCAGAAGTATGCGCGCATTGCTTATTATAAACCGCCATTAATCTGAATTAATTGTAAAACAAGGTCTATCGTTATAATGCATATGAATGAACGCACTAATGGTGGTGCAAATACTACCAAGACAATCTACACATTTAGGCACATCTGTAGGAAATTAAAAAAAATGTTAACATTTTCACAAAACAGGGTTTTGGGGCTATCTGAATGGAACTATAATAGTTCATAATGAAATTTTAGCAAGTGTTAATGGAGTAAATATGATTATCATTTATTAAAATATCTTAAATAATGTTCAGCACTAAAGTTAATGGAATTAAAATTTATTAGCATAAGACATTACTACACAAATGATATTTGTACTTGTATGTGGATTTTTGCTATGGTTGCTTAAATCATTATATTTTCTTTCTTTTTTTCTTTTCTTTTTTTAAGAGCATAAAAGGAAAAAAAATTCGGCTTGGTACATATATAACTTCACTAAAAACTCTAAATTTTGATAATCCCTAAAGGAAGTTAAAGGGTCACAGAAACATACAAGACCTCCAAAATGAGGATTCTACAGTGGAAGCTGATTCGAACGAAGAAAATGAACCTCGTTGTCTCGTTTCCAGGAGCTGCAGGTCTTGTACTCTATATTTATGACCGTGACAGTCATAAATGTCATGACAATCCCATCCATAAATCTAACAGTTCCACAAGTTTTGCAGTTCTCATTTAATTTTACGGGGAAAAACACTACTGTGCATTTACCGTCTTATAAAAAGGACTCCTCAATTTACGTACGAATTGTTATCTACAAACATCGTTTTTATAACATTTGAGCTCAACCAAGCCAAGGGTTAAAACTCATGAGGTTATCCTTTCCTTGACGATGTCACTTAGCAGGTTAGTCGCAAATGTAGTGCTTCAAGCAATGCTCTTAGATAGAAATCTTTTCCAAAACGGAGGGGGTTATGATGAAATGTGATACTAATCGCACTTTGCTGTTATGGTACCTCTTCCGTGTTACATGATACTGCAAGAGAACGCACATTTTTCTAGTAATGAACCGGTAAATCCAATTTGTTCCACATTTGAATCATGAGCCAGTGAGCGCACGGGCCTTTCCCTTTACAAATAGCGGGCAGGCAGCGAGGCAAAGATTATTACTTCTACTACATCTTGATTAATTTGAAGATTACGGGAATTGCACAACTCAAGTGAGGCACCCAGCTCCTGCACAGTGCACCGTTCTTTGTTTACAGACATAACGCTCATAGCCCGGGGTAAGTTTGCTCGTGGATGTAAAGATTACAAGTTTGATAGCTTCATAAGCCTTTACACCTGTCGCAGACCCTTGCCCTTCTATCTGTTGTAGCGAATTCCAAAGCTACGGCGGTTGTACTCATGAAAATATTTTTGAAAAATTTCTTCAAATCCTCATCGATCCTACCTACAGACACCGAAAATGACTTTTTTAAAAAAAATATATATATATATATAATTTTATAGCCCTATATATAATTGTCATACAACCATCAATTAACATCATTAACTAGCAAAATTGCACCATGGGGATGGGGATTAAACTAAAGCGTTTTTTTTAAATTAAAAATATCTAGCGGTCGCTTTTTTTGTTTTTGTTTTGTTTTTTTTTTTTCTCACCGAAACTCGGCATATTTCATTAAAAAAACCAATAAACATATTTTCTGAAAATCAGCGCATTCGGGCAATTAAAAGTGGAGTTGGGGTATACCTGAAATCAGAGAGAGGTTTAAATCCAAATTTAAAAATCGCTATAGTGGTCGCTATTGTAAAATTTTTAAAGGAAATTTGCATATGGCACCGAAGTAATGTAAGAAAATAATTTCTGAAAATAAGTGAAATCAGATTATTATGAATGCGGGGTTTACCTAAGCCCAACATTTAAAAATCGCAGTAGCTTCACCAATATTTATTCCTTCACGCCAGAATTTGGATATACTATTTAAATAAAATAGGAAAATAGTTTCTAAAAATTAGAGTAATGGAATCTTTAGGAGCAGTAATAGACTTGAAAACAAAAGTTTAAAAAGTGCTCTTACTTTTAATTTCCTCTCTATTGTTTTAAAATAAAAGGACAAATTAATTCAGCATATAAACAATACTTATGATATATATGTTTTATATTTAACAAAAGCATCGTCATAAAGATAGAAAATGTGAAATATTAATATAAAATGGCGTGAAAATTATATTTGTATGTAAGAGCCCCTGTAATAACCTTCCGAAAATGTTTACGTTACATTTTGTTTGTACAATAACATTTAAAATGAATTTCAAAGCCAATGATGATACTTTCAATTGTTTATTGCTGATTGTGTATATTTGCTTAGTACATTTAATTTTTTTTTTAAAATAGTAACATACTTTTGTTTTATTGAAACATATGAACATTATGTCTTTAAATACACAATGTAACTCGAAACTGTCTGTTGTTTTTCTCTATTTTAGTGAAGGTAAAGGTGATATCAAGAGCTCAGTTTATTAACATGGTTACATTTAAAAATACCCACACAGTACCGCTTTGTCTATCAGTGGTCATATATTTCATTTACTCAATAATATTCCAGTAATCTCTTTTTATGGTAATCTCAATAATAATAATAATAATAATAATAATAATAATAATAATTCTAAAAATGTAATTTCCCTTTTGTGATACTTAAAGATTCTATAGGTTTCCTAATACCGCACAGTAATACATAACTTATTTCATTTCATTAATTAATAAGCCCATACTTTGGATTTTAACAGTTACTGTACTAGGTGAGGAACTCGCTTAGTTTACGCAACTCCTGCGTGACGCACTTTTTTGCCATTTGGTTTGTATGACAATATCACTACTTATAATGAACCACTCTATTAAGATGTCTCTCCATTTTCAATACAAAGCATGTTCAAAATGTATTTCAACTTAGGCCAAGGAAAACAATAGCAGATACTGTGACGCCGCACACTTGGGAGTTACTGGAATGGCTTTTATGATGTCTGCACCTGTCTAAAAGTCTTAGACTGCATCTGCATTATGGTTTGTTTATGATCATTATGTGCGTCTACCTTCCCACCAGTTAAACTGCTTTATTGATTCGTATAGCTCCACTGCATCGTCACCATAACCCTACTGTGTCTTTCAAATTATTTGCACTGCCACGGGGGGCCGAGGTCGTTAAGGCGCGGTCTCGTGCGTGGGAGGTTTGGATCCCGCCAGTACCGTCCTCCCTGACTGAGGTTTTTTCCAGGTTTTCCTCAGTCCTCATAAATGGCAAATGCCGGGGAGGTACCCTAAACCTAAGCCTGGAAAGTTTCCTTCCTTAAAAATAAATTCTTTCCCAATTTATCATTTCATTTCATGTATCATCAGTGTTTACCGTGTTGC
Source organism: Metallyticus violacea (assembly GCA_030762175.1). Lineage (NCBI taxonomy): Eukaryota > Metazoa > Arthropoda > Insecta > Mantodea > Metallyticidae > Metallyticus > Metallyticus violacea. Next base: position 55,141,104 of record CM060842.1, read on the forward strand.
CTCAGTAGTAAAAACGGGCGTTAAACACCATTCAAAAATATTTGTGCTTTGTTATAGCAAAACTTGATATAGTTCCGCTGTTCCATGAGTCCCGCCATATGAAAATGAGATGATAAGGTATCATACATCAGATTTCTGGAAGTGTATTATGCACTCGATGATGCCATGAAAAACCACGCATTATGACTTCTTAGTGTCATTGGTTTGCCTTCCCCCCCCCAAGTTGAATTCTTTTTGGACATACGTTGTCCATTTAGTCATCTTTTATTCCTCGATTTCGACTGTGTACATATTTTGTGATCAGAATTGTTAATTTTAAAAATGGGTTCATGATGCAGAATTAACTACCACAGAATATAACAGGTAGTGTCGTCATACTTTTATAGCGTTTTACAAGACAGAATAAAACAGCAATATGGCAATAAAAAGTCAATAAAAAGGCAATAAAAGTATAACAGATGATTGTATTATAGACATACAGAGTGATCAGGACCTATGCGACAAATTGGGAAGAAATCTCACACGAGGAGCATTTGTTAAACTACCAATGTCATGGTGTCATTTAGGAAGCGTACACAAGTGTTAGGCACATTTTACAATTATGATATGATATTAATACTTTGTTCTGCGGTACCCTGGAAATAAATTACAGAAGGTGTTGAAAGTGTCTGACCTGAACCTGATTAAATTTATTTCGCCGTCGTAGCAGGACTGTCAGACTCTGGCAAACATTTCAGGCCTGTGTCACATTTGAATCAAAAACAGCGAATAGTCGCTCATTCAGTTTTTGTCTTGTGTCTACTGGAGTCCTGTATGCGACACTCAGCACAGGTAGGTTTCATGCCGGTCGAAGTAGGGAAGAAATAGACTCCATTCTCAATGCATGTTTGCATTCAACTTCACAGACATAGACTACACACAGAGGTACACGGCAAGAATAAGGCAGCATCTCGCGGTTTACTGTTGGATACAACTTCTAAACGACACTTCAGAGAACAAAGGTTATTAAACAAAAAACTGTTAGATTTATATCTCCTCTGAATTTGTCACCGAGGTCCTATCTGTATGCATGAAAGGAAAGCAGCGTGCAGTTATTCGATTTTTGTGCAGTGACATTGGGAAACAAGCGGGTATTCATCTGAAAATGAAGAAACTGCATGCGGACGCTTATGTGCTGAGCAAGTTATACAACACTTGGCGATAATATGAACTAGATAGTTAGAGAAGATTCATGACTTTTGATACACATCATTAGACATCGTGTTGCAATACCACAGTCTCCGCAAAACAATTCAAAGAATAACTGAAATAACGAGGTAGATATTGTGAAAGTCAGCAAGGAGTGGCGACATTCATAACCTATGTATAACTATGTGAGCTGAAAAATGAATGCTCGTGCTCTTCTGAGATTACAAAGTTCCGATTCTAGCATATCACGTGCCCAAGAAACAACATCAAACAACATAAAATTGTATAATCAAGTTTCAGAATAAATTTCCAATCAAGTCAAGATGTTACAGTTTGTTCAGTTACCGAATGACAAAGAGAATGATCGAGTTTATGGCATGATAGCATCTGGTTTTCGACCAAAAGAGCTCTATCCTGTGAAAGATTTCGCACACCACGTTTCAATTCAAATAATATTTAATATGCTATCTCTTGATTAAACATAAGTAACAAGCAAAATATTTCAGCTATATCTAGAAAATGTAAATAAATATTAGCGATCAAAAGTTTGAATACACTTTACAATGTTCATAATTAAGTCATAACATACCACTTGAGAAGTCCTAATTGTGAGTTTCAATCTTGTAGCAGAAGAAGCATTCCAATAAAGGAATGTAAAAACTGATTAAAACAAGAGAAAGGTGAGGAAAATTTGGAAATTTTATACCATCTGTTCATAGTCCCATTAGAATATAACTCAAAATCTACAGAACAGATGTACTCTTCGAAACATCTCTCCAGTGTAGTGATAATATTTTTATTTAAATAAATGATATTGAATAAAATATTGCCTACAAAGAACAAATAATCTGCGAAGTACTTCAATATTTGAAAGCAAACTACAGAATGGTACAAAATGGTCAGCATCTATGACCTTCGGAATTTCACCAGGAAAAAATGTTGATATAAGACGATTTAAAAAGCAGGAATGGCTAATTTAAAGGAAAGGGTAATTTAAAGACATTATTTCAAAAACCTGTTTGATGAATCCTGGATATTCCCTTCTCTGCAGCAAAAGTGGACCTGCTAATTTCTTCAAGAATAACGATGCACGTAAAAACATACTAGTATTAGAAGGAATGACGTCGTTTGGTAGGTACTTTCTTATTTGGAATAACCCATCATTATTGCATTTACTGCAAATTATTAATAATATAAAATTTCAATATATAATATAGTTTATCAGTGTGAATTACTCGCTGACCAGGGATATTCAGTAAGCCCGCAAGTAGCGTCTTTCTGCCGACATAAACAAGAAGCATAATAAAATATTTTAATGTTTATTTTTCTCAAACGAAATTATGTTGACCTCCATGTGGTAGAGAGGAAGTAACAGAAGTATTTCATGTTTGTTCAGAGGTAATTTACGGAGGTTCAAAATTGTTCTGATTCATACTGGATAGAAGGATGATGTAAATGGCGATCTCTGTTGCATTCTTTCAATATGTAAGAAAATATAAATCCGGGAGAATTAAGGGTGACATTTAGGACTTTCAAAGATTGGCGCATCTTTATCATGGCTAGGAGCAACAAATGTTTCGTCAAAGAAGTCATTAACAAACAATGCAAGAAAGAAGTTCTGGTTTAGAACTCACTTCCAGGTATGGGGAAACTGTTTTTCAAGCAATCGTATAATATGACACAAAATTCAGTTTAGAATTATAGCCTCAATAGGTTGTTAACCGTCTGTAGGTTCTGCAGTAGCGAAATTAAAGCTGCCGATCATATAAATTGTTTGTGGAAGCATTAAATTCAAGAAGATATACATTTGAAAACCGTTTCTGAGACCGGATCTTCACTCTGATTCATTGCTGGGCCTGTACTAGTGCATTTAAAGCAATTACTGATAGAAGCAAGGTATTAAAGATTTCCGAAGTTTTGAGTTTGATATGCACTGTTAGTGTACCACTCTTGAGAGCGTAGCAAGCTTGCTTGTCCAGCACAAGAATATAGCTAGGTACATATTAACTACACTACACTACACAATATACTTTTAAAGTCGTTTATAATGTAACAGAGGTACACTAATTTGCTTAAAGAGTTTGTTTATTATTTAGGAATGACTTTATGACTAATAGTTGTATTGTTAATTTATGAAAACAGAGCAAAGCAAGAACAAATTAATTACTATGCAGCGAAGGCCATCTGTCAGCAAAAACTACCAAAACAAATGACACAGGAAAGAACCTAAGCAACTAAGGCAATCTATCCAACAGAAAGTAAAGAGATACTATTTAAAATATTGCCAGTAATCAACAGATATCGCAAAAAGTTCAGTACAATCAAAATTACAACAAATAATTAGTTAAAAAGTCGCTGGAATTAGTATGAACCATTCTAGAAACTGTAATGAATGCACGAAGGATAGACAAAAATCATTGTTTCGACGATTTAAAAGTTTTCTTTCAGTACGTTATTTTCATAATTCTATTGCATGAATATTAAAGTGAAAAAATATTTTCAATTCAAGGGACATAAAAATTTAAACTTTTTAATGGTTAAACCTAGAGATTCTAGATTTTACACATAAATTTTAAGGTTATTTCTATGACCTGTACAAAATTTTGGTCTAAATGTTCAAAATTTGAATATTGTTTCAATAATTTATTATTATTGTTCTTTTTGGGGGAAGATTTCATTTAAGCTGTTGCTAAAAAACTATCATCTCCCATAAAAATGGAGCATTTTCTGAAAACTTTCCAAATGGAATCTAGCTATTGCTTCACATAAAAGTTAGGATGAATTTTGGTGATTAAAAAAATTTGCATCTAATACAAAATCTAGGAAATATTAAAACGTATGCTCACCTTTAAGAAGAAAGGTATACAGAGCATCTCAAAAAATTGCACGCATATATATGAACAATTTGCTTTAAAATAGTTTTTTTTTTTTTTAATGCAGGCAAACATGCTGAAGGTTAAAACCGAGAAAAAGGTGTTGATTTTGATTACCTAAAACTTATGAGCCAAGAGATGGAAATTTAAGAAGTGCAAGTTGGTAAATATAACAAAGGGAGATTCTCTGGGGTTAAAATCGTTTTGAAGAGAAAAAGCAAGAAATTAATTTATTGACAAAAATAGCAAAAATTTAATTTCAGTTTCCCCTTAAGTCTTAACGTGTCAATTTTTAAAGTTGCAGTGAAAGATTTCATAGTGAAATTTATAATATGTTTATATGATGTTAAAAATAAAAATATAAACACATTTTTGCAAACCTTTTAAAAGAAGATTTTGAGTCAATTTAAAATATTATAAAGTTAAGTAGCAATGTAATGCTATTTTATTTCTTTGTTTGCCTCAAATAATTTAATAAATAACAAAATGCACTTACATTAGGAACAGAAAAATAAACAAATAAATTAAGACCGTAATGATAGCCAAAACTGCTGCAGGACTATAGAAAAAAAAACTAAAATAACATAATTATTTTTAAAAGGCGTTAGAAATAAGTGCGAAAACTATAGAGAGATACATTTTACCTGTGTAAAGATTTCCAAAACAATTAAAATAATAGTCAAAAATATATTAATAGCAAAATGCATTTAGTAAAAGTATATCTTGCAGAGAAAATGTGCATATTTATTTAAAAAGAGATTTTAGAAGAAAAGGTTTAATCTTAAAACATGAATTTCATTTATGGATTTTGAAAAGGCATTAATAATGGAAAGCAAGGATATTCAAATCACTTTAGAGATAATAAAATATTTATATAATTGTACAACAATAACAATAAATAAAACATTTTAACAAATACAAAAATATATAACCAAAATTTTCGACAAAGATGCATGTTCTCGCCAATATATTATTTAATACAATGGAAGGGAACGCAGTACTATAAATAAAACTAGTAATAGAGCTTAATAAGGGAACACACCTCTTTCCTCTGTCGTAAACATATGATAACACTACTTAATGTTCTGTATGACTAGCTTATATTTGAATGTACTCATTGCAGATTGGATTCGATTAGATTCGATTCGATTATAAGGACAGAGATGGAGTTTTCGGTACTTCAACTTTGTTAAAGAGTGGGCTTTTTATGCCTATACCCCTGCTGGGTGCACCTCCGATAAAGAGATGAGGTGAGTGAGACACTAGGCGGCCAGGATTCAGAGGCTGTGAGGCACTGACGTACATGGGGTCCCTAAGATTGTTTCCAGTTTATAACACCCCGATGTCGGCATAGTTCTCCAAGGAATTTGAGTCTCCCAGAAGCCGCGGCAAAAACCTTACCAAGATCAAAGCCTCGCCACACCGCACACAGCATCAACCCACTTCTGACATTGCAAGATAACCAACGGCATTTACGGAAATGAAAGTGGGAAAGCGAAAAATTTATGTAAAGGAAAGTTGTATCCTAGCATTCGCCTAAGTATTCAGGGGAAACTAGGAGAAACTGAAGCACAGGATGACCAGCTTCAAGGGATTTTAACCCGTAATCTCCCAAAAGTGAGTTTCCAGTTGCAATATCTGAGCTAAAAAGTTTCTAAATAGCTATGCTCATTTTTTATAAGCTCATTGACGGCAAATGTAATTTTACAAGCCCAAAGTATTCACATAAAAACCTTTCAGCACAATCTGCGTTAAAAATGCTTCGAGTTATGAAAAAATAACACAGGACATTTTTTAAATTTATGTTTGTTTAATCTATCATTATTATTGATATTATTAGATTTTTGTTAGGGAGGCCCGAGTAAAGTTCATCCAGCCTTATGAGGACAATTGCGGAGTACCTGCTTGAGAGATGGCGTCTTTCGATCTAGGAAACCGCTTAATAGGCGTGATACTAAAGTAGGGGACGCAGCGGTCAACCGAGACCCTACTAGAACTATTGCGCAAAGAGCAGGTCTATTATTATAATCGGAACGAATGAATTTTGAATTATTAATATATTACAGCACATGAAAAATAACACAAATAATTAACACCATAACAAAAGTGTGCATTTTGAATAAAAGTAATAGATGACAAAAGTATAGAAATCACTTTCACTTTTCACCCCTCGGAGTGAAATATATGTCAATGAAGATGACAAATGAACTGAAATCTTTACAATTTCTAAGAAAGAAAGCGAAGACACTAATAAACATTTACAGAACAAAAGTAATACCCACATAATGTATGACAGTGAAACTTAGACAAACAAAACTAGTTATAAAAACCCAATATTATTATTTGAAATGAGCTTTCTATGATTTATAAAATGTTATACAAGAAAAATAAAAATATAGTGATTTACTTTGAATGAAAGAATACAATGAAAATGGGAAAAAAAAAAAAAAAAAAAAAAAACAGAACTCCTGAACAAGTTTACAAATATGAACCAAAAGGAAGAAAAGATCCAGATAAGTCGTTATAATGCTAGAGTCTGTAGCATGAAAATGAAGCAGGGCTTAGCGAACCTGTTAACATGGAGTATCAAAATGCACACCTGTTCATAAGAATCAAAAATGAAAGAGTGGTAAATGAAGGTTTTATAATAACCTTTTAAATGCAATGCTAATCGATAATTCTTACAGCGACAGAAGATGGTAAGTTGTGTTAAACTCTCTCTCTCTCTACTGCTAACGGACCAGACAGATTATATAACTTTTAAGAATGTGTGTGGGATTACAATGAGACACCTACGATAGAAAACTATGAAGTATTAGAAAGTAATGTTAACATTAATGTTGAAATGTGACGCCAAAACTGCACCTTGATAAAAAGTTACCAGGAAAATAGCACCCAATTTTAAGGTCAGTTGCTGGGTCACGTTGTTGTATTACAAAGCAAATATTTATATTCGACAATACCTAAATATTAGTAATATAAGAGACAAATTTGAGAGCTGGACAATATTTTAACCTATAAAAACAAAGATTAAATTACAAATCATGGAGAATAACACATGTAGCTAGACCTAAAATCAGACAACAAGAAAATAATTTTGAAATGAAGTAACAGTCCTGACTTCATTTATATGGAAGTAATGTGTGTGTTGCGGAAAATCGTTATGACACGTCTTAATGCATACATCAAGGAACAATAAAAGCAGAACATTTTAGCTGGCTATGAAGATAACACTAATGGAACTAACTGTTACTCAACGAAAGTGATTTATATCATGCTTACCTCGCTGGAACAATTTGATTCTTCTTGCTCCCGAAATTAAGTCCTGAAACAGAAGGATATATAAATGTTTATAACATTGCTTTTAGTTACCAAACTAGGGATGGGAAAATAGTTTTGTATGATACAAGTGTTGTTTTATCACTGCATTAAACACATTTTAAGAAAGACATTAATAAATTAGTAATTATAGATCAGATTTATTCCAATAATTCTGAAACATTTCCTATTTCAAAGAAATAGTTAACATATTTCTCGATATACGTTCCTAAATATCTGGATAACGTTACCAATATTAGACAGGTGTAATTAGTGGTTATTGGGAAGGTAATATTACTAATTTTTTATTATTATTATTATTATTATTATTACTGTACTAATTTTTTTATATAACATACTAAATATTTGTTTAAAACGTAATTTCTCGTGTGGTAAGAAGCTATAATATGCACTCAATAATGAGATCAGGTGTTATTGATTTTCTTTTAGCCTGATTAAGCTTAAAGGTTGCTAACTTGGTTAATTATGCAAATAACACATAAAATTAGTTTAATAGTTATTATGTAATATCACTAATTGTAGTATACTCTGCTTTTGAAACCGCATATAAGAATGTAATATAAGCACAATATATAAGCAAATTTCACAATAATATAAGCACAATATATAAGCAAATTTCTATTATATAATAATATAATATGAAATTTTCATTCGTTTAAATTTATTAATAATCATCAAGTGTATTAAACTAAAGCTTATACTGAAGTGTTATGACACTACGGGCAGATTGTATAAAGAGTTAACTCGGGTTTATAGCATAAAATTAACCACCAGTTATGCTTAACATGGAACGTTTGTTGTATAAGCATTAATCTGAGATTATTTCGTTAACCTCAAATTTAATCTAACTCGTTAAATTTCACAGGTTAAAGCACGAACTACAGTTTAGTAGTTGTAAAATAAAGCCTTTCTCAGAGTACAGAAGCGTAACAACTTCATTTATAAATGAAATGCTGAGTAACATATTTTAATTTCATGTTTCTTCAATGTTTCACTTCTCATTTCCGCGTAATAACAACAGACCTAGTTGCGTTCAATTCAATAGATTATGTTAGGTTAACATTGCAAGCGGTATATTGTACAGATTTCTGACTATTCCTGCATTTCGTCCGAAGATGAATTTCACCTTGCTCCTCGTGTGTTTCATGAGAGAAACAATCCGTTCTTAGAACTGAATGACAAACAATAATAAAAATGCGACTTCGCTTAGCAAAAGATGTCGAAGAACTGGAACAGATGTCACGTCCCCGATTACAATCACAAACTAAGCGAAATTATGCTTTGAGCTCGATATTCATGATACAACTAGTCCCATGCGAAAGGGAACTTCCAAATAGTTATTGGAGGTATATTCAAAGTGGGAACAGCAACGACCAGCAGAACCATCCATAAAGTTACTACAGCGATTCCAGCTCTAAGACGCAGTCCATTAAAATGACAACCGAAGAGGGTGATGTACAGAAAGTGTTGCTAGGCTTCTAACATTCGCAACTTTCCTGGATTTTACGGTGGTATAGGCTGCATACACATGTGGTTAATAATGCAGAAGTCTTAAGAATAGAATTAGACCCTTTGACAGTTCCCCCCCCCCCCATCTACGTTATTTAACTTTATTTGAAATGGAATCTGTTTTTTATTTTCATACATTTCCTTATATTTTAGCACCAGATCAATAATAATATCCTTCTCACGATTGCTAAAATTTTCCGATCGCACTCTCTTTGACTTTTCTTTATCCATGTTTGAATACAAGGCGGAAAAAACCGATTTTCTCAGGTTAAACAGCTGAACTTCAAGTAGCTCTAAACACAAATTTCTCTATTATTTTGCGATGTTGCCATAGATATGACGGTTAATCTAACTCGAGCTATGTACTCTGAGGTTATTTTTATGCAACAGAAATAATCACTAACCTCCAATTATTTTTTGAATTACAGTTAAAAGTAATCTCAAGTTAGTAACTTTTATACAACCGGTCCTTAGTGTTATAAAATGCAGTTTCTTTTTGGAATACTTTGAATTAAAATAGTCACTCTTTGTATGGGTATCTAACATATTTATGAATTAAATATCTAGGTTTTTGTTGCCATTCTTTTGATTTATTAAAGTAGTAGTAAAACTAAAATTTCTAACATTCTTAGTTAGACTCTAGGCCAAAAGTTACTGAACTCACTACAGTGTAAACGGGTAGGGGGTAGGGAAGGGTTAGAACCCCCCTTTGGGTCCTACGCTCTTTCAAGATGAATGTTTTTCTTCTTTCTTTTTTTAACGCAGCTGTTGTACGACTAAACTTAGGTTATGTTATTATTTACATTTACTCCACTTGGCAATCCTTATCTTAAAGATATACCTTTGTCACTGTACAAGTCATGACAAGTTTTAGAGGTAGTATCTTTTATGCAGAAAACTATGACTTCCAGTATTCCTGGCATTACAAAAAGAACACCAAATCGACCTACAATCCTATCGTTTGGCCTAAAGGTGAACAATAACACATTACGTCACCGTTGAAAGTGCAAGAACAGTCATTCAAATAATGCCCGCTCTTGGAAAACTATTCAGTTATCGCTGGAGCTGCGCTTCTATTAGTTTTTTTTTTCTGTAGTGATAACGAAAATTACTCAAATATTGAAAGTAAATCTCAGTAGTTCAGAAACAGTTTTACTGTCGCAATACTGCCATTATATCGAATCAGATTTGTAAAAGAAAGCAAGGGCAATTTTCTTTCTATTTTGTTAAGAAAGTGAAATTAAAATTTTGAAGCCAAGAGTATGTTGCACATCGCCTCGTCAACCAATGTAAATAACTACAACATTTCCACTTCCAACTCCAGTTGACTTCATACATCGGGGAAACTTATTTACACAAACTGGTATTTTTGTATAAATTTCAGTTTATGTGGCCAACAATGGCAGTTTAGACTCGGTTTAGTCCTATTCTGACTTTTTAAAAATATTTATTTTCTACAGCGATAATTTCAGTTAATATGTTTTTAACTATCTGCTTATCCGACACGAGTTTAACGTTCATTCAGCATTAATATGTGAGTGCTTTCACCGTCACGGGTGGCCGAGGTTGTTAAGGCTCTGACTCGTCTGGGGTTCAACTACCGCTGATTCTTCCTGACTGAGGTTTTTTCCAGGTTTTCCCCAATCCTCATAAATAAGCAAATGCCGGGGAGGTACCCTAAACTTAGGCCTAGAACGTTCCCTTCCTTTCAAAAAACATTCTTTCCCAATTTATCATTTCAACTCGTGTATCTTCAGTGTCCACCGATTGTGGTGCCTCAGTAGTAAAAACGGACGTTTTTCAAAATTTCAGAACAAACTGGGCCTGAAATATATAACTATCTTAATTCTGTTAACTTGATAATCTTAGTTTTAGATACCTACAATGACCGATGGCGGCCAATCTGATTGGTTGTGATCTGGTCTTCGAAATCAAGGATCACTAAATGGAATCTAGTACAAAATTATGTTAATGGTTTTGGCGATGAGTTTGGCAACAATAATTAATCAGTTTTCTTGAACTTTTCAATTCACTATTGAAACACATATTAAACTATTTCGCCAACTATAATCTCGGAGTTCAACTGTAACACAAGACATTTAAATAATTTATTTAAACATAAGAGCATGTGGATTCTGTGTTTCCAGTGTTCAACTACTCATTTTATAACATGAATAAAGCAAGTAGCTTTATTTATCTTTTTATTATGATGTCAGTTCATAATTTTTATCTCCTAATTATTCCAAACACAAAACTAAAAATGTCTGCTTTAATTCACTCTAAATCTACTAGCCCAAACTGCAAGCTGGAAACTTAGGTGACAGGTCAGTGTACAAGTTGCTAGACATTAATTAGTGCCCGAGTTGCGAAGTGGTGATAACCACAAACCGCAATAATAAGTAGTTACTATGAAAACGTTCGTGGAATTGAAACGTTGTGTTTTTACAATAAGAGAAGATAGTATTTTAAGCTGTATCAACTGATTCTGTTGCCTCAATCAGTAGCCAACCAACACTTTGTATTTATAATTCAAGCACTACCTCTTAGAACCACCATCAGTAACAGGCCATGGAAAATATACGACTATAGAACAAAGTTATGCTGCGAAAGTCCTTCACAGCGAAGTGTCAAAAATGAGTAATTTGTAACCTACAGTTTTTGGTTAATACTATTAAAATATGGATGTGGAATGAAGTGGGAGACCTTGCGTCACAACATCAGTCATAGGTATTACCCATAAAATGTAGCGGAAACCGAAAATACCTGAATTGCAGGCAGAATTCAACAGGCGTTACAATATCAGCAACAGTTGAGGAAGGACAAAAGTTGCTAATAAATACATTTGCTTAAGAAGGAAATAAAGCTAATGAAACTGACTGTGCAATTTCAATATGCAGTATGAAATGCGATTAAAAACCTTAGCTTAACACGCGACTTGTGTGAAAAATCCATTTCATATAATTAACCTCAATAGTGTAGGTTAACAACGAAACCTGCATAATTTTTTCAAGGATTAGAACCATCTCTTACGGATAAAGTGTCAGCAACGTATAATTTTAGAGATTTCCAGAGTAAAATGACAAGTTATCTAAAAATATAGCAGAAATGTGAGGATGCAGCAGAACAGCCCTTTGAAATATCCTGTCATAAGGTACGTGCCTATTTTAATTATAACTATTGTCAGAACTTGAATCAGTTGATCCGCTTCCCGCTCTGACAGCCGAGTCGCCAGCTGCAGTGAAAGGGGCAACAAAACCGTGTTTTATTTTATTAATATTATTGATTAAATATTTTATTTGGCAAATTATATCAAAATCGAGGGTCTGGAAAGCTCAGAACCTCTCGAGTGATATTTATTAGGACTATTTCGTGAATAAAATAACAATTTAAATATAATTCCCGTAAACTTGACTTACAAAATCGTAATAATTCTATATTTGTATTATGAATACTCAACTTTTCAAGCCATCTTGCAACAGACGAATGTAAATAGCAGTCGGTTTTCGATTTACTAATATCAACTGAGAAAAACAAAACAGGGATAACGTTTTACCGCTCTGTTTAGGGTGTTTATTAAGATTTATGTTTGCTTAGGCATGTATTGTTACATAGATTACAAAATTATTTCAGACTGTTTGGCTGAATACGCAAAAACAATTGTTTGACTGAATACACATTAGTTATATATATGCAGCTTCATTGAACAGAAAGAAAATTGAGAATTAGTAGATGAAGACGTGGAAGCAGAATTCTGCACTTTATAGTATTTTCGAATGGTGTTCTTGATTAATCTGTATGAAGCTCAGGAATTATAATGGCGGTATAGAGTTGGCTACACTGGCCAGAAGACTAATGCACTTCGCGTGGTAAAAGAATTTGATAAAACTTTACAATCATTTAACTGAGATATCGGGGTATGATTGGTCAGAATTCAAAATGTTATTTCATTTCATTGATCGATTTTATGACGTCACATAAGTGAAATACTATTAGTAAATACAAGCGTGACTTCATCTCGACAAGATGAAACTGACCATGAGATTACTTTTGATATTTTTCTACGTAAGCTATGAAAGTTTAAGAAATTTCTCACAGCCAAAGGTGATTTTTTTCAAAAAAGTGGAAGTTGTTTATACAAAGGTACAGATTGTTTTTGTCCTTCGCTGTTAACACATTATTTTTTACATTTAAAATTTAGATGGAAAAAGATGGTAATATTTTCTTATAAACTTAAAAAAGTTCAGAAAACTGATGGCTTATCTTAATGCTGAAAGGGTAAGGGAAGTATTTTGACTGCAAGTACGTAACCGAAATTGTATGGGTATATGTTTTACGTGGATCACTAAAGCTTCAGAAAACATTAATCATTTTAATGAATTCAAAGAAAATGAATCGTTAAATGACCCTTCATTTCATTAGTACGTAACATTTAAGTGTGTAAGGTTTTAAATTGTTTATAAAATCTCAAAATGTCATTTAGTTTGGAATACCAGTACAATAATATATGGCTTATCTGAATAGTATCAATGCACCATTAACGCCTCTTCTATATTGATTTAGTCCTGTATATAAATCCCCAACAGGAAAAAAATCCATAGTTTTTTAAAATGGCGTCACAAACGCCATCTGGTGAGAACAACTGATTCTCGCTCATTTCGAGCCTTGAATATAGAAACGCCCCAAATACCATTCTCGGCTGAAGATCGTAAAAACAAATCCTACCCACAAACTCGTGATGACACAAACGATATCTGAGATAGAATCGATAATCGCCATGACCTTCGCGCGAATGGTAGACAGTCATTAAGACGAAAGGAAGAGCACAAGGACAAGTAAAATGCGAAAGTAAAGTGTAAGTGTTGGTGAAATAAATGGGAGAAGTCACAAGAAGATTCGAATTAGACTCCAATCGTAGCAAGCTAACAAAACATAAGCGAATTAGAAAAACGTACTGGACACAATGCCAGTCCTTTTGTTCTCCTACATGTTAGCACCCCAAACGATCTCTCAACCGAAAAAAAAAAACCTGTTGCCTAACACTATTCAGTGTATGTTAAGGAACACACTACACAGAAAAACCCTGTAACGTTAAGATGAAATCCAAACAAAGTAGTTTATGGCTACAAGGAGTCATCGAGAATGATTTAGCAATATTTTAGCGTTAGACTCGGCAAAGATGACGAGGGATTTCCGTCGGGGCAGAGTTACGCAGCAACCGCTTCTCATCAGCGTAGGATTCTTGGACCTCGGACTTGTAGAATTTGCTGACCACAGCCCACTTGACGTCACTGTCCCACTGGTGTTTTAATTTACGTACTAGAAGTCGCCTTGGAAATATTTATTCTGTTGAATTAGGTGAACTCGTTTTAAAAGGAAATCTACAATAAGGGACCCTAAATCATGCATGTGCGTAAGGATGTCATGAAGAAAGAATTACTTCAATCAGAAGGAACGAGTATTAGCGTATACTTTTAAGTGTTTTAACTGCAGTTTTACTACTGAGACATCACAGGCGGTGACACTATTGATGCATGAGATGAAATGATAAACTGGGAAAGATTTTTTTTTTTTTTTTTTTTTTAAGGAAGCGTTTCAGGCCTAAGTTAGGGAATCTTCCCGGGATTTGCCATTTATGAGAACTAAGGAAAACCTGGGGGAAAAACATCAGTCAGGGAGAACAGCCCTGATGGAAATGGAACCTCGGATCTTCCGCTCACGAGTCCGCGCTTTAACGGCCGCGGTCACCTTTGGCAATATAACTAAAGGTGGTCAATAGAAATTATTGAAGTAAATTCCACAGGAAGGTTCTAGTCATTGTAAAATATTTGATTTGGAGCAATTTGATTAGTAGATCTAACACTGCAATATAGTTTATGTTGAACCTAGGACCTTCGCTTCTAAACCTGCAGTCTGAACAAATGCTTATTTAACAGAAATTTAATGTTTAAAAATCTCATCAATTTAGATAATAAGAGCAGAAATTTAAAACTAATGGTCAAATTTTAGAGTTAACCTAATTTTTAACCCACCTACATTTTATTACAATTTTTGCTTTTTATTATTGCCTGCCAATAGGGGTTCTATTGTTGTTTAATTCTAGACAGAATAAAGCAGTAAAATTATTGGATATTTAATTTAATAGTTGAGTTTTGGTAATCAATTCCTTCAAAATAGTATATATCTTATGATAAAGAACATTAGTCAGGAGTTTTGTAATAAGTGACATTACTGTAATATTAATAATTGTAATTTTATTTATTTTTACTCAAAGCAAACTACGCGATAACCACTGTAACCTTCTTAAAATTTGGACATCAAAGGTATAGGTGCCATTCGAAGTTTTTGAATGGAGGATGGGTAGGGGTGAGGGAATAAACTTTGTTTTTAAACTTTTCTCTCAGTATCTAAATTAACTTTTTTCCTCTTTATTAAATTAATTTTAAATAGCCAGTTATTCAAACTAAGACTCTTTGAAATTAAATTTATGAGTTTTCTTAGAAAAGCACTATACTTATAAAATATTAGAAATGCTTACATGACCAGAAACGGCTGCTATAAACTGAATATAAATATCATTTTAATGCGTTTCCAAATGTAGAGAAATCCGAGGTAGACAGCTATAGCGATAGAAAACTGTAGGGGAACCTGCAGTTGCCTATAATGTCAGCATTTATAACATTTATTACCCATTTCTCTCATTTTCTAGGAAAAGCTGCAAAAATTTGAGTTTAACTGTCATATTGCAGACTTTTGAAACCAAGGCGAGTCAAATACTTTCTCTCTCTTTCGTAATTTCTTCCAATTATTAAATTCAGCAAACTTTGGACTTCACACCGCCCCTCGTTCTGTCAATGACGCAGTGACACAAGTAAATGAAGATCTAACCTTCATCTCCCTTTGGGAGCAGATATTTTGATTAAAACTGAATCCACTTAAATCAGACTATAGTCGTGAAATAAAATACAACAAATTCAAAAGATTTTTCGCCCATCATAATAACCAACAATGTAATTAATTATACCAGCGGCAAAAAACTTCGGGGTTTACATAGACTCCGATCTAGGATTGCATAGCCAGGTAACCTACACATGCAGTAAAATATTCTCTTTGATTTACACATTAAAACATGTAGCAAAAGACCTACCTCTCAATCTCGAAAAGAATCTCATTCAAGTGCTTCTTATGTCTCACTTTGATTATTGTGATGTCCTGTACTCTGATCTGAATACCGGGCAGATCGACAGATTACAACGTGTTCATATTGCTAATATTCGTTTCGTCTTTAACACTCGTAAATTTGACCATATAGCTCCCCTTGTAAACAACTGCCAAAGGAACGTAGGGCTTTCTATTCCCTTACGCTACTTTTCAAAATTCTCCCTACCTCCACCCCTTCTCGTCTCTAGGAATCACAATAGTGTCTCTCACTTCTTCTTCTTCTTCTTCTTCTTCTTCTTCTTCTTCTTCTTCTTCTTCTTCTTCTCCTCCTCCTCCTCCCCCTCCTTCCACTCTTGTACTTAAGAAGCATTATTGAAGAACAAGTGGAATTCTAGCATTATCTTTGTCCACTCTCCAACTTCATTAAAAATGACATATTTACATGAAGTATATGCCTTTAATTTGTCTCTGTTATCTATTTATTTTATTTAACTATGTATATTGTACTCTATATTTTGTTCCTCTAGTAGAGTGGAAGAGCAGATTTCATGCCCTTAACTCTTGAGAAGGTATTAAATAATTTAATAAATATATTTTCTACACAATGAAATGAAAGTTGTATGACTAATGTGAGAATTTTAATATTATTTACATATCTGGGAGCGGAACGAGTTAGCCTCTGTGTGTAGTGTGGTTTCTTTTAACTGTAAATGGCATAACATAAAAAGAAAAATAAGACGGAAAGGCAGAAATAGTTCACATAGTTGAGTATGCAGGTGTAATTAGTAGAACAATGGGGTTACAAAGGAACTGCATAAGACTTTCAAGTTTCTTCCGCTACTTTAGAAAGATAGGATAATCCAGTTTTGAAAGTGGATAAAATCTCGGGGTAATATTAATGTTATTCAACACATAGCAAGAACATCACTTAAGGGACAGGCAAAAAATATATACTCAGGAAGGAAAAACATTATTCTTCCATAGTTACGAAACTATATACAGAATGTTCCAAAATCGCCGTATAATTTTTCGGAATATGCAACCCAAAATACGCTATAAGGGTTAGGAAACGCAGCAATTATTTTAACAACGTCAATCCTGATTACTGAGAACGTGTTACAAATCTTCTTATATACGTTTCTTTGAAAAAAGTATGTTTTCTTCGACTAACTTTCTCAATTAAAATTTTAACAATTTTTGATTATTTATAGATAGATATAATTAATGTAGTTTATTTAATAGAAACGCAGCTGTATTAAAACGAAATGATATAGAGAAATGAGTTAAGGGAAGTAGACTAACTAGGCGTCTTTCTCTTGGCTTTGGAAAACTTGGTGAATTTCCACCACCACTTTACAATCATCCATCCAATTTCATTGACTTCATCATAACCACAGCAGGTATACTGGATTAGAATTTCTGTTGTTTTCTTCCTTGGGAAGCATGCCACATTGGTTACGTCTTGCAGGACAAAATTAGACGAAACATATATTTGGTGTAACAATGAAAGAACTGAGCAGACAGCTACACCAACTAGCGGTACTTTTAATGTCTCTTCACGTCCCCTCAAACTTAACAAAGAATGGCCAGCCATTAATGCTAAAAGTTATGTACGTTTCTTTCCTTTTTCTCCGTAATATTTTCATTGCCATAAAAATACACGAGGATATGACTTAAAAAATGCATGGTAATTCTGAGACATCGTGTATTGCAGGGACCGGATGTGCCCCCCTCCCCCCTAAAAAGTCATAATTGTTTACCATTTTCCTTTCCCCTCATCAACTTAAAAAAAAAGAGTGAAAACTGCGATGTATTACGATTAGTTCTTAATTGTATCTTATGCAATGAGCGCATTTCCTCTCTATTGTAGTAGCGCTAACATGAGAGTGCCCTGTTAGTGAGGAAAGCTCATAGACCAACCTTTAAACTTAATACCTTATAGACCAGCAGACCAGCAACGATTTACAAGAACTTGTTAGTCTTTCTCCTGCTTATTCTTGCGTTCTCTTGGGCTAGAAGAAAGATGGCCTATGGCCAGAGCTCGGTATTCTCTCTTTTCTTAGGAACCCGATGCTGAGGGGTTACTAACACCACGCATAACTGACTAGGAGTTGTTTTCACATTTTACTTGAAATTGGGTGGTTTCCTCACTAGTAGAAGGTCGATTTTCACAGTGTTCTGATATGTTACAAAAAAGCGTAACTATTTTATGGCAATAAATAAAGTGGATATTTAATTGAAGATTTCATTTTTGCGTCTAAGTTTAACTGTTTAGTTGGGAGTGAAACGATTTGGACTTCATCAACTGAAAGCTAGAGGACCTTGCTCAGTAAGACGGCATAAAATTAAAAAATAAAAAATTGTATGGTTTGAAAACAGCATGTGAAGTGAGAATCGTATCTTGTCTATAGGAACGCGATTAGAAAAGAAATAAAAAAGGGCAAAGTCGTTTATATACAGGCAAACAAAACGACAGATATTACATGCATTTCACAATTTGTTGTGATATTACGATACATCAGTGGGGGTAGACCGGTTGAAAGGTTCATAAAATTAATTGATGTTTCTGGATTGAATGCAGAAGGCTTAAGTTGTACTTCAGCAGCGAATTAGAAGATTTCCATATAAACCAGAAGTTTATAGCATAAACGAATGATGGTGCTGCAGTTATGAGAGAATGTCGGGGAGGACTATGTCTTGATAAAAGAAACCTTCCATCCACGCCATTTGTGTGGCATGTAGTTATGCCCCTGGTCCACCCTTCACTGTATTTTACATACGTAAAAACAAAGATGAGCGAACTCAGAACATAGAATATTCGAGTAGTTACACATTTACATTTACAGAAGTTGAGAGCTGGTAAATTAGCAATGGAATAAATGGTTAAGAGCTTCACCAGAATAATGAAATGAATTTGTAACACCGAGAACCAGTTTTAAATCGTAAAGCGTTAATGCAGAGATTGACCTTTCGTGTAATGTAAAACTCTTAATATTAAGGATTTATTATCATTAATTAATCTATCCATGCTGTAAATTATTAACGCAGGACTTTTTCTTCATACGCAATTGATCATATTACTCCGTAAATGCAATGCATTCACTTTCATGTTACACCGAGCGCTCACACAATCATTCTATAATCTCTGCCCACTGAACATCTCGATTTAGAAGCGGTTCTCATGGTTTATGAAGCATGAAAGCAGCAACACACAATTACTAGCTTAAAAGTTAAACTGATGAAATATACATTCCGAGAGCATCATTATGAAACTACGTTTCGTGACGTACAGTGCACGTTGCAAAACCTTCCCGCCTTAACAGCATATGTTCCACTACCTATGATTACCTCTATGTGCTTTGTCCTCTGGCGGTAATGTTAACGTTGTCAGGTAACGGGGTTGTAGAGGCGTGCCCAGATGATTGTGTCATTCATAACCACATACAAGGTCCTGATCTGGGTCCTATGAAGATATGTAGAACTGAAGGTACCTATTCTGTATAAAATGCTTAAAACAATGAAGCAAAGAGGTTTCTTTCAACTTGAGTTGCACGCAGGTTCGTTTTCTATACCAGTGTATGTCTTGCACGTTCTGCAGTGCCATCCATTTATCTGGGCCTTGCTTTATACATAAGAGTGATTACATTTCTCGACCTCTGAGGGCGCGCCAGTAAAATAAAATATAGTCTATTTTCAAATATTAGACGCACTTTATTCGAAATTTTTGGTTGCAGAAAATTGGAGTACGGCTAGTATAAAAATTAGAGTATTTTAAAAAATTATGTTAATTTCTTACAAAACACCACATATTTCTTCAATTTTAATAAATAACAAAAAGTCTATTGTTGGCTTTGGCCATGACTTTATGCATGCTTGGTGTAGACGCTGTAATAGTTAATGATAATTGTGCACACAGAGGACAGAATATAAAACTTAATTATCTTATACTAAAATATTTACAATTTTATGAGACTTAGGTTTGAAAAAATATAATAGAAAACACACAAATTTATAAATTATGAACACAGAGATAAATGGGAGCATCACGAAGAACGGATTAGTGGAATATTTTTTATATTTAAAATTTGTAAAAATTTCTAAATTATTTCTATTTATACGAGAAATATTGAAAATGTTCACCCTTTCCAGCGAAGCTGAATGTGTAGCGTGTAAATAACATTTTATGCACACGTTACAAATAATCGAACATTAGATAAATTACAAAAAACAAACTGCAGATGATATAGCCTACATTTCAGAAGTGAATTATAACAAATTAATCAAATTTTGTTTAAACGCCACATCTGACTCATATAAAACTGTGCATTTTCAACATAATGTCTGAAAAGTTAAAACACTTTTAGACAGGTTCACAGTTTATAAACTGCCGAATTACTCTCCTAATTTAACCCTATCCTTTACTGCAATTATTTATATTTTATAAGAATGTTGTGTAACAACATTAAGTATTACATTCTGAAACATTGATTCTAATATGTAAAGCATACAAAGCCTAGTCAAACACGTCGGTCCTGGCAGTGTAGTGGTAACCATACTTGTCTTCTAAACCCAAGAACACGGGTTCAAACCCGTCCAGGATCGATGGATATTTTTCGGGCGTGAAAATCCTAAGTATGGCTTCCTACGGAAGGCAAGTAAAGCTGTGGGTCCCGTGTCGTATATTTACGGCACGATAAAGAACCTCAAGCCTGAAAGAAGAGGCCTCTGAGTAAAATATGTCGGCCGTTTCACGCCCTGAATTGATTGGGACGCTGATGACCTGAGATGTTAAAGAGCGTCCATAAATAAACCAAATCAACAACTAGTCAAACACGTCGAATGTAACAATATCAAATTGCATACAAGCTCTTTTATAATAGACTTTTCTGTAACACAATTCTCTCAAAACGACATTTTAATTGTATTTCCATAGCCTTAGATTTTAGCAGTAGTGATATATTTATGTATTTACAAAATATATTTGTTTCAAATCTAGCTCATTAATGTCGTACGGGTCCTGGGACCATAAGTGCTTTCCTTATATACTAAGAAATACTTGAAATTGCACAAACTGATATTTAACTCTTAAGAGACAAACAGTATATACATATATAATAAATAAATAAAGGGAGAAAAAAATAATAAAACAAAAATTTTCGAAATACATAAATAAAAATCAGAAAAGAAATAGTACAAAAGTAAATAAATTACACTCTGACACATGTATGTACAAATAATTCCAAAATATTGTCACTCATGTTCCCTTCCCCCCCCTTCCCGGTTGTCAGCCTCTTTCGATCTGAGCTGTCTTATTTACCTACTCCCTTCTCTTTCTTCCTATCTGTCAGCAAAGTTCAGAGCTGCTACTATCCTTACCCCTCCGTTAACAAACGGGGCTGGTAAATATCTCTGCCTCCATTCTTCCGTTTCCTTGCAGGAAATCAGAATATGCCCCCAAGATTCTTTCTCCGCACATATAGGGCAAATTCTCTCTGTTTAGTCATCTGTCACCCAAGTGAGACCCTGATTGCAGAGTTTTGTTCCTGTTTGGATGTAACGCTCCACCCCCCATACAATTTTCAGCTCCGATTGTATCTTCAGCGAAACTTTTTCTGCACACTCCGATAGAGTGAGCTGAATAAATGTCCCTCAGGCATGTCTTAGTTTACCTCCTTTTCTGTTTGCGATCCAAATGTTACACAGAGTTTTCTTCTATATTTTTCAGATACCTTCTTAATTCTGAAACCAGGTTCCTATTTTTCCCCCATTCTTAGCTGCACATGGTAACCCTAATTAAATAAAAGTCAAAGTGCTGTTGCGTTTATTTGTTTTTCGATAATATTTGATATCGACTTTATTTATTATCACCTTACAATGCTTTTCTTTGTTAAACGAAAGACATCAATACACAGAAGGCACTGTAAACCCTACTAATTTTATGTAATCATGCTTTAGATAATGTGTGTATTGCAGTCTGACGTAACGATGGATGCACATAGAGAAGAAATTTAAATTGGGACTATTCAGTTGTTTACTACAGTCCTCGGAAAGCGATTTGATTTTCTTTGCAATATTACTATAGTGGAAATATGAAGCAAGTGCCATATATTACTTCTGTTTTATCTCTTGAGTTTGATTCACTTCGGTGTTAATTCGCGTAGTTAAGGAGATATACTTAATGAGAGAGAATATTGCGACAGAATATAAAGAAAATTATATTGTATTGACATGTAATTGAAATTAGTAAGGCCTAGGAAAATACTAAGTCAGATCCAAAAGGTATGCCCAGTTAGTTCAAATGATAATTGTGTGTTGTTGAATGCTAAAATTGTTAGAGTATTAACAGGTCTTCTGGCGATAATATGAATAACTGTAACTATCAACTGGCTACTACAGTAAAATACGGAATAGGAATCGGAAGATCTTAGGTTCCAGTCCCATGCCGACAATTTGATTTCCGTTTAGTTTTTTCGGAATGCCCAAATAGGTCTACTACTTTGCTTATTGTGTGGATAGTCGAATACTCGTAAAACAACAGGAAGCTAAGTTGTCCGTGCTAGGAAGGAGATGGGTGTGATTGTTAAAAAAGTAAATGAGAAATGGCACGCTAAGTTTCAGCACTTGAAACTGAATTATTGGCTTAACGCGCTGTTTTCTTCCTCATAGTCTACATAATCCTGATATCCCAAATTTCATAAAAGAGACATGCTCTTAAAAGATGATTCGAATAATCGAGTACTTTGGCCAAGGCTTCATTTAACCGTTATAAGGGCTAATTGACATTTAGAATGATTTTCACAATAAGCATACCAGGAAAAGCAATGTGGTCTGTGGTAACTCAACCCAGAGGTACTCAAGTATTCGAGTTACTCTTTCATGAAGTTCAAGATCTTCAGTACTGTAGCACTAGTGGAAAAAGCCGATGACAAATGTAAGATGCGGTAAATCCACAATTAGAACATCGGCACGGTGAGCGGTGGTTCGAAACTAGACATGACAGTTTTTTATTCATCTAATTTCCCTTTCAAATACTTGTCTATACATGTGCTTAGTGTTCATATATGAAGCAGGAATTATAAAAAAGTTAGACTTGAAGACCATAATAGCAAATACAGCTGGTTTGATCTAAAACCGTTTAGTTAACGAACAAATTACTGGCCGCACAGGGACCAATGCAATGTAAACATGCAACTGATAATTCCCAATATTTCCGTTTTGTTTAGAGCAGCTGTTACGTACAAACACTAGATTCACGCTCCAGTAGGAACACACACAGCAAAACAAAGCTCATGGTCACATTCCAAGCAACATTCCAAACTAAAAGGTTATTTAAACGTCAACTGAAAGTGAAATGACGCACAAGAAATGCTAATAGGTATGATAAATGAAAGCCACCATATGCATTATGATTATTATTATGGTTGTTGTAGTTGTTTAAGTATTTTACTTTTACTTGCAGAGTTATAGTCATAAATAATGCACTGTGGCTAAAAATAAGGAAAACATAATTTAAACTCAGTAAAATTATATATAAACATGCAAAAGTATTAAAGTTAATAATATTTTTAAATAATAAAATAACTGTCAAAGTACCATTATGATATAAATTTAAAAATAACAGTAATTTATTAATTAAACATGTCTCATTAAATTATGCTCTAAATCACCACATTCTTCTATGTAAAAGAAGGGAGAGGGTTGATAATTGCTTAATCTAACAATGAAAAACTGATTTAATGATTTAAAAATTGCTTTTAATATTTTAAATGTATTCTTCCGACAGTGCAATACATTTTGTTTAACAATTTTCCATTACGGAAGTTGCTTTCCTGTCCAAAATAGGCATTCACAGCAGCTATGAATGTTCCTCAGTTGAATATCTCCGTCCTCCTAAGAAAGGAAATAAATGTAAGTTGGAGGGAGCCAAATCCGGTGAATAAACTAGGTGCGGAAGCCAGTCTTATTTTAAATCATTGCTCTTACCCAGTGAGCGGGTTGTAAGGTCTTGGTGGAAAATTATGTTCTTGTGCGCTAAACCGGCTTCTTTTGTAGGATATTTTGCTGTAACTGTCTCAGAAGATAAAATAAAAGTCGTCATTTATAGCTTGTCATTTTGGAAGGTAATCAATCATCAGAACCCTTTTGCATTACAGAAAAAATGATGCCATAACTGCCAGCCGCTGTCTTTGGAGCTGGTCAATCGGGTTCCGTCTACAAATGTTCTTGCTGTTTTGTCTCTGATGTATAGTAATGAGGCTAGGTTTCATCAATGTGATGAATAGAAGCAAACATGTGTTGGCTTGTTTTAAAACGATCTAGACACTCTTGGGAAGCTTGCACTCGAAGTCTCTCTTGATCGGGTGTAACCAGACGCAGCGTTCATCTTACTGAAAGCTTCTTCATGTCTAGTTCTTCAGTTAAAATATTGTGCACTGTTTCTTTGAGATTTTTACCATAGTGGCCATTTTTTTACAATCTGAGAAGGTCTGCCGGCAATGTATCATGGATATTCGTGGTCGTTTCTTCGGTAGTGACACTCTATAGCAGTGTCCATCTTGTGAGCTCGTCCAACCGCGTTTGAACCTAAACACCCATTTTTTAATCAATTTCCCCAGTAAACTTTTCATCTCTCCAAAACTTTAAGCATCCTTCAAGCTTTTTAAACAACAAAATTTCATGATAGCGTCATGTTCAACATTGCCAATTATTTTAAACATACAAGAAACAAGTTTGCTTTCGACAATAACTGACAAACGTTATATTTTCAGTGTTGCTAACTATCGAAAATTCAAAGTGAGAAAAAAAAATAGTTACCGTTTACTGCCCCTTGTGCAAATAATAACTAATTATTATCCCCTTCAAGTACTTACAACAGATTCTCAATGAAATCTAATATTTTTCCTGCCCCCCCCCCCCCGCGTACAGTACATTCCTCTCTCTTCCCAATCGGAATCGTCTGGTTGTTCCTTCCTCATCGAACTGCCGATTTCATCTATATGTATTATATTAGATCTGCTCTACTTGTTTTTAAAACCATTCTTGGTAGCCCATTCTCTGCCATTCTTTTTTCGTGCCCTAATAATTCGATTTTATTTATTTTGCATTTCCTCAAGAAAATTCATTCTTAAGGAAGGAATCAGGAAAGTCATTATATTTTGGATTTGTATTTAGCTCCATGTGTTATAGTATTTTTAGAGATCGCTTTATATACAGGGTGTTAATAAACTGGTAACAGTAGATTAGAGAATTTATGGTCAGCCTGTTTAAATTTCAAACTTTATGATATCAAGTTTCTAAAAAACCAGCCCGCAATTGACCAATGAAGCTTCCGCTCGAAATGATACCAGACTCAGATGGTATATTAAGTGACATAAAAAGTTGTTGCAGCTGTACCTCCAGACAAGGAGCTTAATTTGAAAATAATGTTGATTATTTTCTACACAATTTGAAAATAAAATATATTTATATACACGATATATCTACTCACTGTTTTAAACCCCTTATTACACAACAGAAGGCTGATAAAGTAAAAAATATATTTTACACAAAATACAATTTATAACAGAAAAATATACTTTTAAAAAAATTATATTGACGATTCGTTATTTGTACGCGATTTTATGTAAATGCAATAATGCACCTTATGCACCAGAATGGTGTCATAGAAAACCGAAGCCACAAACACTTGTATGACACCAATGGTTTCCATATAGCCGGAGCTAAATGCAATATCAATTAAAGTAAACATTAACAAACCATATAATTGTATTTTTATAGCTACAAACTATAAAACAAATACATTAATTGCCACTATAGTAAATTGTAGCATTTAAAATTTGTTTTAGTTAAACGAAGTCTAAAAAAATTATTTTAACAAGCTGTCAATGCTCGCCGGCTCGTTCATCATTCTGAGATGTTATGGAAGCGGGGCCAACAAATATGTGTATCCACCCCAGCACAGATTCTGCCCACCGTCCGGTTGTATTTGCTATCTCGGAGCGTCTGCTATGTAACAGGTCGTGAGTGCAGACAAATTCATTCTGATAGGACTGGGCTGTTTGTTTGTTTGATTTGATTTATTTACGGACGCTCTTTAACATCTCAGGTCATCAGCATCCTATTGAATTCAGGGCGTTAAACGGCCGACAAATTTTGCTCAGAGGCCTCTTCTTTCAGGCTTGAGATTCTTTTTCGTGCTGTAAATGTACGACACGGGACCACGGCTTTCGTCCCTTCCGAAGGAAGCCATAATTATGATTTTTACGCCCGCAAAAAATCCATCGATCCCGGCCGGGTTTGAACTCGCAGTCTTGGGTTTAGAAGGTAAGTATGGTTACCTCTACACCACCAGGATTTGCACAAAGGCAAACGATTACCCCATTTCATTCATACTAATTTATCTGCATCTAATTTTGTCATTATTATCATCATATAATTCCATTATTTTCCTTTGTAGACCATACAACCCTTGTCTCAAAATGATTGTGTGAGATTCCCTTCTATAATCTCTTAAATTATTACGCAAATATTGAATATACCTTATTTTGATTTTGCTTTCCTACGTGCGTCTTTCCGTGCTGATATGTGGATGTCAAACTGGTGTCTCACCGACAGACAGCGGCAGAACATAGCAATATATCAAAGGAACATGAAGAGGAAGAACCTCGGTATTGCAAGAGACAGATTTCCAATACTGGACTGCAGGAAATCACAGAATCAGAAAGTATTATGGACAGAGTGCAACCATAAAATGGAAATGGGGCGGGCACGTGGCGAAACAACAGCGGGACAGTTGGGCGCAGACCACCACCATGTGGGACCCTACGCAGGACAGAGGATATCGCCACAGGTGGTAGAGATCGTCAAGGCGCGGACTCGTGAGCTGGAGGTCTGGGGTTCGATTCCCGCCAGAACTGTCCTTCCTGACTAAGTTTATTCTCAGGTTTTCCTCAGTCCTCATAAATGGCAAATGCCGGGGAGGTACGATACCATAAACTTAGGTCTGGAACGCTTCCTTCCTTTAAATAAAATCTTTTTCCAAGTTATCATTTCATTTCATGTATGTACCAAAAGTTGGTGCCTCAGTAGTAAAAACGGGCGTTAAACACCATTCAAAAAAAAAAAAAAAAAAAGGACAGAGGACTCCGGGACGACCGAGAAGATGGTCAGATACATTCAAGGAATATCTCGGAGTTCACTGGTCAAGTATAGTGCGCAATAGAATTGAGTGGAGTGAGAAGTGGTAAGGACTCATAAAGGACAAAAAATTATAACTGTATATTTTTTTAATAATATCCTCAATTCACATGGAATAGCTCAACACGCGAATCACAAAACGAGATTTTCCCTCTAGCAGGTGACCCTAGCCCTTTATGAGACATAATGGGTTGGTTCATTTCATTTCATTATATTACTATTTCATTATCGATATATTAACTGATCTACCTTTCTTAATATTGTATTTAATATCATTTTCTTACCTGTTATTTTTATTTATTTTTACTCTCAAATATTCATATGAACTATAACGAACCGTTCATGTACATTTAATAATGTATATATTTGCAATAAGTATTTCCATTTCGCTAAATTTTTCTTTAAATTTTCTAAAGCTATCGGAACTCATGTCGCATGACAATTGTTGTTAACACGTGCCTAACTTATGATGTATGCGTGAAAGTAAAGTAGATTGGAGTAACACACTTAATTTAATATAAAAAACTAAGGGAATGCGTATTGTATACTACAGGCTTACGGAATGACGCATGCATCTATAATGATAATAATTATATTTATGATCTCAGGTTAGAGGCATCGACTGGAGACTGCAGTTTGACGCAATCTGACATGCCCATTGACTTTGCCGGAAAAAATGAACTGTCATTAAGTCAGTTACCTGCTCGCTGTCCTTTTCAACCAAGCTGTATGGAATATTACCGAAGAAAATGGAATATTTTTTTTATCAGTTATAATTTAATTATTTCTGAAGTATGCAATGCGCATTATAATTGTCACTTTTGTTTAATAAAACTTGTGGCCAACACAACTTAATGTTTAAGCCCTTTAAGGTTATGATTTTATTTAAGCATTTATGTTTATAATATCGCCATGGGTGGGCCAGGTCGTTAAGGCGCGGAGTCGTAGGCGGCAGGTCTGGGGTTCCAATCCCGCCTGAACCGTCCTCCCTGACTGGGATTTTTTCCAGGTTTTCCTCAGTCCTCATAACTGGCAAATGCCGGGGTAGTACCCTAAACTTGGGCCTGGAACGTTTCCTTCCTTAAAAAAAAAAATATCCTTTCCCAATTTATCATTTCATCTCATGAAATGATAAATATCATCAGTGTTCACCGCCTGTGGTGCCTCAAGTCCTCATAACTGGCAAATGCCGGGGTGGTACTCTAAACTTGGGCCTGGAACGTTTCCTTCCTTAAAAAAAAAAATATCCTTTCCCAATTTATCATTTTATTTCATGTATCATTAGTGCCCATCGCCTGTGGTGCTGTTGTAGCAAAATGGGTATTAAACACTATTCATTCATTCATTCATTCATTCATTCATTCATTCTCTCTCTCTCTCTCCCTTCATATTAGTGAAGATGGAGATTTTCATACTTACCGTGCTCAAATATATCACATGTGCAACTTTTTAGCTACCAATCTAGTAAAAATTACATAATTTCTGAACGTGTTCTCAATGTTAATCGACGACCTCCTCTCATAATCAAAGCAGTGGTGTTTGTTCAAGTTTTCTTCATTTAGAGCATAAACTGGAGAACCGGACTCACCATCCTTTGAAACTGACTGTCCCATAGGCCTCCTTTAGCATTGCATAGGTCTCGGCTGAAGATTTATTGAGACGAAAGCAGCATATTGTTCGTCACGTGTCATTTCCATTTTGCTGCAGACGGTACTGAACATGTGTCAACTTGCACACCTCTCACTGGTGGGAATGGATCCGGAAGTGACAACAATGAATCGAGTTAATGTGTACATTACATATTAAACCAATAAAATATATTAAAGATAAATTTTAGCGTGAAAAATCGTGCTTGAAAAAATTATGATCATTCTTTATTGAACACCCCTCATGTAAGGCTTGCATGCCCAATGGAATTTGAAATACTTTTTCTAACTTATTTGTCTAAAGAACTGTTTTTTAAAAAATAGTGTTCAGCGCACATTTTTACTACTGGCACCACAGACAACGGACATCGATGATACGTGAGGTGAATTGTTAAATTGGGAAAGGATTTTTATAAAGGAACGCAGCGTTCCAGACCTAAATTTAAGGCACCTTCCTGGCATTTATCATTTATGAGGATTAAGGAAAACCAAGGAAAAAAACAGTCAGGGATTACGGTCATGGCGGGAATTGAAAGGCCTCCCGCTCACGAGTCCGTGCCTTAACGACCTCGGCGGTGAAAGAGAGAGACAGAGAGAGAAGGTAATGCACTTAGATACAGCCCTGTCATAAAAATGTACACTGTTGTTTAGTATGCTGTCCCTTATATCGTCTTTATCATGAACTGAAGAACATGAACCGGCCACTTTTGGCAACCTAAGAAGTTTTAAAACCTTAACTGTTTTGGTTTTGGTTGCTAATATATCAAAAGGCCTCACTTCAACATGACATTTCATCTGGATTTAAAACTACCTCGTAAAAGCTAAATTCTGCATTGAAATACGTTCTTTCCAATATCCAGAATGAGAATAAAACAAATTTTTAGCTTGCTATAAAAGGGGGGGGGGGTAGAGAAATTGTGTAAATCGATTCATAAAACCAATATAGCCATGCCAAAATCCAAATTGTTTCTTCAACTATTTAGAACTCTTGTTTTACTTATAATTTAGGGGGGGGGTTCCCGAAATTCAGCTATTAGGAACTGTCGTAAACTAAAAGAAAGCAAATGGGGTAATCAGAGCAAGATGATCTTAAAATACATAAGTGCGATTCCATCATAAAACTCAACATTCACTGGTAGTCAACTTTACTAAAAATTACCATCCATGTAAGTTTCTGTTTTTCCTATTTATTAAACACTTTCCATAAGTAAGCACTTTTTCAGGCAGATTATCAAGCAAAGGTCTAGGGTTAAATTTTTGGGCCAGGTTCATTATAGCTGTAGATGTTACTGTTACTCGGAAAGAAATCGCTAAGAAAAGTACTGAGCGAACCAGTCAAGAGTTTACGCGCATTTCAAGGGCCGAGGAGGAGTGCGATAGCGGCAAATGCGCTTACCGTCACCCACATTCAATTTAAATCTCTATCGGGCAGTGGCACGCATGGAAATAACCAAACCAAATTAAATATTTAGATAATACCTTAGTATTACTTTTTTTTTTTTCAAATTTTACAATATGCGATGAAAGTGTTGTGCATTTTTGTTCAAGAATATTTAACTTTCCTAGGAATTTTTTTGACACTCATAATCAGCTTATGCTATTTCGCTGGACATACATGAACATCCACACACTACACAGATAGGGTTGAAGAGAACTCAGTGTTATAAATAAAGCAGATAATAGAGATTAAAAAGGAAAGCAAAACTAACTTAGTTCTATCTATTACATTTTTCCATAAAATAAGTACTTCATCTCGAAATGTATGGCAACGCTACTTAATGCTCTGCTTCCCTTTGTCACTAGTCATCACTATGGGAACACATTTTACAGGTCGGCAATTACAGTTAAGAGTGTAAACGTTCTTTGTCTTAGAGTGGGAACAGTGCGTGAGCGCGAGTTTGCCCCTACAGTGCTTTCGTGTCAATATATTAACATAGCATAAAAAATTCACAGACAGAAATAACAGTATTGCGAATGGAAACACACGAAACAAAGAGATATGCAAGGACATAAAAATATTGAATGTTCAACATGGTTTCGTTGGCACATACACACGCCTGGCACTTCCATTATTCTGCATTATTTGTCCAATGTAGCCTACTTTCCGACGAACATACATTTCCCATATCAGCAAGTTGTAGGGACGCCGCGGCGACAAGTGTTTGACAATTTGGTGATGCTCTACTCGGAAATCTCTCTGGAACAAGCCATGGATATTAAATTCTTACGTATTTTTTCATAAATGAATTCTAGCGGTTGATAAACTCTTCCATATTTAACTTAAACGTTTAGAATACACTAATTGCAGTACGTGTTTGTATAACTTACTGCAGAAACAAGTTAATAATTAGCATTGGCCAGGTTTGAAAATATTTTTAACTTCAATGATATAACAACAAATTAAGGTTAGTGTTCCCAAATGTAATTTTGCGAACGCAAATGATTTAAATAAAAACATTAGAAAAATTGACTTCAAAAAGTTTCGAGTTATGAAGAAGAAGAAGAAAAAAAAAAAAAAGCAAAGTACAGCTTTTTTCTTTTTCTGATTGTCTAATCGTTGTTATAACAGAATGTTTGAATCCTGGTTCATATAGATATGGCATAATTATATAAAAGCTAATTAATGCTTACTTTTTCGGCCAAATAACATTTAACGGCCAAAATGGTATTAGAAAAATTTGCATCATTTATACCTTAGATTCAAACTTTACATTTATGGCACTTATTTCCCTTGAATAAATATTTCTAAATATTTGTTCAAAATTCTCTGTGCATTGGTGTTTATACAGAGGGAGCCAAAAATGTATACACACTTCAAGCAAAGAAAAAACTGTGTTAACATAACAAAATTGAATTCATACAAACAGAAAATGATGAGCACTAATCAGCTTAGATTTTTACATTTACAATAGTTGCTCAAAATGCCCACCATCGGCGTCGATACAATTCTGAGTATGTTGAACTACTAATTGAGCAACGTTTGCGAAAGTTTCCTCAGCGATTGCAGCACATACCGTTTCAGGGCCATCTTCATTTAATGCATGCAAAGGTCTTGGGATGAAAACATTCATCTTTGCTGTTTTAACAATACGACAGTTCTGCCAATCCCAGTCTCGCGTGCACATTGCTTTGCAGATTTCTGCGGTGAATACTCAAAACGTTCCAAAGCCACAGCCGAGGACGCGGGGCTTGTTTCTGTGCGAGGTATCCCAGATTTGCCTTTGTGAACATCGCATACGGTACCATGAATCTCAAATTTATCTCGAATGAGTTCAATTGTTATTCGCGTTGGCGGTTTTGTTCTGTACACACGCCTCTATTGCCTTTGAACTTCAACAACGTTCTGGGTTTTCCATTACCACTTCAAAATTGCTTTCAGCTGTTCAGATAATAATCTTGGCTCCATGTTGTTACATCAACGCTACCATAATGTAACGTGAGTCACATCTGTTTACAGAATATCATGCGATAATCTTGGTTTCATTGGTTCATTGTTGATTTATCTGTCACGTAGCAACCCTATCAAAACGAATCACACATTTTACAGAACATCATACTACACATTACTGTTGCTTTTCGGTCCAACTTTGAAATATATTAAATAGATATCTACTGTGAAAGTGTGTATACATATTTTTAGCACCCTCGGTGTACTGAAAGGAAAAATAAAGTAACCCGTATAGAAAAAACAAGAGAAGCTAAAATAAAATACTGACACTGTCATACAAGTAGCACATTATTTCACACGGTTTGCGGTCTTAAAATATATACTAAGTGATCAAATTTATTCGGATTTTACGCATGTCATTTGAAATGAATGACGTGACTATTGCGGAGTGACCTCTATCAGTGTAATCCGTTGAACTAGCTTATTGAGTTTTAAGAATTTGCCATGGCGAGCGTCTCAGTAAAGGAGAGAAAGGGGGAAAAAACGCTATTGCCAAGTTCAGGTTATACAGTATCGTACTATCGAAGCCGATACTATTCAAGACAAGGTCCACAATTACATCATCCATTCAAACTAGCTCAGAGTTAAATCCGAGTAAATGTGAAAGTGTTTTAAACGAATGTAGTTCAATATTTTTCAAGCAAACAAAGAGAGGAAGTGTTGACATCTCAGATGAAACTTTGTATTTCGTTGGTTAATTTCAATGTACTGCGAGTGTTCTTATTCTGCCTTTGAAGAAGAATACAAGTTGTTAGAAACATTGCACTATTTGTGTTAACTATTTCAGTGTTTTATCTATTTATGCTTCTCTAGTTCTTGCTATTTGTGTCACTTTTTTTTTCCTTAAAATTTTAACACTGTTTAGTGAAGGTGGCACTGATGGTACATGAGATGAAATGACAAATTGGGAAAGACTTTTTTTTTTAAAAGAAAAAAGCGTTCCAGGTCTAAGTTCAGGGTACCTTCCGGTATTTGCCATCTATGAGGACTGGGGAAAAACTGGAAAAAACCTGTCAGGGAGGACGGGCCTGGTGGGAATCGAACTGCGGACCTCCCGCTTACGAGTCAGCGCCTTAATGACCTCGGCCATCCTTGGCGGTTTTGTTCCTTACGAATTACTTAATTTTTAATGTATATATAATTCCTATATATAGTTCATATTCTATTTCTGACTTTATATCTTTTATTATTTTTGTCCTTTCTCTATATTTTTAATTTCCCCCCTTGTTTCTCACTCATTTTTGAGACCTCATTTACAAAATTTTTTGCTTAGGTTTATGATTTCTCTTTTGTAATTTTCTGGTAGCTTTATATAATTTCAGAAATGGAAAAGAAGCTGTGTATATCTTCAGTTTAACTCTAAACCCAACATATACACTAACGCTCGCAAATAAAACAGTATATGGGGGGAATGGCTGCCTTCAAGATTCTCCATTAATCTAGGCAGACGACCGCCGCTACAAAACCGGCCACGAAGAATGCGGTTTTTCATTCCTTCAGGGGAACACATGTTACTGTGGAAACTGAAAGGAGACTTAAGTCTGCAGGAGCGACATTACATGGGCTACAATTTCTGTTTATGTTACAGTTTATTGCAACCACGTGATATGTCATGCATGAAAATGTGACTATTTTTAAAGAAGTAGCGATGTCACACACTTACAATGAAATGTTTACTGCCTTTCTTTGCGGGAAAGTAATAATATTTCAATATTTGCATATATGAATATGCATAAGTTTTTCGGAACATTTTTATTTTTTTTTTATAATTTAGTTACTGTTAAGTTTCCATGTTGTAAAAACGATTAAGAGCTTAATTTTTTTCTCAGAAGGACTGTCTAATGGTTCTATTTCATACAGTAAAAGCCTATAAAGTATTTAGATATTAGTATGCTAAAAGTTTTTAACAAATTCATAATATTTAAATTAGAATTATATGATATGTTTTAAGCTGAGTAAACAAAATGCACAATCTGATTGATAATAAGAAAATACATACAAATATTATTAAGAAATATCCGGTGTACTATAGTTAATCTGCTTGTTTTGTATTAATTAATTGAATAACTCTATAGTATACTGTGTTTCATTTTTTTTAATTAATATATAGGATTTTCATTTCAAACCTTATCAATCGGAACAACTCCTATTCTAAATAATTTTAATTTAAACAAACAACACGTCAATTTAAATATTGAGGGAGAAGTTCAAAACCAAAGTTGATTGCATTTTAGTTCCATTCCCTCATCCTCAGCAACCCCACTAACGGTACATCACATTGTCTAGGTATTTCTGGGAGTAAAAGAAAGCTATAGAGGACAAAGAACTTTAAAATAAAACACAAATTTTAATGAATATATCGACATCCATTTCAGTTACATCTTCGGGAAGAAAGAAGAAGAAAAAAAAAACCCTACGCTGTTGGCTGCACGGTGATTGTTGATTTGGTTTATTTACGGGCGCTCTTTAATATCTCAGGTCAATTCGGGGTGTGAAACGGCCGATAAAAATTGCTCAGAGGCCTCTTCTTTCAGCCTTGAGGTTCTTTATCGTGCCGTAAATGTACGACACGAGACCCACGGCTTTACTTCACTTCCGAAGGAAACCATACTTAGGATTTTTACGCCCGAAAAAATCCATCGGTTCTGGCCGGGTGTGAATCCACGATCTTGGGTTTAGAAGGCAAGTATGGTTACTACTACACCACCAGTTGCACAGGGAGAGATGTGTTCACAATTGCATGGGATCTTCAGATGTACCTAACTATGGAACCATCTTATACAACAAAAATATAAATTTATATAGAAAAAAAAAAAAAGACAAACTTATAACGTAAGGAATCTAAATATGTTTCCGCTTTAAAACAAAGTGCTCATGGAGTGATCAGTTAAGCTGAGTGCAAGGTATGTTGCTTATCAGGCATAATCACAGCAGAGTCACCCTGCTGTCTTACTTCCAGCTGTAGTCCTATAAAATTTGAGAAACTCTTATCTTAGTTTAACGACCCTTTGTTCAGTACAACAAACTCGTTTACGAGCGTTAACAACACGTGCCCTGCCTGCTGTCCCTATACAAACTGCAATTCAGTTGTTTCTTTTCCGAGGAAAACTACTTGCATCCCCAAGGTGAACAGTAAACTTACTACCTAGTAATTATATGGACTTGTATTGCTTATAAACAGTGACGTCAAGATTGTTTGTTCGGTTTTTGTTTTGTGTAGCAAATACAATTTAATTGCCTTAATCTCCAGGAACGCATTTTCCTCATCCACGAACATGGTGCATAAGAGTGTATTAATGTTGAAGCTATACAAATAACACTTAATAACTTGAGTAATTATTAAGATGGTATAGTACCTTACCTTTACAGATCTAAAGCTGTTTTCATACCGATCGTTTGTAATTTGTATTTTAGGACATTAAATGAAGTGAAATTGTGAAATTTTGTTGCATCTTTTTATACCTTTACGTGAAATTAGTATATTTATCCCGTTTTCACCCCCTCTTTGATGCTTCAGCATACTTTTAAAATCTTTTCTTTCATATTTTGTTAAAAAATTGGGGGGAAATTTAAATGGATTTCCTTTTTCTTGAGCAGAAAAGAAACCCGACGATTTTCACGTTTCTTGAGCAGCTACATAAAATCCTATAGTCTTATTTTGTTGAGCAGAACGAGAGCTATAAGTTGAATTATTTAAAAATTTGAGCCTTAATAGTTTCCAAGTTAATGTAACAAGAGAAAACACAAAATTCACTTAAGTTATTCACCAGAACGAAGGCTCTCTGTACGGTCCGCGCATATTTTATATAAAGAAAATGGCTCAAATCTCTAGTTACTTTACTTGATTGTGTTTTCGTTGTTGCTCTTTCAGAATAATTCAAGGGACAATTAATCGAAAGTGGTCTAATTCTTCGATGTGCCGTCTGCGGTGTAAATATTGCGATCTATGAGAAGCAACAAACAGTCAGAATAAATCAGCACATTCAGTATACGGAAGAATGTTGAACTGCACAATTTGCAACCGAAACAAACTATCTTGATACATCTGAAAAGCAGCAGTCATCGAGTCAGTTCTCTGCAGATCTTACCATGGCTATAGCTCAGTCAGAAATTGAGTCCACAAGGCTAACACACCTACATTAAAATCATTCCTCGAGAAGTACACGCAAAGATAGGTACCGGATGAGAGCACCCTGCGAAAAAAATTGCATACTTCCAATTCAATTCATGCATGAAACTGTGGCCGGAGGACACAAAAGGCGAAAAAGACAGGCTTGAAGTGGCTTATCAAGCATCAACTGAAAAGCACATACCCCAACCTCTGTCATGTGACGCTTTGCACACGGACTTCACCGTGTTTGTGAAAGAGTCAGGGAGGAATACAACAGGATTTCATTACTGCTCTGAAGAAGATTCTTGTAAAAGCTCCATCTTATGTACCGAGAAGATACTGGGCTCTACATACCACATAACCAGGGGGGATATTTGGATAAGATGAGCTATTTTCTTGCGAGAAAGCTTCGAAAAAATAAAAATGTACTCTTAGATTTAATGAACTCTTACTCTCCGTTGGTGACGAAGTAACGTCAGTCATGTAGTCAAGCTCTTACCACACACGCCCCCTACATCTGACGGTCGGTACCAGCGACTGCATGCGTGATCCTATCTCACAGCTATGCCAAAGGCCTGCCATCAAGCATGTCTAACAATTACTCAATGACAAAAGCCTAAAATTGACACTTTTTGCAATGCAAGAGAGGAAATAGCAAAAGAAGGTATGGAGAAGGGGTAGCAATGGAAGAAGTTGGTAACTGGGAGGGACAACCTTGTTGGACAAGGTTGACAAACTTGACAACCTTTGTTATTTGTTAACAAATAACAAACTATTACCACGAAAATTTATTGCAAAGTTGGCACTACAAGCTGGGATCAGCATCGTTCTAATATAAAATTGCTAATACATTTTATCCCTCCAAGGTTACTGAAGTGCATGTCTTACAGTCCACCGACTCGGGAAGGAGAAGTATCATATTCTGTGACAATGGCAAGGATGTTTTTTAGTACTTTGTCGGGCTATAAACAGAATTATTAAAAATTACATCCAGTATGTTGTGTGCGAATGATACTGCAGTTAACTACAAAAATAGCTCAAATTGTCCATTTCCAATTTTTACATTTTTACATATCGGCAGAGCAGAGATTGGCGGACAAGGTCAAAAACTTGTGGTTGTGTGTGCAAAGTGTTTCACATTCTACTTGGATCCTGTAACAAGGTCCTGCTCCAGCAACGCAATCCTACGATGATTAATGTGAGTTACTTGTCGTTTTTCTTCCGCTCAGATATGCATGTTGTGCAAGTTCACGATGCCGTCTCAGGACTCCTGTAATTCCAGCAGATGATCTTATCGTATGAATCCATACAGTTTGTGAAATATTCAGATATAAATTTTGGATCGTGTACGTCAGTCTCTACATCGCCAATGTACGCTCTGTAATTACTTTGGAGGTTGGCAGTTCAAGTCCTTTTGTAGTTAAATATACGATGTGAAGTTAATGTTGGGTTGGTGGGTATTTGTTGACAAAATGTGGAACGCATGCCCATATTCGAGGCTTTGTCATACTTTGACGCTCCACAGCGTCCAAATCATGCATTTCCGGACATGGGTCTCCTCTTGAAAAACGACCCGTTTGCCAACCCACACAACATACTAAGCTCTATCAGTGATATTTTAGTCATCCTGTATTTTTAAAACATTAGAATTTGTTCGCCATATTGTGGATCTAAAAGGATTTAAACGTCACTGTCATTATAATTTGTACTGCTTTTTCATTGCATCTCTTAATCTATTTAATTTGCTGAACATATAGCCTTAACGCCATCGCTGCTTTGAAGATACTCAGCGTGATAGGTTAAGTGCCTCATCAGGTATAATATTCCATTTTCTAGGCAAATCCTCAAGACTATTAGCTTAGAGAATGTCTTTTAAAGTCCAGCATTCGGTTATGAAAGCTGGCAAAGGACATTTGAACCTAAAGGACACTGAGAAACCTTGATGAAACCTTTCTAAATTATTGTAAAATAATTACGGAAGTAGAGCAATCAGTTCCGGGTGAAGTGTACTTTGGTGACAACAGTTTGATGAACTTAATGATACTCTGGTCCTTCATAGATCTGCCGAGGTCATACACCTTGTGGGTTTAACCAACCGGTTTTTTCCAGATTCTGCCTTGCCGAGAGGCGTGAGAAAACGAGAACCAAAGTGGAAATATTAACCTTGTGAATCATATCAAGGCAAAGACATACAATCAAGGTTACAACTGCCAATCTTTCTCAATTAAAGGTAATATCTATTACAGTTAATTAAGTTTGTTCTTTCCATGAAACAGATTTATTGGTTTCTAATGTTCAACAAATGTTTTGAATGACTTTTCTTAGCTGCAAGCACAATATACGAAGGATGAAAAAATGCACTATTCATAAAAGAAAAGAGCGATATTAAAAGATATAAAACACTCTTCACCAGTACCAACATCTAAAACACACATGCATTATCTATTTCTCTGTCCAACTTGCAAAAAATTGTATGCATTTATTCCCTTATAATAAAATTACATGGATTAACAACCAATTATGGATAACTTAGGTTATAAATCCGCCAACACATTTCATGATCAGAAAAATTTTAATCAGAAGAATATTACAATAAAATTATTCAAAAATATGATATATGAACATTAATAATTAAAATATACGATAGCACTATAGACTCATTATTTCTATTTCCTAAATGAGAGGAATGATGTTACATTTCAACCGTGTATCGTAGGTTTAATTGAATATATATATATATATATATATATACATTCTGAGTTCTAATTATGCTTTGTCAAATTGTTTCTGTGCTTATCCCTTAAATAAATGATTGTACAGGTTAATTTCTGACACATGAAAGATGTTACGAAAAGGCATTTTTGATAGTCCGTGATAATCTGGAGGCAGGCGAGCCGCAGCCTACCCAGAGCACTGCCGACAGATGCACGCTGTTGCCAGGGAAACTATGACAGTACAGTTGAGTCCATGTTTTCGGCCTTTTGTAACCTTTTTTCTTTTTCTTTGTAGTTCGTTGTTTGTATCTATTGACTCAAGAATAAATGCTGTTAATAATATTTATGCTTATGCATCAGGGACTCCCGACGGTCCGCGGACCACTATATGAGAGTCTCGCTCTAAACTCCGCCTTTGTGTCTCAGTAGGGCGTTAAACACAACTCAGTTGCTCTAACCTTACCTGCTGAAGGAGCAGCAACTGGAGACTGAGTACGCCTAATTAAGATAGGACAGAGTGCTTTTAGAACTGGATTGCACAAGAAGGCGATTATACTTGTGTTGTTAAATCTATCAGTAAAATAATTTAGTTATGCCGCAACACCAAAGCTCAAAAATATCTTTGTAAATTGCTTGAGAAGCGAGTACATATTCAAAACATGGAATACGTGTATACAAAACTGTAATCAATTTTTTTCAAAATATGCACTTCTCTATCCTATTGTCATCTTTTGTCTTAAAAAATAGAAAGATTATAAATACACAAAAAACGCATTAAACTTCGGAACACACGAGAAGGTTCCTGTTTCATGGAACAACTAGTCTACTTGTTTACTAGTTTCTAGTTACTAACTCTAATTCCATCAGATAATAAAACTTGTTTCTCTAACGTTTATAGTAAAATTGTGCCATTAACACTTGTCAAAATTATTAGTATAGCGAGAGTATCCGAGCGTCGAGAAGGCTGTTTTGAGGATATTTATTACTGCGTGGACTCTTTGTTGATGCTATTTTGTTTGCGCAGCATGTATTTTAAATCGTGCGTTCAAGCCAAGAAATAGCGTTATGTCTATCACATCGAAAAGTATTTGTAGTATTCAAAACAAAGTAACTGTGCTGTATTTAATTGATGAGCATAAAGAAGTGCTATTTGGGCAATTCTCCGATAAAATAACGAAGAAAGACAAAACCGAAATGTGGAAAATAATAACGAAAATTGTGAAAGCATTGGGGTAAATTACATTGGATAAAGATTACGCATATGTGAGGGACACATTTTGGCCAAACATCAAGAATGCTACAAAGGCGCTTTTATCTTACATTCATATTCACCATTCATATTATTATCTACAAATAATGGTTAAGTAGCTAAGTTTCTATGTTATTTTTTCAAGTGAAAATTTATAATTCAAGAAGTACGGGAATGGATGGTGGATTTGAGATCACTTATTTCATAAATGGCACTTAATTAGCTTTATAATTAAAATACGTTGAGTTTAATTGATAGAATCAATACATAACCCAAAATATATACACTAGTATGTAAATTCACCGTTCCAGATGCACGGTTGGAATTCCACTGGTTAACAATAACAATATTATAATACCAAATGTTTCGTGAAACAGAAGACTGATAAAACAAATCATTCTCCACGCTAGTAGCTAGCAGTTCACGCTCGTGAGTTCTAGAAAAACACATGTGTAAATTAAACAAGTTATACTAGAATGGAGACTAGTTTTACTAGATCACTGCTTCGTGAAAAAGAGGATTGGAATCAGCGAATAATGCGATCGGAGACAGCGCTGTTTCCTTCACCTTTCATTACTGGACGAGCTTGTCCTGGAGGATTTTTTTTTTTTTTTTTGCAACGTTAGGAATTGCTTTGCCGAGTGTGTCCACAACAATAAGTCAACATTTAAGAGTGGGGAAAATCAATTTTCGATACATGCTGCAAAAACAGATAATGTTGAATGTAACTCGAAGAATTTTTGGACATAAGTGATGAGACCTGCTTTTACCAATTTGACCACAAAATGAAGTCACTGGTCGATTTTGGTGTTAGCAAACTCTCAGCAGCCGACCAAGATGAAACGAGCAAAAAACCGCGGAGGAGAAAATCGTCGCCATATTGCCAGCTCCGTGCAGAAAAACACAGCTCAATATACAGAGATGTGTCTAAACTGCAGACTGGAGAGTGTTTTGATGCATCGTTACGCCTCTATTCACGTGTTAATTCTCTCCCTTCTAGGCAGAACTATGAATCCCCTAATATGGGGAGGGGGGTCTG
Organism: Metallyticus violacea; assembly: GCA_030762175.1. Classification (NCBI taxonomy): domain Eukaryota; kingdom Metazoa; phylum Arthropoda; class Insecta; order Mantodea; family Metallyticidae; genus Metallyticus; species Metallyticus violacea. Next base: position 55,182,574 of record CM060842.1, read on the forward strand.
TTTCGAGCTCCGCGGACCCTGAGTGCATATGGTATTTTTGACGTTACTGGGACTTCATCGACCCGGATATCTTGGACAGTCTTCCGGATGAGTAAGACTCGGTGGGGTAGTGTGTTCCTGTGACTCAGAGTAATTGAGTACGCTCCGGATGGCGAGCCACCTTAAGTGTTGGGGTTTTCCTGCTGTAGAATGAGCAAAGCTGATGATAGATTAGGCCGCTCTACCAGGGGAATGTAGCCGGAGGGCACGTTTAAGCAGTGTATCTGATTCCACACCGAAAGAGATGATGGTTTTGGAAATTAGGTACCAACCTACTGAAAACTGCTGGGCAGGGGACGGATCATCATTGAACATTGAACTCCTAGGAAATTGTGGATATTCTTAATGCATTCAGCCTATAGTCACAACCTGCCCACATAACCTATTCCTCGCCTCCAGAGGACCTAGACCAGAGGAAACAAGTGTCCCTGTTTATAAAGAGGAACTGAGCGCTATGTCGAAGAACAACCTCCGGTTACTTCTGGATCTGTTTCAGCAGATGCATAGAATATATTGCAGGGAAATATAAAAGTTATAATAGACATGACGTTTACTTAGTGTTCATTAATGCTCATTTCAAAACATATGTAGTAACCCTTCTATCTTAATTACGAATAATGCAATGTGCTCCTGATGTAGTATATGCAAGTCGTATTCTAGTACAAAGCAAAACAAATACCCATAATTGTATAGAAATTATACCAATCTTTTTAAACAGGACTTGGAAAGACTTTTAAATAAAACTTGGATCATTTAAGACAAACCTGTGTTAAAATGCCAATATCTTTAAACTCTGAACATTTTCACGACCTTTAAAAATCTGTATATCTACATCCTACATATTTTCATTACATTATTACTATTAGTTTTGGAAACAATAACTTATTATACAGAAAAGCTCATTAATTTACATGCAATCAGCACTCAAATAAATTAACATTCGTTACTATAGAAATGATCATGATTTATTTCATAATGTCATTTTATACTTTCTTACTTTTATAAAACAATTATGTTTTTGCGCTAGAGAAACAAACTTAGAAAACCTCGAAATGAATATATCAGTGAATGAATTAAACTCTCCTATCAGTCTATGTAGGTGTTGTTTCCTTTACTGCTATCAACCTCAAGGTGTTGTTAGATAAACCAGTGATATTGATTATTATTTTATGATTGATGTAGCTTCAAGGGTGGAAATATTTTGAAAAACGTGCTGCGACAGTAGCATCGAGGAAAGTAAATTTGTCGATCCCTCAAATTGCTATTAAAAAGTTTTTCTTTAATACTTTATTTTCTTTAATACTCTCAAACTTGGGTAAGTTTAGATCTCATGTAAATTAGTGACATCTTAGTGAACATGCCAAACGTGTTCAACCCTATGTCTAATCTATTGTCGTAATATAGCTGACTATTTCACTTATGTGACGACATCTTAAAATCGACCAATGAAACGAAATAAAATTTTGAATTTTGACCAATCATAGCCGGACATCGCAGTGAAATTATCGAGAAGTTTTATCAAATCCGTTTTATCACGCGAAGTGCATTTGTTTTGTGGCCAATGTAGCCAACTCTATACCTCTACTATATAATTACTGACAACGCATCACTGACCACTTTTCTGTGTTTTCATTGATTGTAAATTTAACCAACTTAACTTTACTTAAATTCACTTAACTTCACTCAATCAATTGTTTTTGCTTATTCAACCGAACAATCTGAAATCATTTTGTAAATTATGTAACAAAAGCCTGCCTAAGCATAAAAAACCTAAATACACACGCTGTTCAAAATGGTAAAATGTTACCTCTGTTTTGTTTTTCTCAGTTGGTATTAGTAAATCGAACGGTAGCGACTGTAATAATCTACTTTTGTCTATTTCATTCTCACGGTTTCTGAATAGGTAGATACTCATAGGTAAATATAAAATTTTATATAATTGTTAATCATCTGTACGCGAGGTTTAAATATATATTACCTTTATTATTTTTTTCTATTCTTTAAATAGTCCTAAAACGTATTTAACTCTTCCCTATTGGTAATACTGACAAACGGCATTCGTCTGTTACTAGATGGCTTGAGAAGGTTAAGTATTCATAATACAAATGCACAATCATTACAATTTGTGAGCTAAGCTTACAGGAATTATATTTAAATTGTTATTTTATTTGTAAAATAATCCTGGTAAACATCACGAGGGTCTGAGTTTTCCAGATTAATTCACTAACTACGTTCGTAATTTATCAGCAAACTCAGATACTCTTGTGATTTATTTGTGATAAAATTTAAATATAAGCTATGAATTATTACTTGAGTAATAAAGTACTTAAAATTGAGTCGACTCAGTTTGGAGTGATAAGTTTTTATATATTCAGTCTTGAATAGTCCTAAATACAGAAGTTAATAAAATGATTGATGATGATAATGATAATAATAATAATAATAATAGTAATAATAATAATAATAATAATAATAAAAACACAGAATAATATCCTATAAAGTTGTAGATTGGTAATAAACAGCATTTCAAAAGTGGTTTAAATGCAATCTTATTTTGGACTAAACTACTCTTCCAAAGTAAAAAGGCACGAGAATTAAAAAACAATTATGGTACTAATCCTAAAAGATGGGCTATAAAAGTCTTTGAAATGATGTAGTAGACATTAGAGTGTTTAGGGTATACTTTATTTAAATATTTTTGCTGTACTTCCGCTCAGAATTATAACAAACGTTCAAATGTACTCTATTAATATCGCGCTCAAAGCCTTTGGAAGGGAAGTAAAGTCGTGGGTCTCGTGTCGTAGATTTACGGTATGTAAAAAAAGAACCTCAAGCCTGAAAGAAGAGATTCTGAGCAAAATTGGTCGGCCGTTTCACTCCCTGAATTTAATGGGACAATGATGATCAGAGATATTAAAGATCGTAAATAAAACAAATGACCAACAACCTCTCAAAGTTATATTGCACTTTGTGTTTCACTCAAAGAAAAAACATTTCTTCTGATTTGTTGCAACGTTTTAAAGCTGAGAGGGAGCCCTTCTTGTCCCGGATTATGACAGGTTCATCATTTTGAGCCCAAAACAAAAAGACTATCGATATAATAGCATCATCTTACTCTCCACAGAACAAAACATTCAAAGTAACTCCTTCAGCCGTCAAGGTAATGATCAATGTGTCTTCGAACTGTGTGGTGATTTTCATTGATATGATGCCAAAAGGCAGTACCATTAATTCATAAGCATGCATCGACACATTAACTTCAATCAAGAAGCGTTTGCAGCGATAATTTGGAGGACTTTTGAGCATCTCAGAAAACGGGGTTGGACTGTGTTACGCCATCCACCTTACAGCCCTAAACTGACTCCTTCGAACTTCCACTTGCTTGGAGCACTAAAGACTGCCATTCGTAGAGGAAGAGATTCGCAGAGGGAAAAACTAACTACGTAACCAGAGCAAGGATTAGTAACGACAGAGCATACATGTACTTGGGTCTCGCTGGAGGTAGACCATAGAACTAGAATTAAATTAGATATATATATATATATATATATATATATATACAGCGGTGGACACTGATGATACATGAGATTAAATTATATATTGGGAAAGATTTTTTTTTATTTTAGGAAGGAAATGTTCCAGGCCTAAGTTTAGGGCACCTCCCCGGCATTTGCCATTTATGAGAACCGAGGAAAACCTGGAAAAAACCTCAGTCAGGGAGGACGGTCCTGGCGGAATTCGAACCCCAGACCTCCCCCTCACGTATGGCGCCTTAGCGACCTTGGCTACCCTTGGCGATATTAGACTATGTGGAAGAATATGATATATACATAGAATATAATTCTTTCATATGTGCGAATTTAATTTTTGAGGAAAAAGTGCGAGGTATTATTTATCGGGTGACCCTCGTATATCATGTTATGCATGTATATTTACAGAAAAATACTTATAAACTCCAGTTAATTTCATTAAATTCATGCCAACCTAGAATTAGGTAAACTTCATATCACTAAAGAATAATCTGATGGGTTTAAATTAGTAAAATGGTCTTGTAATTTAAAAATAGCGAGAATGCAATAAAATGTATGATGTTAACTATATACATAATGCGAGACTGATGTGCCTGAATAAATCTTTATTTACACGCTGGAACTCTTTTACGGTAATGTTGGCTGTTTTTTCTGTATAGGTACATTTTAGGATTTGTGCTCCGTAAAGCGAGACCAAACAAATGGAAAACATGATTTTTAAAGCGGATTTTATTCCCTGTTATTTTAGAAATTGCTCTTGTAAATTTCATTAGGTACAGAATAAAAAATGTATAATTCCATGACTTCTTAACAGCTACAACGTTGTACTGCTCAAAAGTTTACTCCTAGAACTGTGGTAGATAGAACGGCGGGGAAGAGGAAGAATAAAGGAAGTTGACTGGACATGGAAAGAGATAGAGAGAATTAGGCGTGCACATTGAAGCAAATATGTCTCTATTAGTTGCACAGTGCTCACGTGTATTAGCAATAGAGCAGTTTCATAAACAATTAAATGCCTGGAAAGCCTCTTACAGCTATTCATTGATAATTTTGTTGATTAATAACCTATATAACAGGCTGACATCGCATCTAAGCTTTCGTTAGACAGAGAATGGAATAGTAACCTAATAAACCTAGTACCTGAGGCAAAATAGTTCTTATCAAAAAGAAATTCTTAATTAATTGCATAACAAAATTCATTGCGTATATTAAAGTTAATAGAAAGTAATATTAAATATAATTTTAACATTATTTTTCACTTCTTGTGAAAGTTCTGCTGATTGTAACAAAGTTTTATTTGATAGAACTCAAGTTTTACTTATTTTAACCACTTGTTTGAAATTAATTCGTTTAATTGGTTGTTGTTCAAAAATTTAAGTTGTTTTTAATTTTATTTAATTAACAGGGAACTGCAAGTGCTGTACACAATAAAAGTGCATTTTTAATCCTTTACTGTTACTTCAATGTATAAAGTTATATTTTACTAGAATATTAATGTAATACTATGGGGAAATAGAGAAGTCTAGCTATTCATTTGTAGTAGTAACTGGCTGTACATTTTAAAAAAAAATTATCAAATTTAGCTCAAAAAGTCACTATTTTTAATGACGTAATTTCTATAATGTTAAAAATATATTTTAAGTGCAAATTTTGGGTAAAAGTGGAACAAAATTTCTAAGAGCCATAAAGATGTAAAGAACTCAGGATGTCACTTTTATCTGCTGATCACAGTCTTCAGCTACTAATGCATTACAATTCCAAATGTATTTTACAGAAACACAGCTCAATATTATTTTACCCAGTAAATTAACCCTAGGTTACACCTTGAGAAGCAGACTTGTAAAATTTTCTTTTATAAACTTAACTTTAGTGCAAAACGCACATTGTAGTTTTCGTTGACAAAATACGATATAACTACTCTTAAGATAAAGCGTATTCTTGTGAACAAAGCATAAGTTATTTATGACACTTTTAACAGAGAGTCTTGCAGCTAGCCAAGGAAAGAGCACTGTTGAAAACAAGTGTTTTGTAATGCAGTTAAGTTGTACGGATTTACATTACACAAACGCAGCTGTTCGTTACTGCCTGCCTACCTTCCGTTTACACTCCCACCAGTCTCCAGGTAGAATAGTTTTCAATTCTTGAGCGCGATTTTGCAGGAGATATTAATTTTTCATGCTAGCGAAAAGTTTTCATTTGCTTAGGGCATTTGCCTGCGTTTACTTATTTTAATCTAACATATATCGAAAGTTGTCTTACAGAACAGTATAATTTACCATGTGTTCAATTTTAATTGACTTGCTTTTTTAAATATTACGTAGCTAGTTTATCCTTCGAGATATAAATTAATGACACGGGCCATGCTTTTTTTATTGACTAGAAACAAATGTCATTCTTGTTATTATTGTAACAAAACTTCATCAAATTTTAAAAAAGTTTCTTAAGGGCGTCATGAACATTACAAAAATATATATAAATTTATTCTTGAAATTTACTTACGAACAGAATTTTTTAATTGGGTTGATTGTCATTACAACATGAATTCTTGGCCAATATGCCACTATTTCAACAATTTAGAATCATTTTTTGCCTTTAAAACTTTTCTGACTCTCTTATCATATACGTTGATTTCAATACAAAATACAATTAAATGGTTCTTTTCTTCAAAATGAATTATTCGTTTTTTTTTTCTTTCTTTTTTCAGTACGTCATGTCGGTAATAAAAGCGCAAAACTAATTCCTTGAAACAAAAGCCAACACGTGCAGAAAGGAATACTGCTTCAGTTAGGCTCGGTAAACATAACTATGACGTCGTGAACTGACGTAAGACTCCACTTAAATTTGAACACGGGAAGGATGCGCTGAGCTACAAATCTATCTTCTTGAAAATGTTATGCTCCAACGTGCAATTATTATTACAATTTTACATGCAGATGCTTTTATAATTTTTTTATGAAAGGATTGACTGCATAACCATAGTTGCCTAGATTACAGTTTTTTAACTTATATAGGCAGAACATGCAGTCCTATAGTAGCGACTGAAAAATTAATGAATTAATTAGTTTTTATTGAGTTTGTAATTTTCCCTATAGAAATTTCTCTTCTTAAATCTTAAATTTGCATTTACAAAGTTTTTTTTTTTAGAAAATTGTTAGAAATGCATATCTAAACTTGTTTAGGTTTTAAATGGGATTTATTTTAGTACATAATTTAAGAGGATTTAACAAAAAAGGGCACATTTATGTTAAAATATAGAGTAATACCGAGGCAACTTTTCAGATTTCTGGTGTTTCCTCTTCAGTTGCTACAGGTTTTCGTATAATATCTCGGAGGAAATAACGAAATTTATAAAATAGTTCTTATCTGTATTTTTTCCTGCTCTAAATTTTAGAGCAATATTTAACATTCCTAAAGTCAGTTTAATATATCATTTTTCAAAATTAACTAATGTAGCATACAATTTTCTGTTGTATATAAAATTTCGGAATAGTATAAAATGAAACTGATAAGTTAATATGTTCGCAAAATTGTTTATAAGTTAAAATTATTTATCACAATTTAAGTGTGGTCAGAACTTCTGGAAAAATATTGCAAATATTGTAAAGCATTTTTAATCGTAATTTGTTTCCTACTGTATCAACATAAAAATAAAGATTTCCAATGCAGCGCAAAGTGAAGACTGGTGCTTTACCGTTGAAAAGTTATATATAACGAAATTTACGTACCAGCGCCTTGTAAGTAGGTCCGCACTGCAAGCAAGCACTTTCCACTACACCTGCACACTGCTCGACTGACTGGACCGTGCAGTCGAGCTCCCCAGGTAAATTCGTATAGAGGAGAGGGAGGGTTACGGTTCTCCCACCTTCTCCAGCAATTCATTCACAACGTCATCTCTTGACCCCTACCCGGTACTTTGGTGTGTCTCTGTCAACACGATATCAAGGTTTAACTAGTCGTTTGTTGTGATATTCCGAAAATGATTCAACCCTGAGGTAATGACGTGTTCCAACAGGTTTACCAGTGACCGTGACAACTTCATCTGGTTTATTTACCTTTCGTGCCTGCCTGTAAGTTGCTCTTTTATCGCTCTGGATCGATAATTATAGATATAGAGAATATCAAAGTACTTTTAATTATTTTAATTATTGACTCACTGCCTCTTTATTCTTTTTTTCTCAGTTTTTTTTTTTTTTTTCATTTACTCTTTTCCTTCTTATGTTTCATGTTGATTACCATAGATCATGGAATATGTAAGTATTAGCCTTCAGTTATGACTTTCAGTTTCAAATTTAAGGATTTGTTAAGATTGCTTTCAAATTTTTATCAAAATCACTGTAAGCAATACGTTTCGTTTTAACGCTGTATACTTAGCACAGCAGTCATGAAATAATTATTAATTTAAAAAGTAGGCGATAACTTCCGAAGGCTATGTCGGTCAGTTCAAAGTCAAGCTAAACAATTTTCTGCAACGCATTCAGATGCCCTGTCGCAGCTTTTCCCTTCTTCTAAGTAATGTGTCATTGTTAGACTTTTGTCCCGAGAACTGAAGCGAGGAATTTTCCTCATACTTTTGAGCATTAACTCTCTTCGGTCGGGGAAGATTATTTCCCTGATTTTAATTATTCTTATTTTTAGAAAATTGCTCTGATAGTTTTGCCTTATTATCACAATGTATTTTGGAAAATTTCTAAGTTTTTTTATGAGCATTCAGGCATATCGGGTGTAACAATAAGGTAAGGCCAATCTTTCAGGACAAATTCCTCACACTAAGAAGAAGAAAATATGTTACATGGTCATGGGTCTGGAAACGCTTTATTTCCATGCTAGAACTCATTTTCTACAACTCTTCATAGTACACTAATCACGAGAAATACACAGGAACAGAACACACCAGCATACCACACGAAACTCTTACTTACATGAAATGTTCAAAATGTCCTCTTGGTTACGTCTGATTAAGTTGTGGTTCTTAGGTTCACCGCCAGTGTTTCGTGTTCTTTGAATGAAGGTAGTGTTGAGGCATGTATCAATTCTAGCAGAGGGCATTTTGAACAGTTCATGTGGTAAGCTGATACGTTCTCATACTATGAAGAGTTGTAGAAAACGAGTTCTAACATGGAAATAAAGCGTTTCCGGACCCATGTCCATATAACGTATTTTCTTCTTCTACGTGTGAGAAATGACTTTATTGTTACACTCCGTATAGTGCTCATTTACCGGTTTTGCATAATGCATGATGTGAAAGATGCATTAATAGGAAATGGTAAAGAAAACCCGATTCTTCAATGTTTCAAAATCATTTGAAGCATATCATTGTTAGATATTTTCAGAAGTGTTTATTGAAACACGTTTTCCGCCTATATTCATCTTTGATGTTAACCGACAACAAAATATTAATGTTTTGCTTGCTACATGAATGAAACCCATGCTGTTCGGCTCTAAACAAGAATAAAACAAAAAATTGCTATGTCTTTGAAAATCTACTTAATGCGGCTTATCTGCGTGTTTGTGTGTGTGTGTGTGTGTGTGTGTGCGCGCGCGCGAGCGTGTGTATGCATGTGTGAAATTTAATGGTAATAATTATTAAAATATTTTATATAGCCTGTAGTAATACGGAAATTTCATGTACTAGGAAAATGTATGTAAGCTACCTGGCGCGTGCCGCGAGCTGCCAATTGTCACAAAGCTAACAAAGCTAAGTATATGCAGGTATGTGGCATGAATCGGGACAATATAGTTTTTTTTTTTTTTTTTTTTTTGGGTATCCTCACTTGCTGAAAATGCTCGGAAGTTAGTTAAAAATATCAAGGAGCAGGTGTCGGTGACTCTCACATCAAATGGTCACGAGCTCACCAATCAGAGACCAAAGAGTTGAGTTGAAATGTTGTGAGCGCGTATGGGAGCATGAGAGCTCTTCATAATATTTTAATGTTTTGAAGGCTCGGCGAGCCGTGAGCTCCCTTCTGTGGACCCCGTGAACTCTGAGGACCACGCGGGGACACTTTGAAATTAGTTTATAAGGGGAAATTTTCTCGCGAAGGTTGACTGTTTATGCAGTTTTTGGTCAGCGAGGCACTCAGTTATAAGACGCAGAGATACCCTTCCGTTTGGACAGTATACACTTTTAAGATTTTTAAGTCAGTGGCAGAGACAAGTCGAGTGCAAAACGAGAAACGTGTTTTTATAATTTTAAGTTCAAGCGGTGTACGCAGTTCGTGGTGTCAGTTTGCACAACTAGATGCAGTTGTGCAGATGCAGACTTCAGTTGAGGCAGCGTCGCGGTTATGCGAGCTTTAGTTCAGTTCAGCGAAACCTGCTAATCGTCGTCAAAGAACTAACAAACCAGGTGGCCGTCAACAAACTGTCTTATGAATAAACTCTTTAAGCGTTGAACGAGGCACTGTCGTGTATTCACTCCCTTTCCTTTCACCTCCTCTCCCCCATGACCACGAGGGCACAAAAAGGCGACTTCGGGCCCCTGAAAGACCCGGGGTACGAACTGGGACCCTAGGGTAGATACTCTAAAAGCTACTATTACATAGAGCTGGTCGCGGCCAGCACTAATTAATCAGAATCTGATTAACTTCGAATTATGCCACCTGCGCGAGCTACCCACACCAACAAAGACACAAACCCACTTCAAATTTGGGTCCTAACGCGGGGCCACAGTCGCCACTTCAATTATCACTTGCCTTTACTAAATCCGCTTTCTCTTTGCTTCCCTCTTGTACTCCAGTTAAGAAGCATCTGCAGCAGTAATTAGTAAGCAAACTTGTACTTCACTTTCCTTGACAATATTTTTTCATGGTCAAGATTTATTGATAAAAACGTTTGCCATGTACATCACTCAACAAATTTTAGCGAAAGGGTCAAGATGGCAGTTATTACAAAATCCTAACTTGCTTTACTGCTCATTTGTATTCCTAGAAAACGTATTAAATTTCTTGGAGAGTTTACAATGTCTCCTGAACACCACTTAAAAGTTGCTCAAATATATGTTGTTGAAAAGTTTTGACAATATGTAGACAATTTGTTTCTAATCTTTGCCTAACTTATTCTGAGGAATTTTGTAAGTACGGATATTTAAATGCCAGGTTTTTCGATCCAATTTTTCAATAAAACTTCATCATCATTCAATGTATGGACTTCTGCAGTCCGTTTCGTCGCCATCCAACGTTTTCCTATACATGGGAATCCATTTGACTGACACTCCGTGTTAATCTTCGGCGGGCTGGAACAGTTTCATTCTTTCTGAGTGTTCCCTCCAGTGTACCTTATTTTCATGTATTCTTTATAGTACAAAATTCTTTCTTATGTCATCACTCCTTTTATGATGTAATAAGTATCCGTCCACTCACTTCTGAATATCCTGTGTTTCTTTTTGAGTTCTTCTGAGTGTCCAGGCTTCACTTTCATAGTGTAATTCTGCTCATGCCCCTGTCATAAAATTCAATTTTCGTTACTTTTCAAATTTTACGACCAAGAGTTCGTTTTATTGTTCCACACATATGTTGGAATTTGTGGAATTTTTAAATCAATGCCTTATCTTATATGATCGTCATTACCTTATTTACGCGAATCTAATGCGCACTTTTTTGTCCAAATGCAGTATTCAAAATTATGATGTGCATTAGATTCTGTTGCGTATTAGAATGAAGTAAAAATCTGCTCTGTAGTTTGCCGGTAACTTCATTCAAAGTCATCGTTTATTGCGTCATAATGCATTGCCTCAATTCTTGACTTCGTTACATTTATAGCTGGCCGGTTATTGCATACAGCGTTTGAGAAGCAGGTAATCACAAAATGGAGACAAACAGAGAATAACATATTATGATGCTACTTTCAAGCGTAAGTAAGTAAAGTTAAATAAAGTAAAGTCTTTATGCTGAAAAAAAAAACCATAACAGAAAGACGGGAAGAAAGAGCAATATAGCTGAGAGCAAGGTTCACTTGTGGCGACAACAGAAATTGGTGTTGCTTGCAACTAAAGCTGGTAGGACGAAATTCACTGGTCCTTGCACAGGGAAACATCCTGACATTGAAGAAAAAGTTGTGGAATTCGTACATGAAAGGAGGAATAATGGGCAACCTGTGAACGAGTGACATCATAAGAAATAACTTTTTCTTATTTGACCTACCCCAACTGTTCTGACAACAGCACGGGTGATGAATTTTGTCCTACGTGCTGCAAGATGTAACAACAGTCGATTTATAAATTCTATGTTCTGATTGTTTTATGAAATGTACGTGCTTATCTCTAAAATGCCGCATAACAATATGCCAAAATATTGTTTTATGGTTTAAGTCTCAAATTTGGAGTGATTAGATTTTCATAAATATGGTATATTCCAGGTAATTTAATTCAGTAACCTGCTCTATTAGGTTTCTGCTAATTACATTTTACTTCTTACGCAATATTTTTCTTAAAGTGTTGGGGGTGCGTCGGTCCTGGTGGTGTAGTGGTTACCATCCTTGCCTCCTAAACCCAAGATCGCGGGTTCGAACCCGGCCAGACCGATGGATTTTTTTCGGGCGTAAAAATCCTAAATATGACTTCCTTCGGAAGGGAAGTAAAGTCGTGGGTCCCGTGTCGTACATTTACGGCACGAAAAAGAACCTCAAGCCTGAAAGAGAAGCCTCTGAGCAAAATTTGTCGGCCGTTTCACGCCCTGAATTGAATGGGACGCTGATGATCTGAGATGTTAAAGAGCGTCCATAAATAAATCAATCAAAAAAAAAAAAAGTGTTGGAAGTTTTGCTTTATTTTAAGATATTTATAATTATAAATTTTTATAATAATGTTCACTTTCTGTATTTTCTAGTTCATCTTCTGCAAACGAAACATAGTTATATACATAAAGAATTGTATTGTATTTACTATCATTAATTACAAAACATTTTAAAGTTAGTTTGTTAATAGTTAACAATGGCTTCGTTCAAATAAAGCTGGTGATGAGCAACCTGTTTATTTATTTCTAATGTTCCAGTTCCCATCTGGTCAGAATTATCAGTTTTTACTGTACTTCCCTTTACATTGCTTTTATTATATTTATTAGATGTGCTGGTATACCGATATTTTTTGTTGTTTTAGACAGTGAGTTCTACTGGACACAACCGAAAACTTTTTCATAATCGATAAATAATAAGTGTGTTTCTAGGTTATATTACTTTTTTTTTCAATTAACTTTGTAATGAGTAAATACAGTCAGTTCATGATCTTCCTTTCCACTAACTATTTTGGATTTCAGATAAAACTCTTGCTTTGGGAAATATTATCCTAGTCCGCTAGAGGTTCGTGTTAAATGATTATGTTTCCCGTTTCAATATGCTGTCATAAAAGCCGTTCCTTTCAGCGAATTCCGAAGGAATTTTAGCTATTGCGATAGTACCGATGAAAAGTTTTTCAAATGTTTTTCTTCAAATCTTCTCAATTCTACTTTCTAGGCACCAAAAATGACAATGAAAATAATATACACATATACGCTCTAGCGGCCGCATTGTGTTTTTCTGAACGAAACTCAGCATATGGCATTAAAATAAATAAAAAAAGTGCTTTTGAAAATCAACAAAATAAAAATGTTCTGAGTGGAGGATTATCTGAAATCCAAAATTAAAAAAACAACTTTTTTTTGCACAGAAATTCACCATATACCATTTAAATAAAATACTTGCTGAAGATCAGGAAAATGGGACCATTAAAAGTAGGGATATACCTGAAAACAGAGTTTTTTAAACGCTGAGAACGTCGATTAAATTGGCCAGGGAGGAGAAGTATCATACAGCGGGAATGTTATTGTTAGCATTAACAGTTGGGATTGCGTTAAGCGATAAACTCGTTGTCATGTGAAAGAGTATGGGGAAAATAGTCTGCGCATGCGCTTGGACGGACTTACCATTAGACAGCGGCCGTTCTGTACTGAACGGCAGCGGGAAAAGTCGAATTCCAGAGAGTATGTACTCTCTCAACCTTGGTGATGTAAAGTGTACAGTAAATGCAGGCGGAGAGAACAAGAGGGTTTCGGAATTCAGAAAAACAAGCAATCATATGTCTAAAATTTGCTATGTAGCTTAAATATTAATCATATTCCATTTTAGTTGTTATACAGCTAAATGCAATTGGAAACGTTAAGCTAGCAATGTAATACATAATAATAATAATAATAATAATAATAATAATAATAATAATAATACGAAAAGTATATACTTTCAAGCCTGAAAGTGTGTTTTTTTTTAAAAATACATACTCGTCTGTATATCTTCAATTAACTTTACTTGTTTTTTACTACATTCTTTGCTCTAGCGCACTATGATTACCTTAAAAAAATGCAACTTGCTGAGGAATTCTGAGGAATTCTTTTAGTTTACGCGTTCCTAAGTGTTTGACTCCTTTTATATGGACACCAGCCAATATTTAACTGCAGTTATTACAAGTAGGAATTTCAAATAAGTATAATTGGGAGGGATTGAAGGTAAATGGTTGCTTTTTTGAGTAATATAGACCCGAGGCTTAATTTAAGAGGGCTGTGCATAATTTTGATTTCTTTCTCAAAGTATCCCCATTGGATGCAGTGTACCTATCCCAGCATTTGTTTAATTCTTTTTACAATGTTTAAAGAAACTGAATTTTAGCTTTTTCTATATATAATATACAAAAAGCCAAAATATGTATAACATTTCAAATATTCAGAAATAAGTACTATAATAGTGAAAGTGAATTTTTTGCTGTACTTAAAATATCAAACTATGGCTAATAACAATTGTAAATAGCGATTCTAGATCACTTTGAAGTGATAGGAGCTATAAATATTATATGGAGGATGACTGGAAAGCAGTTAACATTTTCCATTTATACTTTTTGAGACAGAATTTTATATAATTAAATCATTATTAATTAAAAATTACACATTTGTATGATATTATCATATTACATTCGCTATATTTTACTACATATTTGATATTATATAAAATTCGGACTTTATTTATCAGTTTTAAGTATAGTATGCTTTCAGTGTAAAATATAAATTATAAAATAAAATACTATCAAGATCTTGCAAATATTACTTTAGTGACATCGTGAAGACTTGACTGAGAGATTTCATAGCTAAAAATATCTACCTATTGTCTATGCTTTTATTGTTAAATAAAATTCTACATTACATCATAAGGCGTATTAAATGCTTCCAGGCTATCAACAGTGAATGTTACAATTTCTACATACTTCATTTAACTGTCTTACATAGTTCCGAGCTAGGGGAATATGTGACATGCGATACGCCCTGCCTGTTTGGCGGTTCATTCCTAACTAACCCTTTTCTGGCGTTCCTTACTACACGCTACAGAGGCGGAGGAACTCTTCCTAACCACCAATCAGATTAGTGTACAAGACTTGCTTCTGAAAATTTCTGACAACCAGCCGCCTTCGACGATCACTCTTCTTAATGGACATTTTCCCGCAATAATAAATTAACATATCACTACAATCCAAAGATTGCGATGTCATAATGCTAACTTTCCATGCCGCGATTCTTTCTTCCTTTTTCCGGTTGCTAAGGCTGCGGTAAGCAGCCAATCTCGGGTAGCTCCTTAACTCAAGTAATCTCACTTTTATTTACAAGGAACAAGCTTATAGCAAAAGAACTGCACTTAACTAACGAAGTAATACTTCAACATAATATCGGACAAAAAAAAAAGCATACAATAAGAACACCAAATATACCAAAGCAGAGCAACTAAAAGGTCCATTAAACTATGCAACAACTTACAATTGAAAGGTAACTTTATTTAAAAGAGATGTAAAAGCATGTTTATTTGATCACTGAATTTACTCATTAAACGAGTTTTATAGTATTTATACTGTATGAAACCAGCTACTATTGCTGCTAATTACATAGAAGTCAAACTATTTTTTCCCACAAGACAGTCCATTTTAAAAATTCCTACAGATTACCAAGAGAAGTAACTTTTTGTATTATTAATAAATTAATTAATGTTAAATTTATGTTACTTTAAATACATTTCCGACTTGTCGTGTATGATCTAACATACCCGTGCATTATATGAAGGATTCATAAACCTAAATTTACATACAGGATGATTAAAAATAACACCCACAATGCTTAATGCTGTGGGGGATGACAAACAGATCATTTTGCAAGAGGGACTCGTGTCTGGTAGTGCATCAAGCTATTCCGCTATTTACTGGTTTGTGGATTCAACTTTCTTCTGCTGAAATATTAAACATTTCGATATGTTGTTTAGAACATAAAGGCTAGTCCGGTGCTTCTAATATTCAATTTCAAATTTAAAAATGAATAAAGTAAGTAGTATTTTTTAATTTTTGTTCATACTTTGTGTCCCTATTTATTTCAGATAGAAAATTGAACACTCTCCCTTTGAGAAAATTCTGGCCACGCCACTTATAGATAGAGCTGGCGAACATGGAAAACTATTTAATAAACAATACATTTCTTTATTTGGTAACAGCTTCCATGTGTAAAATTGAAATTACAAGTTCAGAAGCTACCGAGTTCATTGCATTACTTTCCAATAAAACGAAACATATTTGGACAAGCATAACAACGTTATTTGAAACCTTTTAAGAGTGTCTGAAAACTATTTCGCTAAAATGAATATTTCAAATGACTGTGGTCATCCTTGTAGCAGCTGTTATCCATCACCAAAAGAGGTAAGGCCATCATCGAGACCCAATCCAAGGCCACTGGAGAGATTCTTTCTTGGAGAAAGTTGTCTTTACCGACCTTGGCGGCGTAAAGTGATATCACGCACACATAACAGAAAGGTCGTGTTCCGGAGAGCCCTTCTGAAATCCGCAAGTGTCTACTACCGCTTCCCCAATAATCTTGATGTCTCGCAGAGGTAGGGAGGTACCCTAAACTTAGGTGTGGAACGTTTCCTTCCTTAAAAAAATATTCTTGGCCAATTTATCATTTCATCTCATGTATCACCAGTGCCCATTGCCTGTGATGCCTCAGCAGTAAAAATGGGCGTTAAACACTATTCTAAAAGTGCTCTATTGTGAGATATTACATTCAATAAATTTATTAACAATGGCCGATCATTAAATGAAGCTATTTATCATTCCTTAAAAGTTACCGGATATATACAATTATATGATTTTAAAGTAAGTGGACAGGCAAAAGATAAACCATAATACTGCTGTACCACTTTCAGTTTTATTTTACTTCAAAACAAAATGTTAGTATATTAATATCAAATAATTAATTAAAGTTCACGGTGCATGTTTATAAAAACACATTTTTTCATAAATATTATGAAATCAAGATTTTTATAATGAAACTGATGCATGGCAATTAATGCATTTATTCACAGTATTATAAACGATTTTTCATTGTAAAATTCATTCAAAAAATACAACATTATAAAAAGCTTATATTGTTCAATCACTAGGTTTTATAACATTTCTTTAAAAAAAGTTTGTATGCATTTCAGTTGTTATAAACCATAAATTAAATTAAAAATTTAAATGCGAAATGTTCCACCACATTTTATTCTAAAAAGTGTGTGTATATGTGTGTGTGTGTGTGTAAACGAAAGTGAACACAATATAAACCGAATTTTTCTACATACTGATAGAAATAAAATTAAATATAAATTGGATATATGTACTTTTTCTACATAATTATTAGTATACAAATTCCGAAATGGAAATTTCTTAATCCTATTATAGAAGACAGAGAGGGGTTATGTTACCAGCCAGACTCGCACGAATGTTTACACCCCTTCCTGATGTCGAAAATGCTTCTTTTAACGGTTGGAACATACGATAAATAATCACAAGGCAACAAGTCCGCACTATAATGAAGTGTGTTCCAACCAAGTGCATTTCTCGAGTTTTTCCCTTGTCAAAGCAGCTGTTAGAAAACAGGTGTTGTCTTAGAAAACAAGAATTTCTCGAATCGGTTTTTGATGTCTTTTTTCGCCGATAAACACGTTTTGACTCGATCTGAAGCTGACACTAATAAGCTACTTTGACTGTTCGACGCTCATGAAGAAAACGAACTAACAAAATGCCTTGGGAGTCCCAAAAATTCTTCATCGCTGAAAGACGAGTTTTTACTTTGATAGGAGCGGATTTCCCCGCTTGACCTTCACTCCATGTTCGCTTCCTTGCTTCGACTTTGGACTATAGTGGTGCACCCTTGTTTATCGCAGATTAGGTTTCGATGCAAAAATGTTTCTCCTTGATTCCGGCATTTAGCCAAAGACACGCTCCCACATGTGCAGCCTTTTGATCCTCAATGTGAATGAGTTCCATATTCCAAGACATCTGAAATGATGAAATGAATATTTCTGAAATCGTCAAACTCGATAAGTTCCTGAACCCTCGAATGTTTGTTTCGGTTACGCTCGTCCGATCTCGGCGTTGTGGCTCATTTTCCACAGTTCCAAGAAACTTTTGCCACTCATCACTGGTCGCTTACCCCCAAACTTGTCTTTAATCTTTGCAAACTGTAGGCAGATTTTACACCCTCCCACGTCATTTTGCTCGTTCCATTTTTATTTTATCTTATTTTTGTGTCTACATATAATTCATAGTCCTTATCAGATATTGTTCGGATTCCTCGTGACTAAGTGTATCCCAAAGTTCCATACGATTTAGTGCATTGAATGCATTTGCATGTACCTTTTAAAGGTAAACATGATGGATTATCGAATTCCCTTTTTTATCAATAATTTGACTAAGGAAGAATGTACAGTTCATTCCGATTTATTTCTCCTGGTATGATTTTGTTCTTCTAACAAGGAACTCTCAGGGATAAAAAGGATGTGCAAACTTACTTTGAATGTTTCATTTAAAAAACACGGCGTGTACCTGGCGACAGTTGAACAGCCTTCTTTCATGGACCCACCTACCTGTCTCTTCCATGCTTCGTCCGTTATCAGCTATGCGCAGCCAGTTGATTTGACACTGTTTGTGAATAGAGTGGCGGGTCACTAGCCTTTGCACATCTTTGTACAAACTTTGTTTTTACGCCCTTTTTATTCATATGAGCAACTAACATTTTTCACTTACATATCTTTTATAAATATCTAACTATGTGTAAAATTTGAGATTAGGTTTCAAGATGACCTCCCTTACAATTCTTTGTAAGAACAGATGGTATATTATCCTGTTTAATAGGCATTATTTACTTTTGAATATATTTTACACCGTAGGCGACGACTTCTATAACATATTGGGGGAGAGGGCCAACCTTTCTTTGTGAGATTTGTACATGTACACGTCACCGACTTCACCCAAAACACAAAAGCACAAAGTTTGTAAATATTCACCCCGATGTTACTCATAATAATATCTCTATGATGGTATGCATTAATAAGTAGAAAAATAAAATAAAGAAACAAGTTTTAATAAATATTAAACTGAAATAAAATATGTAAATTTATTCAATACCTTTATTTATATTAAAATATAAGAAATGAAAGCTTATAAATCAATAAAATACCTTAAGACATAAACAAGAACAACTGTAAACGAAATCAATAAAAAACATTTTAAGAGACAAAAAAAAAAACAACTAGGGAGATTGCATATTTTAACGAATGTCTCTCTTCCGATGAGGAAATGGTTACACCATGCAGATTCAAATAGTTGGTTATGTTTCGGTAACAGTTTTAAATGGCGATTGCATTAAGACGATCCTGTCCCACTAAATATTTTATGTAGCTCTTCAGCCTTCCAGGTTTCAAAAATGAACTCACAGCTGTATGAGTAGATATCGGAACAGTTAAAACCAGTAGTACAAGTTTGGTTAACTCTGGAAGAATTGTGCGCACAGCCATCAGTTCTCAGCAACTGTACGACTGAGGAAAAGTGATCTAAGGAGTTCTTGTAATCTTTTATTATTAATATCCATACTTTTATCAGCATCAACATTGCGTTAAAAATTGGCAATGTTTGCAACATCACCCTTTTCTATTTATGATGAATTGTTCAATTTTAACTAATATGCGAGAATCAATACTTTCAAACCTACACAGAAGGCATTGAAATTAAACATTAATTATTTAAAAAAAATATTAAGCGGTGCATAACTTTAGGGATAGCAAAACTCTAAGGATCTCTGTGTGGTTCTTGTATAAAAATTAAATGAATGCATTTGAGGACAAAATCATTTGCTTTACAACCTACTTCTGATGAGTGTTCTATTGACAATTCTTCAAGAAACTGAATCCATTGCTGAAAATTTAAATGAAATCATGAGAAGGGAACAACCCATCTAGCTGGGTGGAATGGCTTATGTTAAACGCATCATCTTCTGTTTGAAGAAATGACGCTTTTTAGACGAATTCCTCACAAACAAATATATTTCATCAACTTTTGCAATTTAAAATTAAACATTAAATCGTCAACTCTTGGAAATATTGAAAGGGCTCAGCTTTCTCGGCGAAAACTTTGGGAGGGGGTGGGGGCAGACCCCTCCGGCCCGTATGAGTCAGCGCCTATGTTTTGTACTCTGTATTTAACAGACTTATAACTCTGTAATTATTGCATATTCTTTTACCACCAGTTTTAAAATTTGAGTGTACATATTGTTGCAACCCCAGTCTAGGCTGGGCATGGGGGAATAGCTTCTGACTTTATTATATATCTAACTCAAATATTTTTATTATTTCTTAATCGAAAGAATAGGAAAACACAATAGACGTAAGAAATTGATAGCTGGATTACTGTCAATGCAGTCTCATATATTGGAGTTACATTAGAAGAAACACAAAATGCAAGAAGAGGAATTTACCAAACAGACGCCATAGCAATTGTTGATCGCTCACATCTTAGAGGCGATTGCTTCTTTAGCGAAAGAAGTTATATCCAAATGGATTACGCACATGCGCAGAGTATGCTCCACTCCAGTTCACATACCGTCGAGAATTTTGCAGAACTCATTCGTAATTGTTGCATTCCTGACTGCAATAACTTTGGGTTTATGAACGTTACAACTATGATCTATCTCATTATTTTATTCCCGACTCAGTTATTAAACCCAATCCTTAATTATAAAAATATCCTCCTGCCGCACTATTCAGTTAATTTATGCATCTGATTCTGCATTTTTTCGGTTTTTAGTATTATTGTTAGATGCATTGTAATTGGGTCTATATTATCATCATTGCTTTCTTGATACACATTTTCACTTTCTGGTATCCATAAATCTTGAAAATAGCATAATATATCTACATTTATTCTGTAATTGGGATTATTTGCATGTCACTTTTCTCCTTCTACTTAGCATTCTCAAGATTTTATAGCATTTGTCCGGTACTAATTTAGTGTCATATTTATTGTAACATTAATTTATTCCAATTTCATCTTTTAAGTTTCAGCTGCTTCACTTCTCTTTTTGTTATTACAGATTGTCGTTTATAATTACTGTATTTGTCTTGTGAGGGATGTTTAGATAACGTAGATAAAATTCTTTTTTTTTCCTTCGCAAATAGCGGTTGCGTTTTTTTTTAAGACGAACCACACCTTTGAAAAATATGCATCGTTTTAAAACAGTCTGTATAATTGGAAGTAGGTAACTGTCTGTTCCAATGAAATGTGTTTTTGTGGCCAAACAAGATATACCTAAAAAGAGAATAATAATAATAATAATAATAATAATAATAATAATAATAATAATAATAATAATTCTAAAGAATACTGTTTCATTCACATGAATTTAAAACCTTATTAAACTGATGTCGTTCATTTCTTCAGTCACCAGTTGGGTGTTGTACAAAATGAAAGGTTTGACTGGTGATGTTTACAGTTATTAATTATTGTGGGCTTGTTCTATTATTAAGAGGTATCCTTGGAAACATTGCTTTTTTGAGGACGTAACGTTTATTAATAATTTCCTTCTACCAGCAACATCAAAAGCAATAGGAAATGTTGAAGACCATTTGCAACCTCCAAGCCAGATATTGAAGCTGTCCTTGGCTCCCTACCGATTACAGAGTCTGTGAAATGATTTATATAGGTAATTTTGGAATCAGCAACTCAGTAATTATGGGCAAGCGTGTTGTGCATTTTGTTTCAGTGGAGGAACTTTAACGACATAACTCGTATATGTACAATTAAGACCGTAAAGTGTGTGAATGCGTTCATAATGTGTAATTTTTGGTAACATTTCAGAGATAACATGTAATAATATAGCAAGGTAAGAAAAAACTCACGTCTTTCTCCGGACACAGAAAGACTTGGCTAAAAAGTCAGACAATGCAAGGTAATCCCTTCTGGTATGCAGGGTAGGGATGGAAATGCCCCCCGCCACAGGGTAGAAACCGGCCTGTTTGGTGACAAAGTTGCAGGACTGAGGAAAATCTGGGAAAAACCTCAGTCAGGCAGGGCGGAAGATAGGAATCGAACCTCAGACCTCCCGCTCACGAGCCTGCGCCTTAACGACGCCTCGGCCATCCATGATGCGATATTTTCATTGCGCTGGTAATCCGATAAGAGCATTGCATCAGCGGAATCGACAAACACCAAACGGAAACAAGGTCGTTATGGGAGCACTTTCTACGCTACGCGTCTAGCAGACGGAAACATTCTTGGCTACCCATGGAGAAAACGGCGTTCTAGTGTTAAAGTAAGATATTTGTCACTTAGCAGGGAGTCCGACACTTTCACAAATATGAAGTCTTCCCTTAAGCAATCGTCGTGGTCTGCATACCTTCCGCTCGTCACAATGAAATAAAACCAGCGAAGAGTTACAGATATCAGTTCTCATTAAGATTCATAACAAAGCAATGTGAAAATGTTAGGGCTGTGGGAACGTTGTTATGGAGACGAAAATGCTGTTGCACTTGCTTATTTAATGTTATAGTGTGCATGAGAACGCCTTTTATGATGCTGAAATGAAGCTATTACTCGTTTGCATAATTCACGCTAATCGAGTGTCCCCATGTTCAGCAGATTGCTGTTTTGCGCTACCTCCTAACATTTCAATGTTTATTGTCCTATTATGAGTAAAAGTTAATAAAACAGCACAGAACGTCTGTAAAGAGCTTCTATCTTGCGCCTGATGTTGGTACATTTCCGGTTATTATCTGTAGGGAGATTTGGTTTTCAGCTTCGGTTTAAACTAATGTCTCTGTCAGGATGAGCAGTATTTTGATAGGAAGAGCATTGTGTGCATGCACCAATTGAAGCATTACCTGCTTTTCCAGGAAAATTTATAGAGACTGATTGTTGTTGTTGTTGTTGCGATACAAAGTTAAATAAAATATTTTAGGAAGTATTATAGCGAAACAGTGTATCAGTAGCAACACAGTCGTATAAAAATTGTGTAGTAGAAAGGCATTAGCAAACTAAGCATTTTGGGGATAGGAACATGGGGTCGCAGATGCTGTATAATAATAGGAGCATTGCATGATCATAATTGAAATCTGAAGTTATAAAAACGTCTTTATTTGCCAGTCAAAATGAAATGTAACTCACTGTGTATGCATTTTCTCAACTAATGAGTATTGGTGCACAATAAAAAACTAAATATTACATGCGGGTACTCAATAGATGTACCGTGGAGGCCACCGCGTTGGTCCACCGCACCCGAGCTACAGGTGAAAAATGTGCAGGGCGCCGTCATGTTGGAACCATAAGTTTCGCCGAATTCCAAGACGAGCGTTCGGTATTATCGTACCATCCAGTAGGCTTCAAAACACACATACTGCAGTCATCATCGGACACACCTAGCGACAGTGACTAGTACTGCACAAGAGTGCTTTTCGTTTATATCTGGACGCCACAAACAAGTTCCATAATCTGAGATACTAAAATGCCGGATTTAATGTTGACGCATGTAGCACAGTAAAACAACTACTGCGACTTCTGGTTCCTATCCTCAAAATGCTTAGTTTTGTTCTGCCTTTCTACTCTACAATATTCTACACATTGTTTATCTGTACCCAGTATATTAAATATGGGGGGAAATTGCTGCTATTTCAATATCAAACAATATTACAAACAATGCTCTCAGGTAGATACTCTCCAGTAGCTATAACGCTAGTCAGCAAAATTGAAGCTTTTGTCTGTTACTAGGGAAACAATGGGTGATTCTAACTGACTTTTTGTGTTGATTTCAAATATTTTTACAGAAATTTTCTCTCACCCATGGTTTTTGAGTAATCACATGGAAACATTTCTCTATCTATACATTATAATATAATATCTTAGGGTAAATTAGATTTACTCACCTAAAATGTATGTGAAGTTGATTTTCTGCTATACTTCGCTTGAGGAATATCTCTCTTCAGTGTCCAACAGTAGTCTGTCAACTTATTTGGACACAATTTACACTAGTGGCGTCTTTCCTTTTCCGCGATTTCCTGGTGGAAATGCTATTCGTGCTGGTTGCTCACAACCCCTAGATTCTTAGGGAAGAAATCCAGATTGGAGGGCAGAAAGTGTAATTTTAAAGACATATTACATCTCATGGTCTTGTACTTATCAACTTTTTTCAAAGACAACCACGCAGCTGGTTCTTGCATATTTAACTAGTTTCAAATTGTGTAACTATCATTAGTTCCTTTATTTAAGGGCCAACAAATATTCCTTCTGTTAGGCTAGCTTCATTGATTCTTGGAAACATGTCTTTCAGGAAGAGAAGTGCACTACCATCACATCCATTGCTTTTATAAATTCTTAATCAAAGAGATTTTTCAGAACTTACAAGTGGTTATGATGAACATTTGCATGTTCTTTTTTATATAATGATTACTTTTACAAAGGTAGATTCATAAGTTTCCAGACTCGCAGATAAGGATTATCGCCTTCACAAAATACTTATGAATAAGGTTAGTGCAAGATGGGTACCAAGACTTCTTTCCTCAGTCCAAAAGCAGCAACGAGTTATCTGTTGTCAGGCATTTTTGGAGCTCTGCCGTTTCAACAAGAGAGAAGTTCTGCAAACCATTGTTACAGGAGATGAAAATATAGTCTTCTACTATGATCCTTGTCCAAAAGAGAATCAATGGAGTGGCGTAAACTGGCGAAACACCGCCTCTCTAAGATCACTCAGTCAACCAAGACGATCATGGCCACAATCTTTTGGGACTGTGAAGGAATACTCTCCATTGACTTCAAGGAGAGGAACACCACAGTAAATGGGGAGTACCATGCTGGCCTACTACACAGACTGCATGCTTCCTTCCACCAAAAGAAACGGCGAGTAAAGCTGAGTGGTGGTGTGCTCATTCTTTACGACAATGCGCCTGTGCACACAGCTCTTGTTGCAAAGGAAGCTGTGAAGAAATGTGACATCAAGAAGATCGACCATCTATCCTATAGCCCAAATCTACCTCCCAGTGACTATTTTCTGTTCTCAAAACTCAAGAGGAAGACCCTTCGAGGAAGGAAATTTTAGTGTGACGAAAAAGTGATGGAGGCTGTTTATGCCCATTTTGCAAACAAGGCCTCTGATTATTTGGGGGGGGGGATTTAAATGTTAATTCAAAGATGTGAGAAGTGTATTGCAATAAAGATAACTATATTGAAAAGTGAAATATAGTTTTTGTCTTTATCATACCTAGAAAATGGTTAGGCCGGAAACTTATGGACCTACCTTGTATCTCTGTATTCCACTTACATATGAAGCAGCAAAATTTAGTACAGCCAACTGTAACCCAAGTAAGATAGCTTTATTATCAAATCCCCACACATCTGTCAAGAAAATTTGTCATACTTGATAGGGGACGGCAAGATCTTCATATTCTCATAACTTTCCTTCATACCAACTACATGGGTTAATGGAATGGATGGATACTTGTTTTCATTATGTAGCAACATTTCTTTCAAACTTGTTTTCGAGGAGTCTATGAACAGACGCCAATTCTCGGGTTTATGCTCAGCATCCAGTGATTCCAACAAATTCTCAACATCACTGCAGAAAACTGGGTCTTTTTGGGATTGGCGGAAGAAACTTACTTTGGAGTCATCCTGTAGCAGCTTCCAACCTTTCAATCTTGAGGCAAGTAATTCTGTCTTGCTTTTACTTAAACCGTGATCGTAAACTAAACCATTTAAACCCTCCTCTATTAGAACTCGAGGCTCATTTATAGTAACATCCACAAACTCGGGATCATTCAGTAATTCATTCTGAATATCAGGAACAAACAGTCAATGTATAACATGTGGTGGAGTTGGTAGAAAGGCCTGGCCCATGAAGCACCAGTCGAATTACTGAATCTAAAGATGGACATTTAACAGTGTGTCTGGACTTAGAACTTATTCCAGATATATTTCCCAAGCAGAAGTAGCAGTCTGTCAAATGATCATTAGATTCACGCCATGTCATAGGGACTGCAAAAGGCATGTGACGGGATCCTTTTAACCAGCCAGTTAATAGTGTTACACATTTGGTAACAATAGATTTCCAGGCCTATTTTTTGTCAAAATAACACACATAAGCTCTTCTAACTAGAGAAGAAAAATTTCGCCTCTGCGCTTTTAAAGTGAGCTCATCCCACACGTAATGAAAGTTGTTTCTATCATTTAGACACTTTCGAGACAATATACACCACTCCTTGTAATGCACTATTAAGTACGATATTGCACACTCCTATTACAATTCAAGATTGTGCACTGGATTTAAAGAAAACTTCTATTCATCTAGAAACTATAGCCATACAATCACAGTTTTGTGAGAAAAATGTAATTGTTGTAGCCTTGAGTTCACAGGCAATAATCACCAAACGTTTTAAGTCTTTGTTGACACAATGCAAAGAAATAAATATATAATATATTCCCTTCTAATCAGCATGTTATATATCACCAAAAGCTAATAAACAGGAAACAATTATTTTCAAAATTACACAAACAAATAAAATGGCGGTGACGGAAAACTTTTCTGACTACATTTCTGAACAGATTGTAATTCATAAAAAACAGCTAAAATATTTATTTAACAAAATGATTGTTGATCAGTGTAGTCAGTCATTTTGCTGGTAGCTGAATGCAGGCTGGGGAAGTTTGGAGTGAATTAGAGAGATAGCTGTTTTATTTAATTTTGTGTTAACTGAATGTAAAGAAAATGGACACTATATAAAGCTTATAATCTAAAACTTTTACTTTGCGAACATTGCAACAGAAAATTGAAATAAAAGAACTGGAAAACCAACTCAATGTTTTCTATAGGCTTCAGCTTGCAGACTTTAACCAAAAGATCATCGATAAATATGTCGCTATGATAATGAGGATACTTATATGTGCGTTACTAGATATTTATATGCTTATTAAACTCTGTCTTCTTGTGTGTGTAGCCAGTATGTATGAGTGTTCATTCTAGTTATTAAGATTCTAGAAGATTTCGAGTGCAGCAGTAAAGTTGTACACCCTTGCTTTATGCTGCAGCGAGCAGGCACTGCGCATATTGCACTGGTCATGTTCTCAGATTTAATTGTCAGCTGAACTGTTGAGGTACGATAAATTCTAGTTCACAAGTGAATTGTTTGATAATCTGAAATGGCACGAAAGTTTATTGACAAGCATCATTCTTGAAAAACATGCAAGACGTAGTTCCGTACAGTGATAAAACATTTTTATTTGAAGAAGTGGACAGCTGTGCAGATCAAAGTTAAGTTGAAGACGTTCATGGGGATTTCACAACAGTTATTTGCATATAAACGAAAATAAATATAGCCGTATATTCACAGAAAAGGAGCCTCGCTCTAAACGGCCAGTGATTTAGTAAAGGAAGTTTACTGTTTCGGGCGCAGATAAAATTGTACAAAATAAACCTTTTGATCAATTTTCTTATTATTTAAATTTTCAAATGGTAGAGTTATTTCTTATTATACTTCTGCTATCACTTGTGACGATATATGCATGGATTTCCTATTTACTGATTTGAGCTTCCTTTTCTTTTTCTTTTTCCCTATCATCAATAAGTGCAAGGCTGCTACTTGTTAAACAGTGGCGGTCGTGTTGGCTCTGTGACGTCATCCTTCCCGTGTAATATACTTCTTGCCTTTCACTTTTAGTTTGATTTGGCTCTGGAATTTCGGGGAAGGTAGTTCGTTTTATAAATGACTTCATCAGAAAGGAGTCGGGTTAGAATTGTAATTTAAACATGCACCTTCTGCCTGGGGTTACCTCAAAATGTGTTACTCTGGAGTTAAAACCAGTTTTTATCCGGTTCTGGGTAACATATATTAAATGTATAATAATTAATAGTAAGGGGTGAAATTAAATAGTTTGCTTCCTGCAACATTCGTACTGGATACTTCTTTCTTCAAACTGATATTTCAGAAGAATTCCTACTTAAAAGCATTAGAAGGAACTTATTCATTTACACATAATTGTTTTAATCTTTTTTTTTGTAATTTATTTGGCCGAAAAACTACTTATGGTGTTTTAATCATCTTTATTTTAAGTGTGTAAAATACCAAATGCTTTTAGTATTTTAATGGTATCCTTATAATATTTCAAAGTGAGAGTTTTCCATGTTATTAAAGCACTTAAAAGTTAAATTTTTCTTGTTCCCTTTCAAAAGTCAATTTACCCTTTCTAGCCCAAATCCTGGGGGCTATTTTTCAATACGTTTCCATGGCATTAACGGGAGAATATAAAATTAAATTTATATGAAATGCACCTCGATTGTTAAATAATAGCAACTCCAACTGGAAAATTCCAGCACAGTTTTCGAAATTAGAAGCATAAATTATATTGCATAACTATAAATTTAAGAGAGATTAACTATGAAATATCAGCTCACTTGATATATTGTGATATCTATTATAATCGCACAAGCTGCGATGTCGTTTTGAGAAAACCTGTTTTAGTGAACCTGTTGTACCTGTTGTACAGAAAATAAAATTTGAAATTTAAGTTTTTAATTAACTATAGGAATTGCCATAGTTTAAGCTTATGCACTTTAGCCAACTTCGAAAACGAACAGAAAACATTGTTGTTAAATGCTGAAGTTATTTTCAAGAATTGTAGTGGGATTCTAAAACTTATTTTAGTATAAATGCTGTGTCTACAGAATGCGGAATACTTGTATAAGTTCATAAATAATTTAAGAGGAAAATGGGTTTGGCACTAGCTATTTTGACAGCAGAAACGAATGATT
The DNA here is from genome assembly GCA_030762175.1 of Metallyticus violacea. Lineage (NCBI taxonomy): Eukaryota > Metazoa > Arthropoda > Insecta > Mantodea > Metallyticidae > Metallyticus > Metallyticus violacea. The sequence continues at coordinate 55,211,237 of CM060842.1, forward strand.
TCAGACGCGTCTATATTGAGCTGTAGGCATCGATATTGCTCAATGTCATAGCTACTTTGCGATGTGAAGTGTGTTCATCATAGCCAGTCAAATGTACATTGACAGAGGCACAGTCATAGGCAGGTTGCATCTCAACCAAACTACAAGCCACGCATTGTCAATTATGTATAGGCACTGTGGAAGTGAAACGACGCTTTGACAACTTACATTAGGTGAGTTTTATGAACGATTATTGTGATCTTAACTTCAATTAAGTTACGTGTTAGCATTTACTGCATGGAGCGATATGGCTCTTGTTCCACTTATGAAGTGCTGGCTGCCATCACATGCTGTTGGCGGCTTATTTTGAACATTTATATATTACGGCATGTAATCCATTGAAGTAATGCACTGTATTTGAAGGAGTAGTATTTTTAAGGTAAGCTATTGTGTTTTCAGTTCTCTTGAAATGCATAAACTCCAGATTTAATGCCTTTAGCATCACAAAGATACTTTAGAAACAAGTTGTTTATTATACGCCCTTTACATGGTAAATTCTTTATACGTATTTCTTCCAGTAACCTGTACTCTTATTGTCTAAGAGCCCATTCATTTTTAAAGGTGTATAACCTGTATTTTTAACATACATTTAAATATAAATACCTTACGCTTGCAATAATGTAAAAAATTAAGTCCGTTAATAACAAATGTGTATAAAATAGCAAAATAAAGCACAAAATACACTACTGGCCATTAAAATTGCAACACATTGTTCGTGTTGAAAGTCTTCTCATTCGGTTGTTTGGCGGGGCCTTTAGGATCCTTCATGTCTGTGTGCTCCATTAATCTTATATTTGTTTATTTAGTCCACCAGGAGCATCAGTTTCTCGGAATGACATCCCGCACTCTCAGAATGCCACAATGCTCTCCATCAAATTCAGATTCCCACTGGTATTGCTGACGTATTTTCGACCAGTCGTACTTTTTCTCCTGAGAAAACGTGGGGTTCATTTAACGCGTCTCTTATGCACATTGCACTTTTAATGGTCAACAGTGTATATGCATTTGTAAAGCATAATGATGATATATATAGTTGTATATACAGCGAGGCTTAATGTAACAAAATATATTTGAAATATATGTGGTGTTCTTGAAAGTATTGTTTTTCGTATGCGTTAATTTAATTTTAATTTTATTTTATTTTCCCCTCTCATCCCACCTTTTCGATTCACCGTAGTTGTTTATGTATCCAGTAACTAGCTATTATACTATACTATATTATGTAGTAATTTTGGAAATCTAGTAACGTAACTGTAAATAGGTCCGTAAAATATAAAAATATGCTAATATGTCATTAATAATTTTGCAAAAATATATAGAAGGTAACGTTCAAGCAATCTTTTGAATCCACAAGAATTACTCCCTTGATTGCTTGCAAGTTCACGAGTTCGCCATTATAAAGACTTTCTCTCATTCCAAGTTTATTAACACGTTAATAGTTTTTCATCCATTTATTTCCGCCACGGGTGGTAAAGGTCGTTAAGGCGGGAGGTCTGAGGTTCGATTTTCACCAGGCCCTCCTCCATGAATGGGTTTTTCCTAGGATTTCCTCAGTCCTCATAAATGGGAAATATCGGTGAGGTATCCTAAACTTAGTCCTGAAACACTTCCTTCCTTTAAAAAAATAATCCTTTCCCAGTTTATCATTTTATGTCATGTATTGTCAGTGACCACAGCCTGCGATATCTTAGCAGTTAAAATGGGTGTTAAACACTATTAAAATATTTTGTCCATATTTTCTATATTAACACTAACAAAAGCTAAAATTGATTTACAAGAAATGTTTTCATTGACAGAGAGAGAGATGTTGTTGTTCCATTTCATTTGTCTCCTACAGAATCAATTTGTTTGCCAGTCTGACTTCTGATTACAGATTTTTATTCTATGGTGTTGTGGTTTGACAAAATTTTACATAACCTAAAAGAATCTGTTGCTAGGAAATGAGTTGATATTATCAACAGCAACACAGTAAATTCTTTGAAGAGACAAATCACACAATAACAGGTAACATGCTGCACAACAAGACGTTTCTTTTTGACATGCAATTGACACGAAACTTCGCTATCATGAAAATAAACAAACTAATGCTGGCAAGTGAGACTTTTATATAAGTTTACGAAATTCTTGTAGAGGAAAGAACGTAAATATGGCGAAAAGTGCTTATTTGGTTCATAAATAATTCACAGACATGAGAGAGGCTGCAATATCTTCTAAAAATTAAAAAGTGCCAAAATATTTAACTTTTCCAAGAAAAATTTAAAATTATGTTACCCCATAAGTCGACAATATGTATCTCAGGCAGCTATCTCCCTGAGGTTCAGTGGGGAGCAGCCAGGATGCCAAGCGACAGCAAATAGGTGAAGAACAATGCATTTGCACACTGAATATTATAAAACACAAGTTGGAACATTTTAAAAAATAATTAAATACTTACAGAGCATATATCGTATTGAACAAAGTTGTGTATAGTTAAATTTAAATGATTACGGGTTATCAGTAGTTGTATGTAGATAAAGTTTTTGTAGAATAAGTTACGTAAATTTGTGTTGTTGTAGTTTTAGATAATTTAGCTGTTTAGTAATGTAGTTCTGTAAATTCAATTAATTAAACAATTGATATGAAAGGTAAAATAAAATAATAAAGAAACTGAATAATACGCCGTGATATAGGTTCCAGATATCAGCGTGTAAGTATCGCAGACAATAAAATTAAAACAAAGTTAAAAAGTACAATTGATATTCACAGATTGCAGTATGAGGGAAAATTGGTAATCGTTGCTGTGACATACAAAATAAAAAGAAAACTACATGTCGTGTACTCCAGTATTAAACCTGAACAAGTGATTATATTCATCAAGAGAGGATGATGAAATTTGGAAAGAGGTCATATGCACCGACAACCAAGCTCAATTGAAACATCATCGAGCTAATACGAGAAGATATGAAAAGTCTCAAAGAACAAAAATGGACGTTTCAAGGTCCATGTAGACTAGATGGAAACTAAATAGTACATAAAACAGCAAAATAGACAGCAGCAGAAGATGACCTCGAACTTGCATACACAAAAACCCAAGAGCACAAGCACAATTATTGCCGTAATTTAAGAAGATGTATTCGCCAAATGGTAAAACTATCAATTAAAGTGAGATGCGTAAGAAATTGTTTCGTCCTTATGACGCATGATAATTATGGTTTAAGGGCCAAAACAGCGAAGGTCATTAGCGCCCACTTTTAATGTAAAATGAAGCAAAACATTAAGCTGCAGATTGAACAGGATATGATAAAATGAAAGTGTATCTACAATTCATGTGGCAAATTAAATAGCCAGAGAAATAAACCGAAGCACAAAATACATACGGAACAATCCAATGAAATGAACCAACAAGCGATAATTCTATTCAGCATGTGCTTTCCGCCATTGACTCGAAGAACATCATGCTTGTTTTTGGCTGTCAGTGTGAATCTGATGAGTTCGTTCAGTTATTCAAGTGGTAAATGTAAATGTTATTCTGTATTAAATTGCGAAGTTAAGGCTCAGTATCTGTTTCCTATCGCATTCGCGGGTGTTAACTCAGATCCTCAAACTCAAAAATAGTTTGACGAAAGATTCCCGGGAATAAAAGTTCCAGGCTGTACAGCAATTTTTATAATAATCGTTATTGGAGCGTTGATATTGTCCGTAACGCAAAAATTGATGCGTGCACTCATTTCGCACTTTTGAAGAAAAAGTCCAGTACTGCCAGCTCACCGCTGCAGGAAACGGACCTATCCAGACCCGGAACAACATGTTCATCCTCAAGCAAATGGCTTCGTGTTGAATAGGTTTGCACTCAACAAGCTCTCTGCAGCCCGCAAAAACAACATGCTGTTTGAATCCTTCAACATCGCGTTTCCTTTCCCCATCAACGCCAAAAAAAAACACCTCAATCCCTGCCCAAGCTCAACCGCCCCTTACCCCTTCTCCATCCGAATCAATCACAACCACTCATAACCACTTGCAACTCCAGAACTTCACGAAACATCCCCGATCTCAGTTCTATGCCTTTCCTACCTTCAGGGTCGTTGCTGTGGGAGTAACAAGGGGCTTCTCGTTCGCATACATGCTCAGAGCCGCGAAGGGCTAAGATCAAATCCTCAAGGTACCCAACAGCATTAATGCGGATACTCCTGGACCGCACAGATAGCGCCTACTCCATTACCACTGGCCTGCCCGTTGCTGGCAGGTTGCTCAAAGTCGAAGTCTGCAGGAGTTCCCGCGTCTCACTGTGCCGACGATGCTGCAAGTATGGACACGATGCTAATACTTGCAATGAAGATCCAAGTGCCACTACTGTAGCGCCCAAGAAATTATCACCAAATGTGAATGGCACGACCATCTCATCGCAGCCTTTGTGCAAGCACAGAACACTACACAGGACAGATCCGATGTCCACAGCATGCCAACCACAAACCAACAGCAACTCCTGGGACCAACACGCGCACAGGAGTTACACATCCAAACAAAATCAAAATACAATCTCCGCCGAGCACCGCGCCTCATCCGAAATGAAAGCCCTAGCACTAGCACTTGCCGTTTCCATAGAGGCGTTGAAAGCTGCTGTGGAGAACCTCGCCGCCACAGCTCGACAACTAGCAGAGGCGGCCCAGAAAATAAACAACAGTCAGAGCTCACTAAAAGAGAGCCTCGCACACTACGCGGCGGTCGTCATCTCCAGCATCTCCCTTACCCACACCCGACAGGAAAACCTCCACGTGTGTCAATTTTGAACGTGGAAAAACTCCTCAGCCCAAACTCACATCAGATCCAGAGCAACATCAACCAGCTTCAAGCACTATCTGCTCCACCATACACAATACGATCCCAAAATCCAGAAAGTCAAATTCCTAATCCTGAAGATTAATCCCTCCCTGAAAACGGCTGTTTTCTCTACACACCTCGAGCCGCCAGCAGAAGACCTTCGTAGCGTGAACTGAGGCGACCTAGGCTCATGTTAAGCGCTCTGAGCTTGGTCGGAAGCTAGATGGGGGGCAAATCCACCTAGGAAATCTACAAAAATCCCGAGAACCAAGGTATATCAGCATCAATTTATCTTGGCATGTAAAATCGAGTTCCTGCTAGATGCTGCAGTGGAGTTAGCGCCTGGCTGATCCGGTCTGCTTCTGACTTCTTCTTCTTCTTCTTCTTCTTCTTCTTCTTCTTCTTCTTCTTCTTCAGCTTCTTCTTCTTCTTCTTCCTCCTCCTCCTCCTTCTCCTCCTCCTCCTTTGGTGTGTGGTGCGTCATAAGCGGAGAAAGAATTGCCCAGCTATTTTTTTTCGAGGTAATAGTTGATGCCCTCACAGATGTTAATACAATGTCCTCCTTTTTCGTTTTCCTTTTTTTATTTTATTTTATTTATTTTTTTATGTTTGTTTTACACATTTGACTGACAGAGAACACGATTTCGCCCTTTTCCAACATGATCATGCAGACAATATTTCGATGAGAAATATTGAAAATGTGCTTCGGAATGACGGGGCTATTAGTAAGGATTTGTGGTCCCCTTGGTCCTCCAACTAATGCCTTGCAACTTTCATCTCTGGGACAAACAAAAATACATCTATATAAAACAAAATATCCACCAGAAAAGGGCCAACGTGAACTGCAGCGAGTGATGGACCGTTTTTTTTTAAAGAGGTGCCAAAAACGCATGTACAGCGTCGGTGGTCCATTTCACTATTTCCTTTCTTTAAGTATGTAAATAAAAGCTTTAAAATAGTTAAAGAATGTTGCATGGTTTTTCAGCACTACTCTACAATTTCCGCAGACAGCAACGAACAAGCTGGTTCGTAGCTCATTAGGTCGCTCTGTATAAAAATGACAAATGCCCGGTGTCATATGAAAAAAAAATTGTAAAAAATACTACAATTTAAAAAACATATTTAGTCAACAGAATTTACTTTTAAATACACTAAACACTGAAAATGAATTATATATGTTAAAAATTAAATGTTAAAGAAATTAAGTGTGAATGTTTCATTATTTGACGTATGTTATGGAAAATGCAACATTGCATTTCAGCAATGCAATATGCTGTATGAGGCAAAAAAAAAAAAATTTTTTTATCGGTTTTTTCTCGTGCATATTTTACGTGTTATTTGATTTAGACGCTCTGTATTTGAAATTATATTACAAATAAAAATGCGTGTATGTGTATGCATATAGAGTTTATCTGATCGTAAATAGTACTTTATCTACCGCCATGAAAGACTGTTGTAGCACTCTCTTGGCTGACGACGACTGAGACCCCGTTGCAGTGTGAAGCGAGACTCAAACTAAATAATATAACGTGAATAGCTTGACAAATCCTTTTCTTCCGTATATGAGGGTAGGTCCATGAGTTTCTAGATATAATAAAGACAAAAACTATATTTCACTTTTCAATATAGTTACCCTTTATTGCAATACACTTCTCACGTCTTTGAATTAACATTTCAATCCCCCTCACAAAATAGTCAGAAGTCATGTCTGCAAAATGGGCATAAACAACATCCATCACTTCTTCCTCACACTTACATTTCCTTCTCCAAGGTCCTTCTTGAGTTTTGAGAAGAGGAAATAGTCCCTGAGAGCTAGATATGGGCTGTAGGGTGGATATTACAGATCTTCTTGAAGCCACATTTCTTCACAGCTTCCTTTGCAACAGGACCTGTGTGCACAGGCGCGTTGCCGTGAAGAAGGCGCACTCAGCTTACCTCTTTGATGGAAACGCGTATTCTGTGCAGTAGCCCAGCATAGTACTCCCCATTTACTGTGGTGTTCATCTCCTTGAAGTCAATGAAGAGTATTCCTTCACAGTCCCAAAAGATTGTGGCCATGATCTTCTTGGTTGACCGAGTGTGGATCAGTGAGTGATCGGTGCTTGGCCAGGTTGATTTCACTTCATTGATTCTCTTTTGTGCAAGGGTTTAATTGATTGATTTATTTATTTATGGACGCTCTTTAACATCTCAGGTCATCAGCGTCCCATTCAACTCAGGGCGTGAAACGGCCGACAAATTTTGCTCAGAGGCCTCTCTTTCAGGCTTGAGATTCTTTTTCGTGCCGTAAATGTACGATATGGGACCCACGACTTTACTTCCCTTCCGAAGGAAGCCATACTTGGGATTTTACGCCCGAAAAAATCCATCGGTCCTGGCCGGGTTCGAACCCGCGATCTTGGGTTTAGGAGGCAAGTATGGTAACCAGGACCGACTTTGTGCAAGGGATCATAGTAGAATACCATAGTTTCATCTCCTGTAACAATGGTTTACATAACTTCTCTCCTTGCCACGGCAGAGCTCCAAAAATGCCTGACAACAGATGATTCGTTGCTACTTTTGAACTGAGGAAAGTAGTCTAGGCACCCATTTTGCACTAACCATTAATGTTTTCATGAATAATTCGGACTGTTGTTTTAGAAAGGCTCCACCTTGCTGCTATTTCTGTAGCTTTGGGCCACCAGTCTTCCATAATTACTCCTTCCACTAGAGCGATGTTTTCAGGAGTGAGCACTTCCAGGGGTTTGAACTGCACGCTCTTCGTCTTCAATGCTTTCTCGATCCATTTGAAAAGTTTTTGGCCCATTCTTTTACGGCAGAATATGAGGGGAATGCTTCCCCATATACACCGACCGGTCGCTGTTTAATTTCATTTGGAGTAAGTCCTTCTTTTCTGAAGAATTAATATCAGTTCGATACTTCATTTTGGATATGTCACAATCTTCTACACTAAATCTTCTTTATGCAACTATATCTGAACAACGGAACACAGCGAAATGGAAGTTACAGCTGCAATTATACTTAACATAAGATATGTCACCAGATAAGGCTTTTATGAAAGTGATAATCCTTATCGAGGTCGAAAACTTATGAACCTACCCTCGTAAATAATTAGAATTATCTCAAACAAGGGTATCGATTTGAGAGCTACATTTTGTTTGTATACTTTCAAATTTGAGATTTTAAAATGTATAATATTTTTCCTTCATCATATGCCAACACAAAATACCTCCAGTGTCTGATGAATGGAATATGATGTTTAGAAATTTCCTACCTTCAAAATAAAACACTAGTATTTATATATTTATTTAATACTAAAAAAACTTGGTACAAAACTATTTGTCTTATAATTTCCCAATTAAATTCAATATGGTTAAATCAGTTTGTCTCTGAGGTTTCTAGAGCAGTGCATTTGTTCACGTGTTTTTAGTTCGCACAGGATACAGGCAGTAGATGCCAGAATGTTTATTCTGTGGAGGTGAGCAGTGCAGTCATGGCCAGTGATTATTCGAGCAGTTGCCACCGCATTTCTTGCTTAGCCTGTCACGTGTAATTATATTTGGAAGCCGGATAATTTTTATTTGCACTTTATTCTCAAAGCTCTTTATAATTTTACCTTGTTGGTAAATTATTTTGCACAATAAAATAAAAATGTAGGAACTGTTGTTATGCATTTTGCTGCAGCAAGAGCAATTTAAAAGTGCCGACATATAGTTCAGCCGGTCGGCGGTTTGACCCTGCATTGCCGCCGGCATTTCTTACGTAGACTCGCGGCGCTCAAGCGCTTCACCATTTTTAATACTTAAATGCAACATATTAAATAACAGAATTTGATACTCACTTTCCTTACAGTAGATATTTGAAATGTTCTCCATTTTCCTGATATACAAATCATATCTTCTTGAAATGCACCAGTTCACAATCACCAATGAACATAACTTCGTTTCGAATGTTTTTTAGTTCCTCCAGTGAGTGAGGGTTAGTTCAATACACTGTAATTTTCAATATGCCCCAAAGAAAAAATCACAATACGTTAAGTTTTGGGGGACGAGGACATAAACCAGGGCCAGAATATCTGTATCCAAATATATGGCGCTATTCCGTCAGAGAATGATGGGCAGTTTTCATTTTTTGTTTTCTGGTCATTCATAGAAGCTGATTCACAACACTCCTGTACTAACTTTAATATTTTTTTTTTTCCTGTTGGAAACGGGTTGCCAGTAATTTTCACCTATATGCCTTTCTCGTTCTGCCACACGACTTTCTGTACCTGGTGTATGCCTCTAAGATGAATACACGAAGACGTAGTAAATATCTCATCATTGTACAATACTACTACACCATTTAATGAAATATCGCTCTAGACTGCACAACACAACTGCTCGACTCTGTCGAAATTCCACTGGCAACTGACTGAAAGAGGGAATGCCGCATTGAAATCCTCTAGTCGACGGATTTAAGTTAAGGTGGGACCGCATGAAAAGGGATTAACTGAAATTTATTTTCTTTCATGTTATATAAAAATGTTCCAAAGCGGATTGTATATCACCAACCCTGATAATAATGCTTGTAATGTTAAATTTCATTCACTGAAAATCATAGCGTTAGGGAAACTGATCATGTGGGGTGTTATAGTAAGTTCGGTTTAAGTTGAAACATGTCCATTTTGCTGTTTTCTGAGCTGTCTAGGAGGAGGGTGCGCTAATGACGGTCAAAGGGGTTGAGAAGCACTGTCACAATCATCCTGCACCGCATAGTCTCTCAGTGGCAATTGTACTTATAATTTTTTTTATGACCAGTTGCACCTTTTGGCAGCAAAACATGTGATATGTTTAGCCACGCTTAATTCGCTGACTTTCGTATTGTTACTAGAGGGTGTTGGGAAACGAGGAAAAACCTGTGCAATCAGATGCAAGAGAAATTGTGTGTATGGTGCACAAGTTCTTTAATGCTTTTGAGATTGGACAGTTAAATTTGCACACTGCCGTGCGGATTATAGCGATATCTCTTTCTACTTTTCATGCTTCAACTAAAGAAAATGCACAGTAGCTGTGTTGATGGCTTCTAACTCTTCATAGAAATTTATTTGGAAATGTTCTAGACACACGTATAACTTAAATAGACTACAGTGCATTCCCACGCCGTTGTTGTCATTTCTAGACTCGTAAGTATAGACTTGCAAACATCCTCCATTGGGATAAAGAGAACTGGAGTATAATTTCAGAAGTATTGTCTTTAGCAACAGTTTTCATCGTTTTTAGATAACATTTTACTTTTACAAAATTCAACATTGATGGAGGAGTTTTTCGGGTGTAAAGTAAGGAATGTAGTAGCATTCTCTCATTTCAATGACATGTTTTAAAAATTGAGTTTTCAAATGTAAATTGAAAAATGTATAATCTGTCCAGTAGATTATACTGTCAAAGGTAATCTTTATTATTTTATCATTCGGTGAGGCGAGTCTGCCAAATTCTATATTAAGCGGAAATTTTTTCGCAATGATTTGGAGAGCTGGTTTAAGAAAATATTTGACAGTTCTATAGCTTGATACTGTTTATTTGTTAGCAGTTACTAGAGCCCCGCAGTATAAATTACAACATATTGTTGTGTTCATAATAGCAATACGGAAATCTAGTTAAGTTGTTTCGCGGGGTAGTTGGGATCCTTCGCGTCTGTGTGTTCGATCCACTTATCTCATATTCTGTCGCTGTAGACGCATTTGGTCAACATAAGCACCAATTTCTCGGAATAATATCCCGCATTCTCGGTACGCCACATTTTCCCCTTGACCAAGTTTTTAGCATTATCTGCTGTTTTATCTATTATGTTTTTGCAAGGTTAATGTTTGCTGTAGATGAATTCGGAAATATTTGCCTTCGAAGAACAAGTTTCCGGACGTTTACGAGAAAGAGAGAATATGTGATAGAACATTTTTTCAGCACGTTTGTTACCACCTTTTCTTTTCTCAAATTAATAGGTATTTTATAGCTTCATTCATATTAAAGAAATTAATATATACAATTAAAGAATATCTACAAAATACTAGGAACATTATCATGAATTTTACACTAAGTAAAACTTATATAAAACAGAGCTTAATATATCTTGTAATTTAGGAAATTGTTTTTCTAATTCATAATGAATTATTTAAATTATTGCTTCCCTTCACCTATTTACTGCAGAAGCATTACTTGTGCACGCCCTTTATGGAGGAAAATTAGCTAGAAATCCTGTATTTATTAGTGATAAATGTAGTAATAGCGTTAGTGGGAACAAGATTACTGGAATTTGCGACATCACTTGCCATTTCAGGATAATGCACAAACCGAAAATGAACTATGCAGCTGTCATCCATCAGCAAAAATGGAAATTGCAATGTCAAAGAAATAAGTGAGAACATAATGAAGTATAGTTGTGCGTTACCTGGTACATATCTCATCTTGAAGCAAAAACTCTTTACCATATTGATGGGCATTTTATAAATACTACCAGAGGAGCTGGAACAACAAATAACACTTTCTGAATTATGCAAACTATTAGCAAACGTTTGGTAATGTACTATAACAAATAATGTTCTTTATGACTGCCGAAGCCTAAAGCCATTTTGATAGGGGGTAGTGTTTAACGCCCATTTTTACTACTGAGGCACCACAGGCGGTGGACATTGATGATACATGAAATGATATATTGGGAAAGGATTTTTTTTTAAGGAAGGAAACATTTCAGGCCTAAGTTTACGGTACCTCCCCGGCATTTGCCAGTTATGAGGACTGAGGAAAACCTGGAAAAAAACCCAGTCAGGGAGGACGCTCCTGGTGGGATTCGAACCCCAGACCTCCCGCTCACGAGTCCGCGCCTTAACGACCTCGGCCACCCGTGGCGGTTGCTGTTTTGGTGACAATTTTTTGCGTCATATATGACCCGGAAGCGTTTAAAGACAAAATCATAAAATTTGTTCCTATTAACTGGTAACCTCTACAAAAATAACGGTTATTTCAATCAATGCGGATGCACGTGAAAATTGCTAATAGTGACCAAATGTGGCGGTAGTAGTAGGAAGTATTAAAATGCACGATAGTACCAATAGCATGCAAAAGTGGCTGGATTTTTCTACAACGTCATATATTCCTATTAGAAAGAAGAAAAAAGACATAGTGGAAATACTTTGGCGACACGTAGTGGTCAATCAAGTTTTATATATTCTGCACAGCTGAGAAACAAGCTTTTACTCGTTAAGGCAGCCTGAAGGTTCATGGAACGCTACACAACAAGAGCAGAATTGCATAGGAATTCCCACGTTAGAAGAATATGCTAGTAGCTGTTGTAAAATGCATCTCTTGATACTGGTGATCCTTTAACTAAAAGCTGTGAGTTTCATGGCGATATCCTTTTGTAAACGAGCAGGTTAGCTCAAACGACGACGCTTTGGTCTCCCATTCAGGGGGTCTAGAGTCCAGCAGCTGGCAAACCTTATTTGTTTTTTTTTTCCGTGGTTTTTCCCCTCATCATTGAGGCTAATGCTGGGGTGCGTCTTTACTTTCTTCCAATTTTCCGTTTTCCCATTTCATATCATATCATTTCATTACGTTCGTTCTGTTATATGGTTGAAAGTGACAGTGCGAGGTGAGATGGTGCGGCGTGACGATGACTTGCTCTTTGGAAAGTCTGGTTTGAAAGCGGCTCGAACTACTTGTAGAAGGCTCCACCAGCTCTATCTTAGAGATTCCGACTCCGTCCATGCCTCACTACTCGGTGTCTCACTCTACTTATCACTTCCTCCACGTACCTTATTGGGGGCGTAGGCACAAACAGCCAGCCTTTGAGCAAGGTTGGAGTATTGAAGCATCTTTCTTACCAAAAGTAAAAACAGCTTTCACTCATTATTTATGGAAATATAAATTTAAGATACTTAATAATTTCTTTATCACATAATTAAAGTACTTACGGTAACAACAAGATTTTTTTCAAGATATTAATATCATAGACAGCCGCTTGTCAGAGAGAGCATTTTTCATCATGGAAAAATGACTTTCTACTTCCACTAAAGTGATTGCAGCATATTTAAAACAAGCTATTTCGGAAGGACTCACACCAGATACAACAGAATAATTCACCTTTCAGAACATCATGGAAGGTTGTTCAAGACATGTATAGTAGTTTTGAATAGTGGCGAATGAACAAAAGATATGCAGTGGTTTCTTGTCGAGTTCATTTTCTCTTTATGCGTTTATAGGGAGGTCAGGTTGGTATCTCTCTTACTTCCGCACTGAACACATTATATGGTCGGTTTATTGCCCAGCTGTATCGCTCTCTTTCTCGCTTGCAATTGTTTGTTGTATTTATGCAACTGAGAAGTTATCGCCACTACGAATTTCCTAGCAATGTCTCGCGCAGTTCGATGCAAGGTTATTCGCCAGAACTATTAAAAACTACAGTACTTCCCTGAAACCGGTAATAAGGCTGCCTTTATTAATTTTATAACTTGAGGCTGCAGAGTTATATTTCCAAAGGCATTAGATTTGATAAGGATAATTATTATGTATATGTATAATGAAATCATTTAGAGATAGGTATAACAGGAATTGAAATAATTTGTAACTTACTTATGTGTATGTCATTTGACAGGTGATTGTATCTTACAAAAGGGTTTTGTATACATTTTGTGGTAAAAGATGTGAGAAAGAAACAGATGTATACCTGACCCCTCGTCCGCTGACCGCTCCTTAGACACTGCTGAGGAAAGGGTAAACTATCTTTTTTTAGGTCACGAAACTTCTGCCCAAGGAATACTTAGACAGGTAGTTCACAGTAAGAAAACACGTGGCTGTAAGGGGACAATATTTGAACAAAGTAAGACACAGTAATAATTTAAGTGAAAATGGAAATGTCAGAAAGGAGACGAAAATGTTTTATTACAGGAAAACCGGGTGTACAAGATATTAATAACCGCCCATAACTACGTGCGTTATAGCTGAGAACATTTGGAAATCTACAAACTAAGGGAAGCAAAGATGTTTCAATAGAAATCAGCATGTAAGCAAAGTGCCGAAATTTATGACAGGCTGTTCTTGGAAAATTCAGGTTCGTGGGAAGACATTCTAGATCAGGAGGGAGAGAATAATTCTAGCCAATGGTCATCGGATAAAAGTCAACGAATAAGGAGAACTTAGATACAAATAAATATTTTTAAGATAGCCAATGATGAACATATAACACGGAAATAGGATAATATACGAGGGAATTTAATTTAGCGACAGGCGTGGCGATATGGTAGAAAGTTGGAGTACAGAATCAGAAGTAAGATATACGAGAAGTGATCGAGAGACACAAGAGACGGAGAGAGATGAGAGACACACGAGAGAGACGAGAGACACACGATAGAGATACTAGAGATACGAAAGACACGAGAGACACAGGAGAGATTCACTCAAGAGGTATACGGAAGCAGGCAGCCTAAGTCATACGAAAGTAATCAGTCTAAGTTATTTCTAAAGTCAGTCGAGGGCAGTCTAAGTCATTTTAAAGCAGTCGAAGGATTCTAAGATGATTCTAAAGGCAGTCTAAGTGAGTAGTGAGGTCAGCTACGAGCAATCAGGAAATAATCTGCCCAGTTGTAAAATAAAGTAAATGTTCAACCAGTGCCGGACTTATTAATACAGAACAATCTCCTTCCCCCCTAATGACTTTAAGTCATTAAAACAGTCCAAAATTTACCCTGAGATCACATTCCATTTCCATAACATTGGAACAACTATAATTCTCGTTTCAAATGGTCGACCAACTGTGGGGCCTAAATCAAGAACTGGATATTTTTGTTAATTTAATTTTAATTTTATAACTTTTTTCACTTCAATAGGTTGAAATTCTTTATGTGCTTTGTAAAATGCGTGAACAAACGCAGAAAAAAATCAATAAAGATCCAAAACAAGCAAAATTAGCCAAAAAGTTACAATTCATGCTGACCCTTCCGTCCCCTAATGTACGGAAACACGTTTATTTCTAAATATATTCCCCAGATAAAAAATGCATTGTGCTTAACTTTCATGTTGACAGAACCGCATTTTGGGTTTCACGCGCATTTTCCTTGTTCATTCTTAATCCAATAATGCAAATTTGCCCGGATCGAAAACTTGAACAGTGGCCCTGGACCTACCGGCAAATAGGGTTGGGACATTCCCTTGGACTCACTGGGATTAGGTTTCTGCCTCTTAGTCGTAAGCAGCAACGGTTGCATAGCTTGGGTGTCAGACGTTACAGTCTCCGGGAGCGAATATGAGATTGCACTTGGAACACCTAAGATGTAGATCAGAACAGACCGAAATCTATTCCAATCACTGAGAGTTCTTAATGCTGCAGCTGCTGGTAGTATAACAAGCCAACATATCTAATAATCTCATAAACACAAAAGGTATGAGGAACAACGCTTATATAATCTGCCCTTTTATCTTATTTCCGACCATTACTGTACTGTAGCGTGCATAAGCCGAATAATGACGTAATATATGTGCCTTATACCTAAAGATGTGACGTTTCGTGAACTGAATTAGTTTTTAAAACATTTCAGCCTCCCTTAGCGTACATAGCATTATTAGAAAATAATGCAAGAGCTGCGTAAACTAAACGAATTACCCAACTAGTAGAGTAACTTTAAAAAAGGACATAAAATCCAATTTATGGCCTTATTTATTAATGAAAGAAAAAATTATGGCATAACAATGTGGTATTAGGAAGAAAAAACTTATAATGCTTGCAATCTATAAGCATTACAAAAGATAACTTCCATTTTTAGAATAATTATTATCATTGAGATTAAACCACAAAAATTAATGATATACCATTAATTAAATGAAATGTATGACAACTGATACACAAAGCTACACTGTGTAGTATTTTTAAACATTTTTAAATGTAACCATGTTTATGAGCTGAGCCCTTGATATCATCTTTACATTCACTAAAATAGAGAAAAATAACAGAAAGTTTCTGTATTTCAGAAGAAGTTGTTCATATGTTTTAATAAAACAAAAACATGTTACTATATAAACCAATTACCGTGTACTATGCAAATATATACAATCAACAATAAATAATCGAATGTTTCATTCTTTTTAGTTGCTTTTGAAATTTAATTTATATGTTATTGTAGTAAAAACATGTAACGCAAACGTTTTCTGAAGGTTATGACAGAGTTGTTTCATATATAAATATAATTTTCAAACACATTTTAGATTAATATTTCACAGTTGCTATCTTTATAACGAGGCTTTTGTTAAATATAAAACAATTTATATGCTGAATTAATTTATCCTTTTATTTTAAAACAATGTAGAGAAAATTAAAAGCAAGAGCTCTTTCTAAATTTCGGTTGTAAGTGTACTCCTAATGGTCCAATTTCCCTAATTTTCAGAAACTGATTTTTCTTGTTATATTTAAATGGCATATTCCGATGTTTGTTGTGAAGGAACAAATATTGTTGCCGCTAGAGAGATTTTCATATTTTGGATTTCAAGTAAACTCTCATTCCTAAGGGCCCGTTTTCCCTGATTGTCAGTAACTATTTTTTTACCCTATTTAAATGTTATACGCGGAGTTTCGTTGCGAAAAAGTAAGTATTGGTGCCGCTAAAGTAATTTTTATATTTTGTAAGTAAGTAAGATAAGTCTCCACTCTTAATGATCTGATTTCACTGGTTTTCAGAAACTATTTTTTATTTTGCTCAAATAGCATATGCCGAATTTTGGAAAAATAAATACTCGTGCTGCAAGAGCGATTTTTAAATTTGGGTTTCAGATTAACCCCCACTCCTAATGACTCAATTCCCTGTTTTTTTATTATAGTTAAATACGGACTTTTGTTGCGAAAAATCATATAAAAATGCCACCAGAGCGATTTTTAAACTTTGGGTTTCAAGTAAATCACCCGTCTCTCCGATTTGCCCATTTTTCAGGAACTATTTTTCTTATTTTATTTCAATGCTACATACCGAGATCTAAAAAAAATAATAAAATTGCGACCACTAGAGCGATTTTTTAAATTTCGCTTTAACCACTCCCCCACTCGTTTTTCGGATATAATTCCATTTCTGCTTTAATCATTTTATTTTAAATAAATTTACGGAGTTTCGTTGGAGAAAAAACAAAAATTGCGGCTGTTAGAGCGATTATAAACTATTTTTGAAAAAAAAATCCTTTCAGGTTAACCCTTATCCCCAATGGTCCAATTTTGCTGGTTAACGAAATTGACAAATGTTGTAAATTGATGATAATATGCCATATTTCGTTGAGAGAGAAAAAAATTCAGACCACTAGAGCGTTAATATACCGATACACACACAAACAAACAAACACACACACACACACACACACACACACACACACACACATATTGTTTTTAATTGTAGGTTCCTAGTAGATACAATCAATGGAGATTTGGTGAAATTATTCAAAAAACTTTCTATGGGTAAAACTGCAATAGTTTACTACATTCTTTCGTAATTGCTAAAAGGATGAAAAACTTTTACAGTTATTATATTAATGTGCAGAAAAAACATAAAAAGACACACGCCTTCAAACCAACAGCATACCGCTCTAAGGTCATCAAACATGCTCTTGTGTCTAAGTGCCAATGGGACTATAAAGAACGTTATGAATCAGAAACGTCCGGCACAAAATAAACGACCTTTCTCAAGCCTATACATTATCTGTGTTTATTTCATTATTTGAATGGAACACCACAGCAACAATAAAGTCATTAATTGTCTTTAGAATTCAAGATTTTTTCTTATAGAACAACAGAATCAGTTTCTTCATATTTCCTGATTAAATCCCAATAATTACGAATAAATGATAGGCCTTCTATTAAATTGTTCCTTTCTAAATTTTTCAAGTCTTGATAAAGACTTCTGTTGCTTTTATAACAACTGCATCCAATAATAGAATCATGGCTTACGATTTAAACTTTCAGTAGCAGTACTAATAAAATCATCAATACTTTAATCAACAACCTTAAAAGTTTGAATTGAATTTTGAAAGACCGCATGTTAGAGGGCATGTTACATTATTATCAGGTATTTCCAAACCTTTTCATTGTTGATATGCTTAAATCCAAACAATTAATTAAGAACGCTGTATAAAATAATCGTCTTTTTTTCTTATCAACTATAGCCGTCAGCATTGTGAAAAGTGATTCTTTTGTACCCACATGTTTCTATGTAATAGCCGAATATCAAGCAAGCATATTAAAAAAGCAGAGGAATAAAATATTTAATTTGCATCGATTTCCATTGTGTCTTCCAAAATAGATAAACTGAAGTGTAGTTTTTTTATAATTGCGACTTATTTTTATGTTAACATAATTTCATACAAAGCTTCTTTCTCCTTTACGGAAGAAAATGGACACAGGCCAGAAGGTCTTGCATTTTTGATGACAAAGATGGTAGAGTTAAATAATTTGTAACAATTTACTTGCTTTTAAGTTTTATCCTTTTCAATAAAAAGCCCGTTTAGTAACTTTAGGTTGCAACAGCGCGCTTACTGCAAAAGCATCTTAAGGGACATCATTTCAAATGGGGTAAGACCTAAAATTTTTTAAAGTCCATGATTTTTTATGATATATGAAGCCATATGTGATAACAGTTTCTCAAAATATGAAACCCTTGTTCTCAGAACATTTTGTTGTACTAAATGTCAAATGTTTGGTAATTTAAGAAAAATTGCCCCTTTGTAAATAAATATAACTAAAGCTATTTATTGCAGAAACACAAAAACAGTTTATATCTTAGTTCTTTTTGGAAAACTTCTAAGTGGTATATAACTTATATTTATTTAGGAGGTTGTTAATTTATTATAGAGACTTTTAATAGCATTGAGTGAAAAGCAATTACCCTAAAATAATGAAATACTCTTTAAAATATTCTGCTTTAAAAATGAAATAATTACCAGTTTTAAAAAAATATGGTCCGTTATAGAAACAGCTTACAGCAAAAAAAAAAAAAAAAAAATCTTACAAAAATTTAAAAGTTCAAAAATATATACATATAAGGAATTTTGCTGTCTGATTTCATATGATTTGTCTATCGTAGAAAACTTATGGACACATTTTTCCTGACTTTTTTTCTTGTTCTCTTTATGACAGAAATAATGTCTTGGAATGAAGAACAAGATATAAAATTAAACCAAACCAAACAATAATAAACAGAAAACTATAAAAATATTATTCTTGTCAACAAATATAATAGAAATATATCATATATAATATGATAATTACGCTTATCTCGTAAAATTGACGAAAAGTGTGCATTTTACAAATTGAATATCAAGTGTAAAATAATACTTTCAACATTATATTCTGTATGATAAAAAATCTATACATCTTTGAGTGGTATGCAATAAACAATTAGTGTAGCTTTTCTTTGTAGGCAGAAGAATTCTGTTTTACTTAGAAAATTCATACAAAGTTTTAAACACTCTCCAAGCACTCATTTCAATTTCACTCAAAATTGCTTCTCAATTCAAGTTTTTTCATGACAGGCAGGGAGTTGAGTTACGGGCATAAAAATAAACTACCTGAATAACAAGATGTTTACTTTTGTACTGATGAACTGAATGTGGAGATCTTCCAAACAAAGTCAAATTTAGACTAATATTTAAAATACATATAAAATGTAAATGTATACTTTCCTAAGATCGACAACCCTTCAGGGTATATGAGAACAGAATTGCGACAGATTGACCAAAATAAAAGATATTTCATATTCAAGCAGCATTCGCCTGGAGAATGACGTCAGTCTGCATGCAGCATGTATGCCTGGGGGATTATCTTTGTCTTGTCGATTGGTACATAGCGACTTTTCGTTTACGCTAAAAATAAACGTCCGTTATTTCTTGCTAAATAGCGTGTAAGTTTCCTGCAGTTAATTTATAAAGCCTGTCACAAAATAAGAACAAATTGTTTCCTTGATTAAGCTTACCTTCAGGAACATTATTGATGCAGAAACATTGCGACATTATCTTTCATGGCTGTAAAACGAAACTTAATTTTATTTAATTTAATTTATCTTCTTAGAATTTTGTACATATAAACATTGTCTTAAATGTGTTCATATTTCCTTTGCTGCTGATCTTAGTATTCTTTTTATACCTGATCATTTTTTGTTTATTGTCGCTGACTGTATTGGTCTTCTCGGGACATGTGTAGATTGTAGACGTGAATACCGTAGTTGTAAGACGTGCCTTAGAGCTTCTGGCATTCATCATCTAAGGGAAGGAAAAATTCATAAAAAAGCTAGTCCAGACAGCTTGATCTGACCGAGAATCGAACTCAGGACATGTAGATTGATAGTCTCAAACTCTACCACTAGACTTTTTTTAATGGTGTTTAACGCCCGTTTTTACTACTGAGGCCCTGATTTGAATGATACGCTAATAACCTGAGATGTTAAAGAGCGTCCGTAAATTAACCAAATAAAGAAATAAATAAATAAAACTAAATAAAAATCCTTGAAACTCATTAAAATATCCTCAGGATTGTCAGAATCTAGTTCTTATAATGTTTTTTACCTTTGGGAGGCTGTCAAGATTGTCTTTGTTCACTGATTCTGCCCAGAACTTAAGTTTCTTTTAGAACCCTTCCACTTTATCGCTGGCGTGAAGCATTGTTGTTCTTTTTCCCTTAAAATAGGATGCTTAAATTATTAACTTTGTGAAAAGTATCACCTAAATATGCAGATTTTATTAGTCAACTTTCATCACATCAGAAGTCATTGTCAGTGAGGTAGGTTCTGACTTCAGCTCTCATTTCAAAGAGTCGAATCAGACGTTTGTTTGCAAAAGTCACTTACATCTGTATGAAGAAATAAGATGTACGTAAACCCCTTGTTTCATCGTACTTTGAACATCCTGGTATTCTGGGTCGTGGTTTAATAAAAGTAATTCATTTCATGCAGCACTCCTCTCAGAGAGGGTAGCAAGGGCTTGGCGGTGAGTACGCAGTGTCCAGTGTTGCACTTTTTCGCATTTTGTTTAATTTTTCAGATAGCACCAGAGGTTCCAGTCATCGTCTTTGCGCCGTTGTGCACACATCGACACAATTATTCCATCGTTACCTGCGGAAGCTCAAATATGCATCTCAACATGAATTTTACTGACACACGATCTTGGCCGCACAAAATTCACAATTTTAAGATCTGACCATTTTTTATTCTTCCATTCACTTCCAGGACATTAGGCAATGTTTCGCAATGCATAGTTTGGGAACCGCTGTTGTAAACTATGTCTTTTAGGTTTCCCCCCTACACATGATGCTCAGTTCGTGATCTTCAATCAGGCGGTTTGCCTATTGCATTCAGAGCTGGAATGTTCCTCATAGTTTCCAGCATTGAAAGTTTGTGTCAGAAAGTAGGCACACTTGATAGAACACAGCGTTCAGAAACAAGGAACGTTCTCGTCTCATTAATCAATGCCATACTGCATTTATCTAGCTAATGTAATAGCCAGCGTTCATTTGTATTCGGCGCAGGCATTGTGATACAAGAATGAAATGTCACTTTAAAGCATGCTGCATGTTTATTAATGAAAATTTATTTCATTAAAAAATATACAAATTTATGTAAATTTTCAAACGATTCCCAAAAATGTGTATGCGCTGAATTTGCAAGCCAATTGTTGTTCTTCCATTTTGCAAAAATAGCCTCTTTCTGGAGGTATTCAGGGCGATCGTTAACACTTTACACGATTTACTAGTACATAAACACAAATTCATCTGATATCACTGTGAAATATTATTTTTATATCAAAATGTGTTTTTTGTACGTTTTCCTAATATAAAAATAGCATAAGAAAATTTTCCAGCAATTATATTCGACAAGGCATTATCAATTGAAACCATCTCGATCCCCATTGCTCGCTCAGGTGCGCGTCCCAACCAACGGTTGTAGAAAGAGGCATAGATTATAGATCATCCATACTCCGCTAGCGTGTGTCGCTTGTCTGAGCGGTAGATTTCGAATCCTAATAAGTGCACATACCTGCTGCGATTTAATTTTTGACAGCGGACACCAGTAAAACTCGATCATCATAACAGTAAAAGATTATACACGTATGTTTCGGACAGGATGTCAGCAAATGGCCGAGCTTTCACGCCCTGTTAAGAATAAATTGTCATATCGAAAAAATGTTCGCAATGACGCACAAGTTGCTAGTATGTCCCTATCACCTTGCGATTTTCATTTGTTCGTTAATTTTTTAAGGGTAACGTTTATAAAACGATGATGAAGTCAGGGCTATGGTGCGGAACTAAATGATCCTTTATTTAGTACAATTTGAGATGCTATCTGAATACCCAGCTTGACTTGTGCTGCCAAGAAAATACTTCATTTTTACTCCTTAAATATTGCCGTTTCTGTTTGCGCTTACATTGTAATTCATTGTATTGATTTATATTAATAAATGGGCCCGAAAGGATTTCAATGGATCACTCTTCATACTTATAAATTTTATTTTCCATGCGTTGCTAATTTGCCAAACAGATCCGTAGGAAGGTTAGTAAATATATATATATTTAAATGACTCCTTCTCTTCCTTCATTTATTGTTTTGGCTATTTGTTAAACGTTTTTGCCTCATTGCACTTCTGTTTCATGGTGCTCTTACTGATTATCTATAACTGTTGATATTTTACTATTTTACTCCCACTTTCTATGAAGTCTAACATTTAAGTAACCTTAGCCTTAATTTAAAAAAAAAACTTAAACTCCAGTTATTTATATACAACTTAATCTATTAAATATTAATAACTCATCATTAAAATCCATAATGCGCCTCGTATCATATCTACAAACGATCAATTCTTTATCCAAGAGAATGTTAGTACTATAACGAGAAGTTATTGACAACCATGACACAGAAGGGTATAGTACAACATATTTATAGCTGTGTATAAGTCTTTTGCTTTAAACAATCGCCCAGACAGGCTCATAAAATGAATGTATAGCTTAACAGTCAAAGTGGGTAGTATTTCTTATGCCGTGATTTCAAGACAAACTGCAAAATATAAAATCCTTTGTAAATCCTGGAGCTACAGAAAAGAGGACTCTGTCTTTAAACTGTACAACGGACAATCTGCGAAATCAAAATAAACCTTAGATGCATTGAACGAAAGAAAGAAAGGGGAAAAAATATAAAAGTCCCGTGAAAGGGACGTTATACGTTATTCATTACGCAATGCAATTCGAAATTACTTTTTGCTATAATTGTCTGACACCTACCCAGGGAAATCATTTCGCACAGTCAAAACGAACAGCGTGCATTTTTTGTATCTGCAATATTTATTAGTAGTAAATCACTATCATAATAATTGCTCTAAGTGCAAATCCTTTTTAAATTATTTTGAAACACAACGTAATTCAGAATATATTGTTTTCAGAACATCGATTTCTTATCAATGAAGACGCCTGGTTCGAAGTTTCTGTCATCAAACTGAAAAATTTACTTCTCAACGGGAAAATTAGCAAGAACATTTTTTCCTATAGTACTTGTACAATTTATTTACTTGTCAATCGTTAAGATATGTTCTTTGGATCTAGCAAATAAAGTATAAAGTTTAACACGCATTTCCTACAGAAATGTAACTGAAACAAACAGACTGAGTATGCTCAATGGCCTGCCTCAGCGAAACTTCAACTCAAGTCTTACCAAGAGACGTGCTCCACTGAATGTATACGAGCTGTGTTATATGTACATATATGTCTACTCTAATTATGTGTATGCAATCAGTCACTGTTACTTCGTGTGCTACATATTATTGTAGTAATGAACTGAATAGTGTTTAACGCCCGTTTTTGCTACAGAGGCACCACAGGCGATGGACACTGATGATACACGAGATGAAATGATATATTGGGAAAGGATTTTAGGAAGGAATCGTTTCAGGCCTAAGTTTAGGGTACCTCCCCGGCATTTGCCATTTATGAGGACTGAGGAAAACCTGGAAAAAACCTCAGTCAGGAAGGACGGTCCTGGCGGTATTCGAACCCAGACCTCCCGCTCACGAGTCCAAGACTTAACGACCTCGGCCACCCGTGGCGGTTTTATTGTAGTATACCTACTATATTTTCACTGTACTTTTTCATTCTTAGCTTAGTACAGCGGTCTAATGCTTTAGCGCTGCAACAATAAATAACTATTATTTCACAGTGATCATAGAAAATATGGTAAACTTGGACACAATAACAAACTTGGGACTACTACTGCCATCTGTATGTAATTCAGAAAACTATTCAAATCACCTCAACTCTCTAACGACAAGCTGTAGACATAAATAGAATCATAAACAATCAAACGGTTTTGAAAATATTGAGATGTATGATTGCTTCATTTATACATTTTAGTATTAATTTTCTGCCTGAACATAAAAATATTTGAATGTCATATAAAACTACTTAATTAGTGTTAATCATTACCATTTTAATGAGTAGGAAAATATTAAGATACTATATTACACGAGACAAATATATTTCAGTTTATATTTGTATTTTAAGTTTACAATTCTAGTATTACCATTCCTACATCATTTCATTTGTACCGAAAATAATTATCTATTTCACTGCTTTTCGGAGGACAGATTAAACACTCTTTCTTTCTTTTTTTCACTAACTACACAGATTGATTCATGGAATGAAGAGATTTGAAAAATTCTAGATACAATTTCATGTAATGTGATAAGGGCATGGTCTGATAATGAAAAAAAAATTGTGGAAATTCCAGTTGAAGGGAATAAAGTCATGGGAAGTGCTAGAAGAAATCCATTCCCCTTTACCGCGGTTAAGGTTAAGCATAAGTTTGGACATTAGAAGATAACTTCGTTCATGTGTCTCTTTCAGACACATCTAATGGTAAGAATTTCTTTCAAGGGCTCCAAGGAACTATGGGTTTCAGGATTACATTACATTTAAAGAGAGAGTTATAAAATATTGGGAAAGATAGCCTGGAAGATTTTCAGACAAACATCAATTAAAATTGCATGTTCCAAAGGCCATACTTGCAAATTCTAAACATTCTGTGGTGAAGCTGCTCTGGAGTGTGATGATGATGATGATTTTGAAGAAATGCACTCACTATCAAAGTGAGATGCAACAAACAAATTTAAGTTGTAAAGTTTTCTTCGCTTTCAAAACATTCAATCATGTATTATTTTACAATGAACATAAAAACTGATAGCTTTTCCATGCCGGCGAATGGGTATTGTGATGGACAGTGTGTAAAAATCAATCATTTCCATAATACCCTTTGTTATATCAATTAGTTTTCAAGTCTCTCTGTTTTGAGTAAAATGGTTTTAAAATACGTAATGGAACTTAGGCCGTTTTTCCTCTGGACTCTTTATACAGAAAATTCCACGCACATTTGTGCATTTTGCTGTTTTTAGCTGTCGTGATAATGGAGTCGACTACGGTTTAACAAGGAAATTACAGCAATTTTGGATTTGAGCAGAAAAGATGTTAGGAGGATGATGCCAATCTGATACTTAATTGGGATCGAAATATGCGGAAGGATTGCTTTCATGAAATAATTAGTGTTTTGTAAAGAAATAAAAGAGATATGGTAAGTAACATACACAACCTCAAATACAGCCAATAAAATTAACAAAACGATAGTAACAATGACTGGCAAGTTATTTTTATGTACACCTTAAGACAGAAAGGGGGGGGGAGAAAAAGAAACGCCAATTGTTGAAGCATCATTTCGACACATGCTTAGGAAACTGCTAACCTTAATATATTCACTAAGAGTTACGTCATATGCTTTCATCAGAATGTATTTTGCCTGCGTTGAGTTATCTCAGTGATATCGCATGGAGCTACAGTGTAAAGGTCGCAGATTCTATTCCCGTCTGATATCTTTATTTATTTTAATTTCTCTTTTTTCGAATATATTTTAAACGGGAACCCGGTAAGACATATGTGACACTCTCAGCGTGAATTGGAAATGAAATGAAACAAATTCACCCTACTTTGAATCTAGATTCAACAAGTGCCCAGAAATTGAAGTTGAACTCTGAAACCGGTCCACTTTTCTCTTGTCTTTAGGCGTCCATAATTTTTGAGATGATCAGGTTTCTACAGTGCGCTAGCAAAGCTCTTCCAGCAGTAGTATTAAAGAATAGCAAATTGCAAATTTAAAAGCAAAATTAAAACTAATTAATTTTTTCTTTATAGATAAAGAATCATATGATCTAATCCATTAGGTGACTACATTACCAATTTTCTGAATCATCTTCAGAATTATCTTCTTCTTCTTCTTCTGAATACTTCGTTGCTTTAATCCTATACTTGTAGAAGCATATACAGAAGGAATGTCATTCACAAAAGCATGTGATGGGGTGATAATTAGTATCTTCCCACAGGGAGCATTTTTTTCAATTTAAAACTTCATTCTTTACTGAAAACATAAGTAATCTTTTAACTAATTTTTTGTAAGTTAATGTTCAAAAATTACAATCGTGTTGTTGTTATTTTTTTATCTAAAATGCTTGAAGAGTGCAGACACTTTAAAGATAAATGTACAGGGAGAAAGTGGTCTGTCATATGCATCTATATAAATATTGGGCGGCTGAGTTCAAAAAATTTGGACGAACACACAAGACGAAAACACCGCTCTGGACGCCCAAGAATATAGGGACAAAGTAGAAGAAATCAGGAATATCCTTGGTACTCTATAACACTTCTTAGGCTTTCACGGCCGGTGTTGTCATTAAAACAATTAAATTCTCCCGGGCTGTTTTGCCGTGGTCCATGGTTTAAATTACTACCATAGCTTTCACCAACTACTCCGGTTGGCATCTTCAGTGGACGAAGAGTAACACCTAACTGATAACACGACTACAGTATTGATCCGTCTCTGTCTGGTTGTAGAGGACGATCGATATGTGTGTGGCGGAAGTGGGGGGGAGGAGGATGGAGGGGAGGTAGTTGCTTGTTTTTAAGAACCGGTTTCCATGCGCTGCTCAGTTGATAACCACCATCCCTATTAAAGTTGATAGGGTGTTGTTGTATTTCCAAAGCTTCCCTCCTGGCTAGATTGCAAAAGCCTTGAGTTTTTGCAACCACTTCTGTTTTATTAAAGCATATACCATGGCATTCCTTTATTGCTTGGTACTCTGTTCGCAGACAGAAAATTGAATTTAAGCGAAATAACCACTATGCTATACATCTCAAAGGAGCGGGTGCACAAAATTTTAACTGAAGAATTAGGCATTTTTTAATTTATTGGATATCATCTGCATGCTCCATTACATAGTACATCACTGTATCTTATAATGAATTAATTTGACAACTGTCTTATTTTATATAGTTAATTTTGACACTTATTCTATTCTAAATATTTTTAATTTTTAGATTATCACAGGTAATATTACGAGAGGGTCTTAGATTGCCAAAAATTTACGAACGTAGTGAGTGAATTCAGACCCTCGAGTGATATTTATTAGGACTATTTCACGAATAAGATAAGAATTTATATTTAATTTCCGTAAAATTAACTTATAATATTGTAATAATTGTATATTTGCATTATAAATACTAAAACTTTTCAAGCCATATAGCAACAGACTTAATGTCGATTGTCAGTAATGTCAATAGAGAAGAGCCAATTACGGATTTGGAAATATTTCATGAATAGAAAAAGAATAAAAGTAATATATATTTAAAATTCGCGTACAGATTACTAACAATCATATAAAATATTATACTTAGTTTTTAATATCTAACTATTCAGAAACTGTGAGAATGAAACAGACGAAAGTCGACTATTTCAGTCACTACCGTTCGATTTACTAATGCCAGCTGAGAAAATAAAACAAAGAAAACATTTTATCATTCTGAACAACGTGTTTATTAAGATTTATGGTGTTTAGGCAGATAATATTACATAATTTATAAAATGATTTCAGACTGTTTGGTTGAATACGCAAAAACAATTGCTTTAGTAAATAAACATTCAGTTAGTAAAATGTACAATTACTGAAAACACAGATAAGTGGTCAGTGATCCGTGCTCAGTGACAAATACACGTCGAGTGATCAAACGGATTTGATAATTTCACTCCGTAATCCGGCTGTGATTAGTCAAAATTGAAGATTTCTTTTCATTGGTCGAATTTAAGATGACATTACATGAGTGAAATAGTAACCAAAATCGTGCTGACATAAGGGTATTCCTGGAACTATTACACATTTCAGTCTATATCTACAATATGTACAACATTATTTGTTAGTGTGGGTTACAATTTGTTCCTAGAATCAACAGTTACTATGTAACTTATGTCGTTGGATTATATGTCTCGTGGCTTCATCTTTTACTAAGTCTAAACAATGTGAAGCTATTTATACTTGGTTTTTCTTACAAGTTAAGTGAGTTTACACATGCTTCAAGGTGTTGATGTATTAAATGTGACTGGTGACTGGCAAAGTAACTCCGTTGTTGTATTTCTGATTAGAATGGATCTTTGTGTCCTATGCCCACATTCGTACAGTTTGAAAGTACATTTTGGGTCGTCCGTGATATGAAACCTGTGTTTCTTTGACCTTAAACAATCGCAGTAAGTATCGATGTTAACGAAAGCTTTTTCTTTAGTCTATATCTAATTGAGGAAGGGCTTACAAAGAGATACTTTGTCATATACCACCTGCTTTGTTCCTCTATATAGTCTGTTTCAGATTTTATTGTAGTTTTTTGAATCTTACTGAAGATGAATGATAGTTCTCTATCTTCAGCAGCCTCTTTTCCAGTTTATCGGCAATCTCATTACCAGCAGTTCTATATGTAATTTCACCCACTTGAAATGTATTTGCCAATTTTGTTGTTGCAGAGAGTGAGACTGTAGAGTGTTTTACACAAAGTTTCAGTAAGATGGATGCCGCGGCTGATAACACAGTACAAGTTTCCTAAGAGAATCGTATCGTTTTAAGACAATCCAACGCATTTCCTGTGACTATTCATCACCACTGATGAAACCTGGGTCCATTACTACACCCCAGAGACACAACAGCAACTGAAACAGCGGACGGAATCCGGTAGCTCAGTTCCAAAGAAAGCTATGACGGTCAGATCAACTGGTAAATTCATTCATTTTTCTGAGATGCAAAAAGTATTCTGATGATTGATTATCTTCCATGTTGAATATTATGCTTACCTTATGCCAAGTTATACAGCAAAAGAGATCAGACTTAGTGCTTAAGAAGACAATTTTCAACGGGTGCACACTGAAATTACTGCAATGACTAAGAAATGCTTTAAAGTACCGTTGCTTCTGCATCCACCTTATTCACCGGACATCTCTCCCTCCTACTTCGCATATTTCCTAAGCACAAAACGTTCTTGGGAGGACGGTTATTTTCAACTGAGAAGCAATTCAAAGCTTCAGTGGGGACAAGACCTCAAGAAAAGAGCATTTGTGATGGAATCAAAGCATTGGAAAATCAATAGATAAAATATACTATCGCATCCGTGAGACTACATTAAAAACACAAAACTGATTTTTCATTCTTAGGCTAACCGATTATCATCTAGTCTCTCGTAAGTTGTTCCACAGAAATACAAAAGACAAGTCCCAAAAAAGTTTATTACACAAAATGCTTGCAGCTTTAAGGAGCAAGTACCAATTGTTGATTTGGTTTATTTACGGACGCTCTTTAACATCTCAGGTCATCAGAGCCACTTTCATTTCAGGGCGTGACACGACCACTAAATTTTGCTCAGAGGCTTCTTCTTTCAGGTTTGAGATTGCTTTACGTGTTGTGAATCTTCCTTGGACCCACAGCTTTACTTTCCTTCCAAAGAAAGCCATACTTTACGTCCGAAAAATCCATCGACTCTAGTCCAGGAGGCAAGTATGGTTACCAGTAGACCACCAGAGCTGGCAAAGGCACCAATGAAAACCACCTTTAGGCACATTTAAAACAAGCTATAGTTAAGATGAGCTAGACATGCCAACCAATTGTTCTGCCAAAACTTTTAGTCGAGTTTTTACTCATGAAGTCTCAATTTTTATGAACGTCATTGGTTCTCCATGGATCTGAGTCAAACTGGTTTTTTCTTACAATCTAAAAGTCTGTTTTGCAGAACAAAATACTTCTCAGTCGAAGGATTTCAACTAACATTTTCCAAATTATGGTCACGACTGCCATTGTAATCAAAATTATTGTATCGTTCTACATACCACTCTTGTCCACATTTATATACATTATTTTCAGAATTTCAAACATTAAAAAACACGAGTTTCTAAAAAGCCTATTTGTAAGTTTTTTTATAAAGGATATATTATTTTTATGCGAATTTTATCACTCATAAAAACGTTTCTTAGGAAATTAGATGCAAATCTATAAAGCAGTGAACCAGTTTAATATACCTATACAATGACACAAATGATTGCCAAGGAAAAAAAAATGAATCTCTGTGTCGAGACAAAAGCTCTCTTAATACGAATTTGTTATTTTGATATTTTATTATTACACGGTAATAATATTTAATATTTCAAGTAACTGAAACAGGATCCAATAAAACAGACTGGGCGTTAGGAAACAAGTTAATATATAACGAGAGCTTGTATAGATAGAGGTTTATCTCGAAAAACATTCACAATATTGCTGTTACATATTTTTGACTGTCCAAGGTAACGCATTTTAACTATTTTTTCTTTTATCGCAATGTACATTTTGTATGACCATGTGGCTCATATGTTTTCTGTGCTGTGTTTGTTGTAGGGGCAATTCCAAAATATTGTGACATGGGTGCTTTGGAATTTTATATTTTAGAAGTAAGATGTTATTAACTTAGTAGGCATAGCATATGCCTGGTAGGAGTCTTTAGAATTGAAAAGGAACGCTAAGCGCAAAGCTTCTTTAAAAGTTAAGCTTTATTCTTCAATTTCCTCTTTTCTTCGTAAGACGTGAAGCAGAACGGACGAGCCAGATCCCTCACGGAGCCATTGCTTAGGGACATATTATTTTGTCAAAAAAATAAATCAGGCACCAATAAACCAGATTTTAACATGAAAGGAACATTATAATTTGATTTATAACAATCATTACTTCCTCCTTTATTACCTATGAATTAATAATTTTTAGAACAAGAATGTGATACATTAAAAGTGATTAAATTCTGACTACACCCCCTAATTTCACGTTATTTAGCTACTAATGATTTTAGACAATAGACAAGTGCTCTTTAAATATATTTGATTTTTAGGCGATGAGCAGACAATTAGTAACATGACAACATCCCTCGCTAACAATGGTGTACAAGGGCGGTTGGAAAAGTTTCGATTTGGCAAAGAAGGAACTAGTTTTTAACCTGAATATTATTTTTATTTTTCATATAATCTCTTTTAAAGTCAATACATTTATTCTAGTTATGCTCCAACATCAATGAAGAAGTTTTTCCGCAAGGCTGCAAAATATTCTACATCTGCAATCGCCCATTTATTTGATGAAAAGCGCGGGCCAGAGGGCAAGAGTTTGAGCTTTGGGAATAAATGAAAGTGAGAGCGAAGCAAATCTGTAGTATGGAATGAATTCTCTAATAGTTTATACTTCGTCTCTTAACGAACTTTTTTGAGTCAGAATGAAAGATTTTTTTTTTCTTCTGCAACGATCATTTACCTGTTCCATCTAGTTGATTTAAAAGATTGGAACAGTTGTCTTCGGCTGCAATTTGACTCTTCTAAAGATAATCAATAAGGAATTCATTTAGCGTCCAAAAAGACTGATTGCAAAATCTTTCTGCAGATAGACCCAACTTTGTCTTTGGCTCTGAACAACGGATTTCTCTTCGCGTTTTGACTGCTGTTTCGGTTCTGGTATCATGCACAATTACAAGTCAACGCACAAAATTAGTTCTGTTTCTCTTAAATCATTCCAAGCAGTGTGCGATATTTTCATAATGTGTGTGATCTGCTGTTCGTAAGCGCGGCATCCGTCACGTGCAAGCTTTTTCACGTGCAATTTTTCATCTAAAATACAATTTATACGTTTTTTTTTTTTAAATGTATGTAGTCTCAGTAATTTAAAGCATTTTAACTTGCAGGTATCTAATACCATATTATTATTTTTTCGGTGTATTGCGCCGCTGTTGTACCTTTTGGATGACCTTCATTTGGCTCAAAGCTGAAACTGACATGCTTAAATTCAGTTCCTTATTTTTAATCGTTGAAATTGAAGGAGAAAGGTCCGCATAAACTTTCATAAATTTGGAATGAATTTCCTTTGATGCTATACAATCCTTTACACAGAATTTTATCATTTATCATTGCTAAATTTTATCCATTCTTATGAAATACCAACAACCAGTCTGCTTTGGAAAACTGAATTAAATAAACTCTTTGAAATTATTACTTGATGTTTTCAAATGATTTTGAATACAGATGTATCGACGTAAGAAACCAATTTAGTTACCAATTCCATGGCAACCTATGGTCCAGGCTGAGAATTCATGCTAGCGCTGTCTGCAAATTGTCTTCGGGAGGTGGTAATGAGTCCATTAATTATACAAAAATAACGAGTTTAAGTTTCTAAGATAACACATTACTCTCTTTAGAGGGTTTGTTACATGAACGAATTAATATTTGAGTGAGACAGAAACAGCTGAATGGGGATACCATCGAGCAGGGAAAGGCCTGAGATGGGAAAATCCAGAGGCCGACAGCTAAGCAAAACGTGTGGGAGAGAATGTAACATGAACCGGTCTGGTTATTCCTACAACCCTGATACACCCCGCAGGCCAAATAACGAGTCATTATTGTCAGTATGACCTATTGTACACGATCACCAAATGCTGTGTCATCATTTTGCGCAAAGACGTCTTTTGAAGTTCAGCATCACTAAAGATCATATCCCCTCTTCGTTATGTGTGGAGCGCATAACCAGTCAAAACAATCAAACATTTTTTTTTTTTTGCACGGGTATAGCCCAGGAACAACATAAACTGCATTTATGTGCCTATCATTGCTTTTAGGAACATGCAAAATATATTTTATACTTCCATATATGCAGACTTTAACGTAAATAAAAATGGAAATAAAATGTGAACCAACACAACTTCTGTATAAACAAAACTTACATTGAAATGAAGCATCTCTCTTGCAATATTTGTACATATGACATTCTTTGTTCTTTTGTTTGGACATAATCGCTACTTTTGCCTTTAGCTATCGTCCAACTTGACTTGCCGACTCCGTGAACACAAGGATCAGCACACAGATACTTTGCGGAACGGAATGTTGTTATTTGAGTTTTATTTATTTATTTGTTTGTTTATTTTTATCCTCCTTTTCTCTGTATTTGTTTTCTTCTTTCTTCTCCCTCTGTTACTTTCTTCTTTGTTTTTGTATCCATTTTTATTGTTTATTTATATCTCGCTCTCCCTTTAGTTTCATTTCCCCTTTTTCTCTCTCATTCTCTTTCTTTTTGTATTTATCTCACATTCTATTTTTTTCTTCCTTTGATTTTCTCAATTTTTTAATCTTTCACTCTTTCCATTTTTCTTTCCTCCTTCCTTAATTTATTTTTCTTCATTTCGTTCGTTTTCCTCGTTTATTTCTCTAACCCTTACTAGTTGTCTCCTTTCCTTAATTTGTCTTATGTATGTTTTATTTCTCTACTTTCTTCCCTTTCTGTTTCTCTCGTTCTTTCTTTCTCTCGTTTTGCTACAAGCAATTAAGACACCAAGACATAGCCACGCTTTCTACTGAGTTTTATGCTCCACCGAAATTATACACAAGGTAAAGGTAGAGCGGCGCAAGAATTATTAGTATAGTGATACAATGTAGGAGAATTTTCCACTCTAAAGTTAGTGTCATTCATTGTCTAATCATTTCCAAAAAATTCATTCACTAATTAAACATCGTAGCATGCCAGATACAGTGCCCAATTAATTCTCTCAATTGAAAGATTTGTAATTTCCAAAGAAAACTACGGCGAACAATGTACTATTCCATTAGCAGGTGTTAAAAAGCTTAGAAAATAAAGGTAAAGAATTTTCAGTATTTATTTGCTAGTTGCAAAAAGCACATAAATAATTCTATTTATTAATTATTTTAACGGAATTGGTTTATATCTCGGACGCGCGCACTGTTGCCCTAGCACTAGTGTCTGTCTGTTACCTTGCCGAACCGACATTAGTGCATATTAAAAGCGCAGAAGGTAAAGCAAGTTGACCTTGTGTTTGGCTTCTGTATTATGTCTTGTTTTTTATTTTTGTGCAGATACACAAGAGACCACATCTAGATAGCGTTTTCATTTGTGAAAATATTACCGTGGTCAGTCCGCCTAATCGACATGTACCTGTGAGTCTGAAGGGAGCTTAGAATTGCATGGCGCTTGCCGGCCGTTTCACTCCAAAGCTTTCTACACCGCTGGAAGATTACGTGATGAAAACACATCTCTGCTGATTATAGTGATTTCTGCCTCTTTCTTTAATAGATCTTTCCACTTTGATCTTAGCGCTAGTAAATATGTTGTTTATGGCTTTTACTACCTTTCAGCCCTCAATCTGTGCCCCACTTTTCCACAAGTGGCAATTTAATTGATTATGTGTAGTTGGGCGTGGATGTTTTTGTAACTTATACGTAGGAATACTTTCTTTTAACTTGTACATAGTGATATTTTAATCTTAAAATATAAACTGGCAATAACGAAAGTTATCCCGGGGAAAAAAGATCAAATACCGATGAAAACTTAAATGGTGTCATCAAATAGATGTTTGTGACAAAAAAATAATGGGTATCAGCAGCAATGGCGTTCAATATAGGGTACGAAAAAAGAAGTCAAGTGTTTTAGGGAGAAAAATTAAAGCGGAGATGATAATTAAGCCAATAAAAAAGATCCAGGGCAGCCTAAATGGAAAAAGTTGTTAATGAAGGGGAAAAAAATAGAAAATATGAAGGTGCATCCTATGCTAAAAGATAGAATATGCATCATTTACATATGACATGCAAGAGTTTTGAACGTTTCACCGTATAAATTTCTTTTCGTGATGACTTTTTGAAACAAACACCTTAACATTTTTGCAGAACTAAAGATTAATAACAAAAGTGTATTAGGAGTGTGTTGATCACTTCACAGGCGTAACAGAATGCGTAGAGCAGCTGCTAATCTTGTTCGGCATGTGTGCGAAGAGAGATTTTTTTTTTATTTGTTTATTTATGGACGCTCTTTAACATCTGAGGTCATCAGCGTCCCACTCTATTTAGGGCGTGAAACGGCCGACAAATTTTGCTCAGATGCCTCTTTTTTCAGGCTTGAGGTTCTTTATCGTGCCGTAAATGTACGACACGGGACCCACGGCTTACTTCCCTTTCGAAGGAAGCCATACTTAGGATTTTTACGCCCGAAAAAATCCATCGATCCTGGCCAGGTTCCAACCCGCGGCCTTGGGTTTAGAAGGCAAGTATGGTTACCACTACACCACCAGGACTGACATTTCAGAGAAAGGCAGCCACAATCATGCAGAGAGACAACAGTCAAGCTCAACAGATGGATGAAAAGAAAAAAACTATTTACGACTTTGTATCTCTTTCCTTAACTATAATGTCCCTGTCTTCAGTTGGTCCGTTTGGGATAACTTCTAAGTGCTGGGGTGATTTTGACTGCCCTTTAAGGAATTTTTGATAACTTTGTTGTATTACAAAAGATATGCGCTCAAATTATCACTCACTATATTCACTTGCATCCATATTTTATGACGGTTTGTTTAATGCTGAAAAGCATAATTAAAAAAAAAGTTTTATTTTATATTATCCCAATGCTTCATTCTTTTGTTTTAAAATAGTTTTTGTTTTATATAGAAAATTAAATTTGTTTACATTTCTAATTTAATTACACTAATTTACAGATCCTTTCTTCTAATTACGGACCATCCATTGTATAGGATATAACAAAAATGTATACCGAAACTTCAGGGGCATATTATTTTCATGTAGAGAATGAAAATGTCATATGAACATGGGACTGGAACGCTTTATTCCTGTGCTACAGTTCTTTTTCTACGTCTGTGTATGATGCGGTACATTATAAAATAAAAATAACGCAAGCAAGGAGATAGTTAAAATGACCGCGTTAGCATGGCGACAGTATTTATAATGAAACGAACACAGCAACGCTCTGCAGACAGTCATATACTGGCTACTTGTGCTGACACTACGTTTGTCTACAACCGTCAGATGCATTGCCTCATCCAGTTGTGCTCCCTCGTCCTCTTAGGTCTACCCTGATCGTGAGTGGCAGATTTGAAAATTCAGATTACCCCAAGTCGAAGATCAATTGCTTGAAATGTCTCTATGTCCAGGCATCGTCGTTCTGAAATCTCTCTCGGTACAGAAGCAAGGCGACAGTCTGCTTTCCCACAAGAGTATCTGAAAGTTCCGCATTTCCATATCCCTCCATAGTACTGCACCTAAAACCAAGTTCATGAAGAACACACAGCAGTGTTAGTAAAGCAATGAAGTAGGATACATGATAAGATGGCCAAGCAGTACAACACAACACTGTTGGAACATAAAACACTAGCGGAAGATCTTACCTTTCTGGTTTGCGGTTGTTCTTACACGATAGCTATGCTGTTATTGCACACAAAAACAGAAATGAGTATCTTGCGCATCATATGGAGAGTTGTAAAAAAAGAGTTGTAACAGATAATAAAGCGTTCCCGGATCCATGTTTATATCACCTATTTTCATCCTGCTTATGAGAGGAATATGCCGCTAAAGTTTTAGCATACATTTTTGTTACATTCTGTATATGGATATTTCCCTTGTGCAGTCGATCCTAGTGGTGTAGTGCTAACCATACTTGCCTCGTAAACCCAAGATTGAGGGTTCGATCCCGGCCAGGATCGATGGATTTTTCGAGCGTAAAAATTCTGAATATGACTTCCTTCGGAAGGGAAGTAAAGCCGTGGGTTCCGTGTCGTATATTTACGGCACGTAAAGGAAGCTCAAGCCTGAAAGAAGAGCCCTCTGATCAAAATGTATCGGCTATTTCGCGTCCTGAATTGAATGAGACGCTGATGACCTGAGATGTTAAAGAGCGTTCGTAAATAAACCAAACTAATAATTTCCCTTGTGCAGCTGTAAATGTTTTAATTCGTAATTTGATTAAACTAATTTAAGCAATGCATTTCAAGAAAAGCTAATAATTGCATTTAAGTTATGTGTAGTATAAAAAGAGTACTATATGTTTCATAATGAAGCATATTGAGTGTGTTGTTACATGATCAGAAATTTATAATAATAATAATAATAATAATAATAATAATAATAATAATAAGTGCACATTACAAGTGTATTCTGTGAAAAGTAATAAATCCAAATTAAAATTAAAATTAGTTTTTCTAAATTATAGGACTGAGGAAGCTTTAATTTTTTGCGTATATGTTACATCTGCATTTTCAACAAATTTCACAACACATTAATAATTGACATATTTATGAATTTCACATAAGTCTCCCCTAACAAGATTGAAAATAAATAAACTTAATTATATGAGGCTAGCGAAATTACTAGATAAGGAGAGCAATAATTTAATTTAAAATTGTTTTAAAATAATAAAAAATGACAGGTTTCAGAACAGTTAATACTTACTTTGAACTTTTGGTTAATGAATGTTTACACAAGAAATGTGAAATTATTCTTGATCGTTGATCATTCGGGTTTAAGATGATTAAGTTATAATAACTTTATTTTTACTGCCTATTTATTGTCGTTTTGACTACATTAGTCATATCGCCACATCTGTACGTTGTGAACTTGAATACTGTAGGTGTAAATCTATAGGAATGAATGAAATAAAATGCGTTAATGATGATGCAACTTAACTCGGAGTTCTTGGACTTTTGAAGCTATCTGCATTCTCAAAATAAGGAAAAACTCTGAAAAATACCTTACTTCCACAGATTGATCTGAGCGGAAGTCGAACTCAGGACCTCTGGATCTTGCAAATATTACTACTAGACTAAGGAGACAGCCTTAATGACAACAACAAGGGCCTATCATAGACCACAGGCATTCTCGTTTTATTTTTTGTTGTGTGAAGTAATATGAATTCGTTCAAATTTGTTTAGTTTAAATCACAGCAAACTTTATTATGTGCCATGCATTTGTTTGGGCCTCATTTTATGTAGCAGAGTGATATTAGCAGTCGTTAGCTCAATGCAAGCCACATCGAGTCGCCCAAGGCTGCTAAACTAGTAGAATATGATTTCAATCTAAAATTTGTAAACATGTCTAAAAATGCCTAGCCTTTCAAAGACAACTTTGAAAATATACCGTGCTTTACGAAAAAATGTGTTGTAGAATCTAATAAAAATTTGATTCAGGCATCTATCTGCTTCGAAATGTTGTCTTCTGCTTCTTGTTCTTGCACAAGAAATAGGCCTGTCGACTTGTTCCATCTTCAATTAAACATATCACTCCATCTTGTTCTTGGTCTTCCTACTTAACGATACCCTCTAGGTTTATAATTTAATAAACTCGCTACTGGTTAAGGATAATACTGGGAAATCAAGCTCTTCTTCGGGCAGTCTGTCTAAGGGAGCAAATAAGGAAAGGATGGGATACGGGATGGACATCAAAAATAACGAAAGGCTTAGACAAAATTGCATAGGGGTATATTTGGTTAAGGGGAGAGGACATTACACGAAATAGTTGGAAAATAATTAACAGACGTTTGCGAGATATAGATATACAAAATATTTTGTCTCAATGCGCAGAAAAAGTATCGCTGAAACTGCAGGCTCAAATACACCCGGTGTTGGGGAGGGGGGGGGGGGCTTTCTAGATATCTGTGGCAGGGAAGAAAGAATTGACCTCACGTGGCTCAGATTAGGGGCTTGGAAAGGAAACAAAACAGTTAATCGTTTCGGGGAAACAATTTGCCCATTGTGCGTAGAAAGCGATACCTGGAGGCATATTCTGGCATAATGCAAGGAAACGGAGAATTCAAGAATAAAGCATTTATCACCGCAATTTCTGAATTCCAAAAGGAATTTGAACATATGCCGGGAAGTGTTGGTGCATGCAAGATACATAATTTGGGAATATTCCTAGAGAAGCCTCGACAAAGGAGTTAATGGCCATAATGAAGAGGGGGGAGATGGAGAAGGGGTGTGAGTAAAGGGAAGGGGGTTCAAGAGTAAGGGTTTCATTCATGTCTATGTATTTGTATTTAAATTATTAATAGAAGGCTTAAATATATCGAGTTTTTTGTATATTTGTATGTATGCATGTAGATTTGTGTGTAGGTAGGTCTGTGTGTATATATGTATGTACGTATGTACGAGTATTGCCCTTTTGATTGCTATAAGGACGACATTAGCATGTACGGCCGTAAGGCTCATGCGATAGTTGTATGTATTTGAGTGTATCCTAAAATCGTACAATAAAACGTCCATTACTACTACCAATAAACTCTTTGATAACCGTTTCTCTTTCGTTCTTAATATATGCGGATACCAATCATTTTTATTTTCATTAATTTTTTCATTAGATTTATATATAAAACTGTTTTCGAATTTCATTTGATTTCTTTATTTGTCTAAGACAGTCAATCCAGCTACTGCTCTTAAAAATCTCATCTCTGCAATTTCTATTCTTTTCCTGTCTGTCCTATTCATAATCCGGTTTTCACTTCCATACGTTGCCACTGGCACTGTTATTACATTGTAGAATTTCACTTGTGTTTCTTTTGACTATTTTCCTTGATGTCTTCAATTTTTTCCATTCATTTGTCTTTATTTAGTTTTATATCCAGATTTTCCTTTTACTGTATGATACATTAAAACCTAAATAATTAAAACTAAAGACTTGTTCCATTATTTCTTCATTAATAACTATCTTACATTTTATTTCTTCTCATTAGTTTTTATTTTGCAGTTCATCTACTATTCGCAGATTTGAATTATGAACTTTCTCTTAAAATGGCAAAAAGAAATGAAAGAGTTAATTGTTACATTTGGGAGTCAAAGACCTCAGCAATCCAACGAGTATGGATGTTGTCAAACTTTTCCTCTGTTGAAGCATGATGTCTAAATTTTATTATTCAGCCTATAGTTTTTAATTCCTTAATTGTTTTATAAAATGCTCTAAAATTAGTACACCAAATCCACCAACATTGTTTGGATATTTTTGTAACTCTGAAATTTGCTAAAGTTACAAAAAATGGAAATTGCTTCTTCGCCATATCTTAGAACTGATACTAACATCACACGCATACATAGAAAATGAAACAGTATACCGCGTTCTTTAACACTGTATGTTATAAACGCATAGAAGTAAAGAAATCGTTTTACGTATATAATTATCTAATTTTCGGTTAACAAGTTAATTTTATTTATTGCTACAGTACCTTACAAGGTAACCGAATTATATTATCAGGTAACGGTACATTTCAAACGGCTTTCAAGTCCAATCACATTACCTAAATGTCCTCATTTGTTGCAGAATGTGTACTAAATAGAGAAACAGGAAAACCTTTTTTTTCATTTCCATTTAATTGAAAAGAATAAAAATTAATTATCTTCCCAATAGCCATAAATGTCCTAATTCAATGTCCTTTCAAACGTGGTTTAAAAGTATCCATATGCTGATCGCCTTGGATAGTCCGCTGTCAATGTCATTTATGTGTGTCAATTTCTTTTCAAAAACGCTACCTCGATACAGTGTCAGTGTTGGCAATAAAGATAAAATCCGTTTACAGGCTAATATTCTTATATTCAGATAATTAGAGGCATGATTCTCCGCTATAATTATAAGTATCATGCGTAAGAAATAACTTACATGGCAAGCTTACATGCTAGAAAGAAAAGAAAAAAAAACGCCTTTTGTCAACTTTCACGTCACAATTTCAGAATATTAGTTCTGAAAATGCATATAAGTTCACACACACATATATTTGTAATAACAGTACTAACAACAGAGATGTAGGAGTAGTGTAGTAGTACTAGTATTGTAGTAGCAACAGAATTAGTAGTAGCACTAGCAACAGCAGCAAGAGCAATAGTGGTAGTGGTGTTGACATAAGAAGTATTAAGGGTTAGTATTAATATTAGTAGTAATTGTAATTTCACTGCTAGTAGGATTAAGGCTGGTAGTGTTACTAGTAGTAATAGTAGTACCAGCAGTAGTATTAGTACAGTAGTAGCAGCAGTAATAGCGTTAGTAGTACTAGTAATAGTAGTAGTACTAGTAGTAATAGTAATAGTAGTAGTAGAAGTACTACTAATAATAGTACTAATAGTAGCAACAGCAGTATTATTAGTAATAGCAGCATTAGTGTTAGCATTAATAGTAGTAGTAGCAGCAACAGTATTAGTAGTACTAGTAATAGTAGTAGCAAAGTACTAGTAGTAGGAACAACAGTATTTTTTTTTTCCATTGGAGGGGAAACGTTTATGTGCGCCAGTAAGATGGCAGTGTGGGACTCTACCGCCACGGGTGGCCGAGGTCGTTAAGGGGCGGACTCGTGAGCGGGGGGTCTGTGGTTCGCATCCCGCCACAATCGTCCTTCCTGACCGAGGTTTTATTCCAGGATTTCCTCACTCCTCATAAATGGCAAATGCCGGGAAGTTACCTAAGTTTATTTAGACCTGGAACATTTCCTTCTTTAAAAAAAATGCTTTCCCAATACATCATTTCATCTTATGTATCATCAGTGTCACCACCTGTGGTGCCTCAGTAGTAAAAACGAGCGCTAAACACTAATAAAAAAACAGTGTGGGACTCTCATATACCTACTAACCCCCTCCCCCAAATATATCTTGCAGCACTAAGGAATCTCAGTATTGCTTTGTAATCCAACAACCATGTTTATGTACCTTTATCGTCT
The DNA here is from genome assembly GCA_030762175.1 of Metallyticus violacea. Taxonomy (NCBI): domain Eukaryota; kingdom Metazoa; phylum Arthropoda; class Insecta; order Mantodea; family Metallyticidae; genus Metallyticus; species Metallyticus violacea. The sequence goes on from CM060842.1 coordinate 55,252,939, forward strand.
TTTTGAATTGTGGTGGTTATCATATCCTCAATGGTTATCCATTTTTCTTTATTGTGTAGCATTTCTCCGATTATATTTTCCACTGTTATGTATTTACCAATTTCTCTGGTAACCATATATCGCATTTAAATATGGTACTCGTATTTTCAGGGGTGTTCCTTTCGCCACAATATGAACACTTTTTATTGCTTACTATTTTCATTTTATATAAATACGTCTTAAACCGACCATGTCCTGACAGGAATTGAGTTATTTCAATTTCTCCATGTTTCCTTTTAACCCATGGTTCTATTTCAGGCATTAATCTATTTATCCATTGAGCCGTCCCGGTTTCTAATTCCCATTCCTTTTTTTTTATCGTGTTTTCCCTTTCTTTTTTAAATTTTGACCGTCTTTATTTGTTTCATATCCAGAGTTACATTCTTAACCAACAGGTATATGGGTATAGTCACCTGTGCCGCCTTAGTAGAAATCTTTCTATAGACACTGGCTATTGTTCTTGCGATCTTTCGCTGTACGCTTCCTGTATGTTGTTTTTCAATTAAAACTTTCCAGATAGGCGCACCATATAAAATTATCAACCTGCATACGCTACCAAGTACTTTTCCTTTTTCCTGCTTTTGTTCCTCCAAAGTTAGGCATTGGATGTCCCAGTGCTGCTGTTATTTTTTCCACTTTACCAGCCACGTGCTTTATATGTGTCCACACATTCACATTATGTCCAATTTGGATGCCTAAGTATCTAAGGTGTCTTTTGAATCTTATTTTCATATCGTCAAATCTGACATTTACTTCTGTTAGTGTGCTTCTCCCCTCTAGTTTGTTTTCTCAGGAGCTAGCTGTAATCCTTTTTGGAACATCCATATTTCAAACTTGTTCATAGACCATTTTATTTTTTCTTCTACATCCTCTTCAGTTTTTAACACAGGTTATTACTGCCAAATCATCAGCATAACCAATAGTTTTAGTTGCTGTCGTTAATTCCTCTTTCAATGCTCCATCATAATATAAATTCCATAAAGTAGATCCGAGGACCTATTCTTGGTACCCACAACTCAAATCCAGCTTTGCGTTTTCCACTATCAATATTTGTCTGTCCTTTAAATAACTACAAATAAGTCTTGTTAAGTATGGCTCTACTTTCCTTATTTTTAATTCATTTACTAGCCTACCCATGATCTGAGTTAAAAGCATTTTTAACATCCAGTGCAACCATAGCTGCATATTTGTTTGTTTCATTTATTTCTGTCTTTATAATTTCTATTGCATCTAGTACAGATAATCCTTTCCTGAACCCAAATTGTGTTGGTGCCAAACCCTCTTTTTGTTCAATCTCTTGGACTAATCTTTTGTAAATAAGCTGTTCAAAGTTTCCCCATTACATTTATTAAGCAGAGTGGTTTATATGATTTGTTAGCATTTATTTTTTTTTTTTTTAGTCTTTCAATTAATATTAAGTTTGCTATTTTGCGTTATTTTGGAAAAATTCCTTTAATAATAAGCTCATTTATAATTTTTTCAAGAAAATTGGACTTTTGTTCCGCTATAACCTTTTTAACTTCTGGGGGAATCCCATCAGGGCCCGCTGCTTTTCGTTTTTATATTTTTAGAAGCTTCTATTATTTCATTTCTATGGTATAAAGGTGTTTTATTTTGTACTCTATTAATTTATATTTCTGGCCATATGTTTTTTATGTTCTGGGAATAAAGTTTTAGCTATTTTTAACCGTTCTTCCCCACTCCTATCTTTCCTGTTACTATTTTGTATCCAGCACCCCACAGTTTGCGTCTAATTCAGTACATTATTGGTTCCAAGCATTCTTTTTTGCTAATGAAATAGCCTTTTTAGAGCATTCTGGGTATTGATTTTGTATCTCATGTTTTTCACATTCTGAAATATTAGTAATAATAATAATAGTAGTAGTAGTAGCTGCAGCAGTAGTAGTAGCAGTAGTAATAGTAGTAGTAGTATAGCAGTAGTAATAATAGTAATAGTAATAGTAGTAGTAGTGGTAATAGTAATAGTAATAGTAGTAGTAATTGTAGTAATAGTAGTAGTAATAGTAGTAGTAATAGTAGTAGCAGTAGTAGTAATAGTAGTAGCAGTAGTAATAGTAGTAGCAGTAGTAGTAATAGTAGTAGTAATAGTAGCAGTAGTAATAGTAGTAGTAATAGTAGTAGCAGTAGTAATAGTAGTAGTAGTAGTGGTAATAGTAGCAGTAATAGTAGTAGTAATAGTAGTAGTATTAGTAGTAGCAGTAGTAATAGTAGTAGTAATAGTAGTAGTAATAGTAGTTAACAGTAGTAATAATAGTGGTGGTATAGCAGTAATGGTAGCAGTTTTATAGTACTGTAGACAGTTGTAGTTTTAACTTTTTACATGGGAGTGTAATGTATTATATGCAGATTAGGTAGGAAACTTCACATACTACCTCACTTAGATTTCTTCACTTTCCACTTGTCGGCAATGATAGAGTTAACTTTCAAATGGATTCTCTAAGTGATAAATAAAGATGAAACTATCGCAAACATTCAGGAGCACTTAAAGTGTGAAGGAAAGATGGCAGTTGGTGTTTTACGAACTATGAAAGCATGTGGAGACACCAAGAAGAACGTAGAGATTCCTCTTTGCCTTGATTACGTGAGCTGCACATTGCTGGGTATCCCAGAAGTACCCACAAACTGCTCTTTTTTTTTTTTTTTTTTTTTTGATTGGTTTATTTACGGACGCTCTTTAACATCTCAGGTCATGAGCGTCCCATTCAACTCAGGGCGTGAAACGGCCGACAAATTTTGCTCAGAGGCCTCTCTTTCAGGCTTGAGGTTCTTTTTCGTGCCGTAAATGTACGACATGGAACTCACGGCTTTACTTTCCTTCCGAAGGAAACCATACTTAGGATTTTTACGCCCGAAAAAATCCATCGGTCCTGGCCGGGTTCGAACCCGCGTTTTCGGTTTAGAAGGCAAGTATGGTAACCACTACACCACCAAGACCGACACAAACTGCTCTGTGCGTCTGTTTGTCAACAGGGAACATTCCGCCTGTATAAGATTTCTTTGAAGTTTACCTTACCCTGAAAAAGTGAGTTCTAGGTAACTTCAAACGCATAGAATTCCAAACTCATTTACGTCATTATTCCAATGATTTCTCACTGTCTCGGAAGCCCTTGGCAGTTGAAAGGACCTTAAAAGCTGACAAAAAGGAAAATGTTTAATCTTCAATAATCTGATAGGGGTTGATACGATCAGGAAGTTGTAGCCACAGTGAGAAAATGGCTTATGTGAGGTGTCTATAAATGGCACAGTCATGCATTTGCAACAAATACGTATATAGGAAAACAAAATTGGTCATCCAAAGAGGTAAGAATGCAGTGTATTAGAAACTCAGACAAAACACGTAATAATGAGAGAGAAAATGATGAATTATTTATTAAACGCTTCTCAGTTTCTTATAATCTGTGCCAACGCTTTATCACGAACCTTTTATGTGCATTTCTGTCTGTATTAACAGCATCTCCAAACTGACAAATTCCTATGTATAGCAAAACATTGTTATAAAATATGCAATTGTTGACTCTATCGCACATTTGTTACTTTGATAATAAGATAATTTACACATATTTATTACACCAAACATACAATAATTTTCTCAGTGTCATACAGAAGTTTCAAACTAAGCTATTGCCTTTCTGATCAGAGCACTTTCACGAAATTTTTCTCCGTTGATTGTGGTCATTCTTTAAACAATTTCCACTTCTAAACTACCCCATAACATTTTTATTCTCCCATATACGTATTTTTGTTGCAAACGCATGACTATGCCATTAATGACCTTCTTTTTCAGTTCCAGATATTGTTTGTTTTGATTCGTTTAAATAATTATTAAAGTCAGTTCCTTTACAATATCTGTTACTTAGTTTTATATAATTCTGTTCTATTCATCTGAAATTTTTAAAAAATATAAATGATTCTGATTATCAGGTAAAATGAAGTTTTAAATTTCAAAAGCAAGATTTGTAAAAAAAAAAAAAAAACACGAACTGATATGAGATCAGAATTGTCAACACCTCTCCTCCATGAATGATGCTATTTTTGCAATGGCTATAAGAAATGTAAACAGAATTGATTAAATATGTTCCACAAGCTTTTATGAACAGATTATTATTTCTTAATAAATCTATAAACCAGGTAAGTGGAATGAAATCATAATAAGTCTATCTCAAGAGTATTTGATGTACTAATTATCAAATTCCGTCCACTGAAAAGCATCTCACTACATAGCTAATTTAATCACGTTATAGCTGATCTGCTACTATTGCAAGACTAACTATGAAGCGTCGTTCCATCGGGCTTTGGGACGTCTTATCGATTCTACCTTGTACAGCTTATTTCGCCATTTTATACTATTAATGTGTTCATAAAACCTGTGTATATGTAGTTCCTTGCGTATTTTATAATTTGGTGTAAGATCCATTAGTGTACACAGTTTCTATTCTTCTATTAGCAGGAATATTGATAACTCGACTTCACTACGTACGTTAAAAGCAGGACAGCGATCCATTATAATATCCAATCACCGTGATTTCCCCCCTTTGCCATTCTTAAATAGTTTATAAGGTTATTTGAATATTTCTAATTTGGATATTCTTTGACTTTGTTCAAATATTTTGGTCAATATCTTTCACGTTACCCCACAAACTTAAGCAGCATGAACATTAAAACTATTTTCCTGTTCCATTACCTCATCACATGAAACTGCCTCAGATGTAATTGGAAACTCACCTTCAAAAACCACAATTATAGATTTTATTTGCAAGTTATAACCTGGAACAAACTCTTTTAATTAGCATGTTTCTCTTTGCAATGTTGAGAATTACTTCATCGTCTGCGAATAAGATTGCCGTATCTCAGTTATCTATTAGTTCACAGCATCATCAATGTAAATGCTACCTTTGTCGTAAAATAATAGTTGCATTTACTCAACGGTCTTGCTCGCTCTAGAAAACACAGTGAAGTGCTAGGTATGCACACAGCATTGAACAGAGACGTTCACAGAGCATATAAAACATACTTAATAGCGATGTGTAAAGTGTTAGGGTTTCTTATCTATTGGGTGTTGAGTTCAGAATATGCATTAAGCAAATACAGTGGTTTTTTAATGAATCTGAATATTTGTTGGCACAGTGCAGTTTACTGGCCAGAGGAGCGCAGTATTCAAGCAATGGATGGAATGAAGAATATTCGAGATGATCAGCTCCGAACCATTTCTGATCAATTGCTTTGTAAATGTAAAAATGTATCTTACAGAGAGAGGTCTGAGTGATGAGAAATTTGCCATGGCGTCTTTTCAACATCAACAAGCCACACCAAAGTAGATGAACTTGGTATCATCGTTGTGAAGCCTTCGAAGATCTTCCTGCGGAGACTTTGAATAATGTCCTCCTGAACATTGTCTTTTAAAGAATGAGACTATTATTTTGGGCCAGAGATAGTATTAATAAAGTGAAAAATATGGGCATACTTGTCGCATTACAAAACAAATCAGTTTCTCCATACTATTCGGTTTACTACAATTTTCGCATTTTTACAGAGCGATACCTTGGGACTTGAAAAATTGCAACATTATTATAAAAGTAATTATTTTAGTACGAAAGATTTCTTGGTTGTTTGTTTGTTTGTTTGGATTATTTACGGATTCTCTTTAACATTCAGGTCATCAGCGTCCCATTCAATTCAGGGCTTGAAACAGCCGATAAATTTTGCTCAGAGGCCTCTTTTTTCAGGCTTGAGGTTTTTATTCATGTCGTAAATCTACGACACGGGATTCACGGCTTTAATTATCTTCCGAAGGAATTCATACTTAATATTTTTACGTCCCAAGGAACCGCCTGTAGTGCCTCAGCAGTTAAAACGGGCATTAAACACTATTCAATTCAACAACGCTCGAAAGAATCCATTGACTCTGGACGGGATTGAACCCGCGATCTTGGGTCTATGAGACAAGGATGGTTACCACTAGACCAGGTTCGCTGGTAGTTTTATGGTTAATACATAGGCGTTTAGAATTAAGAAATGTTAAAATGCGAAAATCCATAAATGATTAAAATGGCTACTAGAAATCAACAGCGGGTTAACCGTGTTAAATTAGGAAGTATTGCACAAGTTGATTGAGAATTTAGTCGTAAGTGTGATGTGCGTAGTGCGTCTATATACGATTCCGTAATGTTATGTTATCAAACATTTGAAGAAACAGGTTTTCTATCAAGAAGAAAAACATGCAGGTGGTCACAGATGACCCTAGCAGTTATTTGTGAAGCCATAAAAAGGAAACCTATCGACTGTCTTAAACTTCACAGTAACCCAGGAATGTTCATGATCTGAAAATAAAAATTACTCAAATTTTTCACAAATCGCCCCAGCATTATTAAAAGGACATGGGCTAGCGTTAATAGTTGTGGGAATCATGTGCGTTATGAGAAATTTCCCATCTCTCAAAACTCTATACACAAAGTTTCAGAAAATAAGAAATCTTTTTACATATACATAATCTAATCCTCTTTTCTTTCTCATTATTTCCCACAACTTAACCCTTAGTACAGAATATGAAATTGTAAATCCTTCTCTCTTTTTTTTTTAATGATTTGTTCAAAATAAACACATAGCCGAAGTAGTGTCTTATTTTCATGCATTTCGCTGGTTAATACATTCAACAGGTGACTTAATCTTCTTCTTATTATTTGGATATGGGTTGCATTACGTGACGTATGTCACAATTACTTATCAAGTGCCAGTAACCGTCCCACTTGGTTACATCTTTTTGAACCAAGACTTCAAATCCAACTTTAATTTGACCTATTCAGAAGCAAGACCCGTTCTTCTCTTACTCACAAGATCTTATTTCTCAGGAACAGAGATATTGAAAATACAGAGAAGCTGGACAGAACGTGGTTTCCACCACTACAAGTGTCCGCAAAGTCGTCATTTAGTTCCAGCAAAGACTTGTAGACCTTGATCTCCAACGCAAGTGACGTCGAAGAGCAATTTTCTTTTGGGTGGACCTTTTTCCACCTTCATCACTCTGAAAGTTTAATTTACTCTTCTTAACTGTAGCTGCGCTAATCGCCTCTCTGTCATAAACTATTTTCAATGTGAATGCTATGTATTTAATTTCCATGTTAAGAGGCAACGCCTGCAACTGTGCATTCACTTACTTTCCTAATTATTTCTTGTACAGTTATTGTTTTAAATTGGATAAATATCTTGGATACACACAGTCTGGTGGCCCAGTTGCCTAGTACACCCAAGATCGCGGGTTCAATCCCGGCCAAGGTGTATGCATTTTTCTGGCGTAAAAATCCTAAATATGGCTTTTTGCGGAAAGGAAGGTCCCATGTGGTAGATTTACGGCATGTAAAAACCTTAACAAAGAAAGAAGAGGCCTCTAAGCAAAGCTTATCGGCCGTTTCACACCCTGGATGAATAGGCGTGAAACTGATGATATGAGTTAAAGAGTATTCGTATATAAACGAAATCAACATGATACGCATGAGTATCAAAAGGAAAATAAATGTTATCAAATAAAAAGTACAAAGAAAAAACCCTGATATCATATTTTACAGCAGAGCAAAATTAAACGTTCAAAAGTCACCATATTTTATTTTCTTTGGTTATAATTTTTCTTCTGCCTTAAACAGAGAGTATAACAAGAACAAACATAATTTGGAACATAGATAGTCTATACAAATTTTACAAACGATAGACATGTCAAGTTCTAATAATTTCGATGAGCTCTTACACTAATTATGATATAATAATACAAAAATTCATACCTTTAATATATATTCCCAATATATTTATATTATTTTATGCATCTTATTGCTCCTGAAAATATTTAAAACTGTTTTAAAATTTCAGGGTCATTGTTATCAACAATATAATTAACACAACAATAATTGTAAAACCAAATGCAAGAAATTCAGCAATACAGTGTAGGAAACTGTAAACATTTATTTTTTCATAATAAATTATAGACTTCCCCAGTTTCCCTTGAACTGATCAGATTATCCCCCAGTTTCTCCATGAATTAGATTTGTTCATTATACCATTTTAAAATATTCTAATTTTCTGGAATAATCAAAGAATTCTATGCGGTTAAAACATATGCAATTGTAGTACCTGAGCAACTAAGTCTTATTGAAAGCTCAAAATAGATCGTTTTGAACTTACCAGGTTTTGCCTTATATCTTCCTATATTTATTATCTCCAAGGTTAAATGTTCCCAAACATAGCTTAAAGCAGATCATCATTTTTTCCAGTGCTCCAACCCTGACCCGTTTATAATTTATCTAATTTTTATTTCATGGTATAAAAAGCCTGAAATGTATAAACTCCACGTGTGTAGATTTGAGTTCATAAATTGTGGTATTAGTAATTGAAACCCACTCATTAGAAAACTGATGCTTAACGAGGAAAGAATTATATGATTAAATACCTGCAAAGAAAGGAAATATCTACTGTGTGGTGGTCTAGTGAGTTTAAGTGTGTTTATACCATTCTGCAAAGATAAGCATGAGATTGTCACAATAGTAGAAAATATGTACATCAATCGATAAAGCAGACGAAACAGACAGATATTTCCGTAATGTATATAATATTTTATCTGAAGTATTAGAAATTAAATAAATATTGTAAGATTTCCGGGCGCATAAACAAAACTTTAACGACAAACTTATATCATGATCGTGTAATATAAATGCAAAGTAAGATCAGACTATTTATTTATTGAAGGTGGAAATCCCAAGGAGTTTTTTTTTGGTTGATTGTCTGATTGTCTGTCATATTATGCAAATTTAATTAAAAAGTATAAAATACAATCAAGAAGAAACGTCTTGGGAGGGTGAGGTGAGCTGTATTTTTTCTTCGAAACAAACTGCAAACCGCACGTCTTTTGTTGCAACAGTTGCAATTGATGAAGCAGAGTTTGAACTGCCGCAACATCCCCCTTACTCTCCAGATCTAATAACTTCAGGCCGTTTTCAAATTTATAAACCAATAGTTTGGACAATTTCTTCAGGAAGTTATAGAAATATTAGAGCATTGCTTGGAAAATTATCAGTTTTCAAGAGATACGAGGGTAGGTCCATTAGTTTTTGGCCTCGCCGATAAGGATTATCGCCTTCACAAAACTCCTATTTGGTGTCATACCTTATCTGTTAAATAAATAATTGCAGCAGTAACTACCACTGCGCTGTGTTCAGTTGTTTAGATATAGCTGCATAAAGAAGGCTATGTGTAGAAGATTGTTACATGTTCAAAATGGAATATGGAGCTGTTATTAAGTTCTTCACAAATGAAATTAAACAGCGATTGGACGGTGGGGAAGCATCCCCCTCATATTCTACCGTAAAAAATGGGTCCAACTCTTTCGAATAGGTTCAGAAAGCATTGAAGACGAAGAGCATGAAGGTCGGCCGTTAGAGTTGCTCATCCTGAAAACATCGCTCTTGTGGAAGGAGAAATTATGAAAGACTGGCGACTCAAAGTTACAGAAATAACAGTTCTTCGAATTATTCATGGCCATTTAATCATGAATAAGGTTAGTGCAAAATGGGTGCCTAATCTTCTTTCCTCAGTCCGAAAGCAACATCGAGTCATCTGTTGCCAGGCATTTTGGAGCTCCGCCGTGGCAACAAGAGAGAAATTCTCCAAACCATTGTTACAGGAGATAAAACTATGGTCCTCTAGTATGATCCCTTGCCCAAAAGAGAATCAATGGAGTGATGTTAATCTGGCGAAGCACCGCCTCTAAAGGCCAAAGTCACTCAGTCAACCAACAAGACCATGGCCACAAGCTTTTGGGGCTGTGAAGGAATATTCTTCATTGACTTCAAGGAGAGGAACATCACATTAAATCGGCAGTACTATGCTGGACTACTGCACACACTATATGCTTCCTTCCATCAAAGAGAAAAGGCGAGGAAAGCTGAGTGGTGGTGTACACCTTCTTCACGATAATGCGCATGTGCACACAGCTCTTGTTGTAAAGGAAACCGTGAAGAAATGTGGCTCCAAGGGGATCGACCATCTACCCTAACCCCGATCTAGCTCTCAGTGAATTCCTCTGCTCAAAACTCAAGAAGGACCTTTGAGGAATGAAATTTAAGTGAGACGAAAAAGTGATGGATACTGTTTATGCCCATTTTGCAGATAGGACTGCTGACTATTGGGGAGAGGGGTTCAAATATTAATTCAAAGATATGAGAAGTGTATTGCAATAAGGGGTAACTATATTGAAAATTGAAATATAGTTTTTGTCTTTATCGTACTTAGAAAATGGTTACGTCGGAAACTTATGGATCTACCCGCGTATATGCCGCAATGTGAGATAAAAATAAAAAGGTTAGATAACCTTGAAATGAGCTACGGGTGGAGCATAGAAATCAACCCTGGTATCATTCCCCATTTTTGGCTTTGCCAGGGATATGACACTCGAAGAGTGGGCCCGAAGCAGATCTATAATTATTTAGTTGCTAAGTCCTGTTGCAATTTACATGGCTCAAGGCTCAAATCTTTTACATTTCGATTAAGTTTATTTTCCAGATAAACTCTGTGTTTTAAATAAATCACACTTTTCCTACATTTGCAAGAAAATATCCAAAGAAGTATTAATAATGTCTGCATGTGTTAATTGCAGAGTAGGGCAACACATCTAAACTTGTACTACGCTAAAACCCAGTAGTGATTGTTTGTGAGGGCATCTCAATCTTGCTAATTTATTTATACTATCATTCTTTATTAAAAGAAAAGGATAAACCAACGTTAATATGTGACATGCTGTACTAGGTTTTCCTGACTTTTAAAGCATATGAGGACGGAAGGAAGGAGAAAACTGGTTTAATTTGTTATTCTGTGAAGATGTGGTGAATCCATCCTCTTATCTTCGGTTAGCAAGGCAATGCCTGAAACGAATTTTGGTTAAAAAAAAACTTATACGGAACATAACAAAAATACTGGGGGAAACTTCCACACAACTAAAACAAGAAAACAAAGTCATATGTTCGAATATGCCTGGTTTTTACTTAATATTGAAAGATAACATTCAACGAGTTCTGAGGTTCGCCCAAAATTTAAGTTTGTTAAAGTTATAATTAACATTTTCAGTAAATCGAGTGATACAAGCCAATCTGCTGATATGCCTACATTATGGTGAAGTATTGACATGGAGACTTGTGTATCTTGAACAACATTCACGGTTAGTTTCTTACGTTTAATTTGTACTGCACCTAAATACGTTTGAGAGGCTAACCATGGCAGGATATTATATCGCGAACAGGGAGATAAACTATGGGTTGGCAACTGTGCAATGAACTATTGGTAACAGTTTTCTCATAGTGGGTTATATGCAGGTATTCCACGTGAACATGTCGAAGATGTTAGAATAAAAAGTAGTTCACATTATATGTATGAAATGCTACGGCTAATTCTCATGCCGATATCTTCCAGGTTATGGATGCGAGTGACTCTTGATCTTCCTCGATCCACAGTGTGTGTGTGTGTGTGTGTGTGTGTGTGTGTGTGTGTGGTGCTCCAGTTCCTGTCTTAATAAACTGCAGAAAAAATTTTATGACTCGGCTTATACGACCATCCATTACCATAGATAAAAATCATATACGCATGATCACGAAATGAATATTCAGCCATGGTTTGCCTGTCAGATGTAGCTGAACTGAAGTCGATCGTAAGCAACCAACGATGAACGTACACAAATGGCAAATGTAAACAAATCTCCATGGCAACGCATCGCCAGCTTTGGTACAATGTACATCAGTGGATTGACTTGTATCGACAACATCACTCCATTGTCAGAAACAATTGAGTATTATTTCAATAAAATTAAGTTGCTGGATCTTCTCAAAATACGTTGAATATTATCTTTCAATAACTCACAAACCAGGCATTTCCGGTCATGTGTGACTTGGTTTTCTTGTTTGATGTGGTGAGAAACTTGTCCCCTAAGTTTGTCACAATACTTTGTTACACTCTGTATAGCAAGTACATCAAAACGTGATGAAAATCCGATAGATAAATACTATAACTGTATTAGAAGAATTAACAATAAAATTAAATAATTTATTAAGTTATCAAAGTAAAAAAGAAAGTAATTTCTAAAGAGTGGCCTACTCCATCGTTAGCGAATATAATTCAATTTGTCAAGAAATGCGGTATTAGTTCGAAAGTGAATAGAATGATAGTGAAATTTTAACTTTTTGTTTCTAACAAACATGTCATGGATTAGAACTTCGAATAACCTTTTCCATTGGCCTCTAAGGGTGTCTGAAAGAGACAAAAATAGAAATGTTATGTAAGCAAAGCTCATCAAGGAGAGTAGGGAACTAATGTTAAGGTAATTAACAGGCTACTTTTCTGCGGTCATGATGAATTAGACAGCTCTTTGTGTATATAAGAAGCTGGTAAATTTTTATCTTAGGGATTCCCATTTGCAAACGCACTTGAATAACAATATTGCTTTTTCCGGGCAAAAAATCAATGATATAGAACGAGTTCATAGAAGTATTTACCATCTGTGGTGCCTCAGTAAAAAAACGGGCGTTAAACAGTATTCAAAATAAAAAAAGAAAAATAGAGTCATGAGTAGAAACTTTAATGCAGCAAAATCAAAAAGGTATCTTGGAGCACTAATTTTCCAGCACAGATGTTCTAAGAAATACCTGTAGCATTCGTTGTTAAGTATGCTGACGCAAATGAGAAAATCCAGGAAAACCCAGCTGTCAATCCGTTTCTAGATGTTAGTTTATAATAGAGAGATTTCAAATATATTTCATGGGCATGTAAAGAATTCCATTGAGATATAAATTATACGCTCTTATATAATCATGCCCTTCCCATAAAGACCTATATAACAAGCTAACAGCTAAAGAAAAATATCCGCAAGCATTGGTACAATTTGTACACACATTAATTTAATTCAGATTTACAATACCTTGAAATAATTATTTATGCAACAAGAGTTTGCAGCAGTGAATAAAATATGTTTACCTGGTATATTTCATTACCAGCAGGAAAGTAATAGTTCAATGATAGTAATAATTTAAATTTAATTAAGTATTATGTACATTTCCTATTGCTTAAATCAGTGCCGACTGTTGTCGAATTTTTTAAATATTGTCTAAAGCCCGTTTTTACTACTGAGGCACCTCAGACGGTAGACACTGATGATACATGAAATGATAAATTGGGAAGGGATTTTTTTTTAAAGGAAGAAAACGTTCCAGGCCTAAGTTATTGTACCTCCCCGGCATTTGCCATTTATGAGGACTATAGAATACCTGGAAAAACTCAGTCAGGGAGGACGGTCCTGGTGGGGATCGAACCCTCAGACCTCCCTCTCACGAGTCCGCGCCTTAACGACCTCGGCCACCCGTGGCGGTCTGTCAATGGCAAACATTTTGTTTGTTATGGATATACAAAATAGAGAGCTTGAAATATTCTAGAATTCTTTGTGAATGTGTGGGCTATCTGAATAAAAATGTCCAAAATTTTGTACATTTATACTGGAAGATGTTTTAAGTGATGCTAAAGTTGCTAATTCCGAAGACGTCTGCTTCGTTATATGAAAAGAAACATAATTGGTTCTGTGAATGCAGAAAAAGGGCATGTGTGTGAAAGGAGTTAACGAAGAAATTATATTGGGTCTTTCAGAAAAAGCAAACAAAAAATTGTTCTTATTTTGAATGATGTGTTCAGTCAACTAATTATTAATTTTATTTTAGCTGTGAAGAGTAAACTGAAACATAATACAGCAAACGCTGGTAGAAATCTTAATTTAAATACTGTGTGAACTAATTGTTGTTTATTACATTTCATTTTAGTTCTTAATTAAGTATATGTAAGCCCAAAAGTGCACTTAGCCCCTTTCAATTCTCTGTAATTCAAAATATATTTCGAAAAATGAATTAAAATATCAGCAATAAATTAAACATGTTTAATTCACTTCTTGAATAAAAACATTGTTTAGAATCTAAAAATGACAAAATAAGTTTTAGTTGCTAGTGGTAGAAAAAGTGTTTTTCATGACTCTTTCTGGTTTTGCATGTGTTTTTCTAACTCCTCCAAAAGAAACTACACTCTTCATGAAATAGTGAATGTCCATTTGCCTTATGTTTCTTTATAAAAAAACTAATGCAATTATTTGATGACATTATTATTATTATTATTATTATTATTATTATTATTATTATTATTATTATTTAAGACTGAAATTGACTTTGAAAAAAATTCTGGGCTATAAGTTTTTGTGGAAAGTTCGTTGACTCTGAATGTATTTTTGTCGGAAAATGTTCGTTTAGTTCTGCCTTTTACGAACTTCCTCTTTAAACTGATTAATGAAAAAATATGCAACACTTTCTGTGGAGAGAAAATTAAGAACTTAAAAGGTTATCTTTAGTCTGGTGAAAAGGATTTAACGTTCCATAGAATAAGCTTAATTACTCTGTACTACTTGCTGAATGTTATAGAAAGATGCAAGCTATTTCAGCCGTTTCACGCCCTGATTTGAATGGATCACTAATTACCTGTGATGCTAAAGAGCGTCCGTAAATAAACCAAAATCATCTTCCTTTACGACTCCTCTCTCCCTTCACCTCACTACTAGTTCTTCTCAATCTCCTCCCTTGTAAACTGCAGTTTCCTCTTCCCCTATATTATCGTCCTCGTTCTTCTCTTTGAATCCTCCTACGCCGGATCCTCTCTCCCTTCACCCCCCTTCTTCTTCTCCTCCAACTCCTCCCTTGGTGGCTGCAGGTTTCCTCCTCCTCTGTGATGTCGACCGTTTTAATTTCCCTCTTCTTCCATTCGTACCCACCTGTCCTTCCCCGGTCCCCAGGTTGTATTATTGAACATCTCATTTAATCCTCGTCTTGATCTTCCCCTCCCTCCACACCTCTTCCTTCTACTTGTGTAATATAATGTTTCTTTTGATTGTCATCTGTAAGTAAGTTAATTGTTGTCATGTTTGTTAAATTAACGGTGCGTAACCTTTCTGTTCTTCTCACCATTTGTTGTTCTTGTACTGGCACTTGTATTTCCTTCAGTTCAACTCTGTCCTCCCAGGCGTTTTTGCTTATTTTCTGAGCTAAGATTTTAAGATGGTGGTATAATTCTTCTGTTCTTAGGATATATTTTATCTGACATGCCCTTAACGCCATTCTCTCCTCTTGCGTTCTATCATGATATCTCTTACATTCAAATAGAGCATGTTTTGGAGTATCTTGCATATGACAATCTTGACAGTTGTGTTATTTACTTTTTTAATTTTGCACCAATAAGTGCCATACGGACCGTGCCCTGTTAGATAGCGAATCAGACCTTTTGTTGGTTTTATATGCCTTAATTCTGACGTACTGCAAGGGGACAGAAGAATGAAGAAAAATGTATCTAGCAGGTTCGTTTGTTAACGGGGTGATAGGGAAATGACAGTAGTGAACTTTGCTGGCCGATAGAAAGAAGGAGGAGGGAGTCGGTAAATTGTTAAACAAAGTGATAAGCTCAGATCGGAAAAGGAAGGGGGATAAAAGTAGACAATATTTTATATGTGTGTGAGTGTACGTTATTAAATTATGTGATTTTTTATTTTTTTCATTTTATGTATGTTAAATTATTTTACATTTTCTCCGTTTCATTTGTTTGTTTATTTATGTCATACACATATGTATATATTTGTTTGTTCCTTATCATTTGAGCAACTTCATGTGTTTCTTAGTGTATCGCTCCATGTGTAGTTGACCGCGATTGGCCGAGCCATATTGAAACATATTAATGTCAACTGTGGACGTTAATATGCATCAATTCTGAGATACTATTCCCCAAAGAGTGTTTGTTTACGATTCGCACATGCGTATAGAATTGGCTCGTAATGCAGAAATTGTTTGAAGAAAGGTTCTCTGATATTCAACTTCCCAGTCAAAGATCAATTCACAGATTGGTAAATAAATTTCGTGAAACGGGGCGGATTCTTGATAAAAAGCGTACACAGCACATAACTTACAGAAGAAACAGAGGACATGCTCTGGAAAATTCCACTAAAAATCTCTTCGACGTCTTTATCAGCAAACGGAAATTTCTATTCCCCTGTTCGAACTGCTACAAAGCTAAAGACCTTAAAAATTACTGTAATTAAAGAAATTAAATTAGGCGACCCTGCATCCAGGTGAAGAAATTGTGAATGGATTTTGAATAGTGGGCATGACAGTTCAGAAATGCCTAAGCTCTTCACGAGGAACTCCTGCACGATCAAAAGTTAGGAGTGTGGTGCACCATTAGCTATGAGAAAACAATACTTTTAATAAATAATTAATTCTCCCTAATAGTTACGTACAAAATATTTTTGTGAACTAACTGTTATGAAACGCAGGTTAGCGACTTTGCTACAGCACATACAGACCATGTCTCCTTTCATGCACTTCTTGACGGTTAAGTTACCAATAACAACATATGGCCCCTCGGTCCCTCATGCTTTTATCTTACAGGAAAAAGTCTGCAAGTAAATCCACACATATTAGATGAACTGAAAAAACATTAGTGAATGAATGTCTTCCATTTTTCAGAGGGAAATGCACAGAGTAGTGGTTAAATTTAATACGCCGATGCCAGAAATGCATGGAAAATGAATGTACATAGTTCCAGTATTTCTGTGAGAAGTGTTAGCAATAACTTATGCGATGATCATTCTGACTCCCTACCGGCCTTTACGCGTGAAGCGGTGCAGTTAAGGAAAAAGCACGTACGGTCCCAGGACCTGTGATTAATGGACAAGTTATATTTATAACAAACATATTTTATAAATAAATTCTACTACCACTACCACTACTACTATAAAATTGGAGGTTAGAGCGTATTTTTAAACTCCTACTTTGCTCTTTCATTATTTATTTAATTATCGCTAACACCAAATCGCTGCTACTGCATACCGTTCTAAGTGCTCTTGATTTGTGTCAATAGGAACCTCCAGCGCAAACAATGAAAGTGATAATGGAAATTGCTAGGACGAAACAAAGAGGAAAGTGTAGGATGGACGCCATTAGGAAACATCAGGTTATTCGCCTCAATGAATGCGTATTTCCTGGAACGGTAACAAGATGTGAGCATATCATTACTCCTTTTTGTATACCACAGGTTTACTCATACATCACTCCCCTGGCGACCTCTATTACTCATTGCCTCTATTTGTGAAAGAAAAATGCTGAACGAAAAGTTTTCAAGAAGTGTTTTATTTAAACAATGAATTTGTGATAATCCAAAAATTACAACAGATGGGAAGATTGTATTTTACCAGTGCTGTTGCAAGGAAGTAAGTTGTTCAAGATACAAAATATTCAGTTTTACGTATTCAGTGTCTTTATAAAAGCAATAATATGTCGTTTACGTGTTACTACTTTTCAAACTAAGGTATTTAATTCCAACTCGAGAACTTTTTGCTTTAATTATATCTGACATTTCTGTATATTTCAAAAGGAAATATTTATTATTTAATTTTGAAGAATCTAATTCTATTTAAAATTGTAATAATTATCCAATAAGTTATTTTACTTATCTTACATGAGTAATACAAGTATAAAAAAATTAATCGAAGACCCCTCAAAACTTACACTTTTTTTTTCTAAACAAAAAATTACATTTAAATGCCTTTTTAAATGTGTGCTTTGTATTTTAATGCCTATTTTAAGGGTCTATTTTGTAGTTTTAGCACATATTTATGTCACTATGTTTTATGATTTTAGCGCCTTTTTTAAAGTTTTTAGTGCCTAATTTTCTAGGTTCTAATTAATTAATATACATTTATTCTCACATTTTATCCAGAAAAAAACTTTTTATTTTAAAAACGAATTTTCAATTTAAAATATTATTCTTAAAATTACTCCCTTAAATAATGTAAATAAAGTCAACATAAAATAATTTATAAAAGAAAACATTGCTACCTACCTTTGAAGGTTGAAAGGAAAAAAATTCAAATACTTTTGGAGTATAACAATGAAAATATGTACTGTGAACACATTAGGCAAAATGGTTAATAATACTATAAAATGGAAAACACAAAGGTGTTCCGTTATATTTTTTAATATAATTGTCATAGTATCTACGTATAGTTCAATGTATTTAGTCAAGGTAGCAAACCCTGGATGGAAATCAAACATCCTGTGCTGTATAAGGCTCTTCCTTGAAACTCTGGGTGAATTACTTATTGAAAAGGAAACAGGAGACAAGGTTATCTTCCGAAAGATAAAAGACTGCTAGAAACATTATAAAATATTCCAAACACCATATGCATATATATATCCTTAACATTAATTGGAAATTCCACAGGGAGCCAAAAGAGAGGAAGATGTCGTCTTTGTGGAAAAATGACAACAAAAGATCCTATAAATGTTGAGTGTAAATAAATAAAAAATAATCTTACATGCACGGGTAAAACATGCATTGAAAAGATGTTTAAGTTTGATACATAATTGATTATATGCACACTAAATGAAAGAAGTTATATAATTATTGATATATTACGTTAATATTGTCGATTATTGAAAGATATCATGGATATTTACTTGTGACTTCAATAAATAGTTTAATAATGTTTAACGTCCGTTACTTAAATGAGTAGAGGAAGAGATCGAATGTGGAATATTATTTTGTTATGGTCTGCTACTATCAACATGACTAGAAAAAGATTTATGAAATACTGCACAATGTGTAGCCAATCAAGATTTTATGCTGAGTTTTGGGCATGAATGGCTTAACTTGACAGAAAATGTAGAACGTACATCTTTATTTAAAGAAACTGCATTTCCACTGCTTTGAAAAGTGAGGTACAAATATGGAATATTGTTGACAGTTTATTAAAAGTTTGAAACGAAAGTTTTACGTGAATCTAGCAAGAAGAAACAATAAACACACACAGCTACCCTTGTGTTTCTACATTTTCAATAATCACAATCAGCACGTGTCCACAAGCCGTACATTTAACACAAGAGCTTAATCCCCTGGTAAATCGGAAAGAAGTGGCTATGCGTTTCCTATCCAGTTCCTCTTCATTAAAAGCCGCATCTTTCCTTCCCTCTCACTTAAAAATAATGTGAGATTAACTCACATCATTTTTAAGTGGAAAATCATGGCCTATAAGTCCCTTCTTGTTAGCCTAAAGAAGCTGTTCTCGATTGTAAGAGCATATTGCAGTAATTGTTGTTTTATTTCAGGTTAGTGTTTGCGCTGCCATATGCCTTAGAAATTTCATTGCTGAATGTCATGTCAGTGATACTTTTGAAGTTATAATTCATCGCGGATGACAATGAGATTTCACAGTAAAGAATTTGTCATGCACAGGTTACTGGAATGTAATTTAATAAATGTTGTTATTCTCTTGGCATAGAGTTAATATTGCCTGAAGAAATACAACTCTAGAAGTGTGGTAATTTTGGTGCGATGATTGATAAGGGGCGTGGTCGGAATGGCATAGACAGCGGCCTCTAACGGAAGACTGCATAAGTTTGCAGACAAACCCTCTTATGCTCATTTTATTTCTATAGTAGTACATTCAAAACATTTAACACGCTGTAACCTTGAGATAGAAAACTTACTCCTTTATGCCATTTGATTCCAAACTGTAGGGGATTTGGAACTTACAAAGTACAAATTGATGAATTTGTTGTATAGCTTGCTTTTGTAACTCAAAGAAAACTATTTTATTTTATTTCCATTGCCATAACAAACGGCTACAACACTATCATCAAATTCTACTCACGAATTGAAAATTAAAATTATGAGTACAAGTAGCGCCGACGTGCTTATTTATGACACCTTAGTTAGTAATGCTGAACAGCAGTATTCTCAATTTTATATACTTAAGTTGGCCAGGCAAAGTGAAGCAGATCTCATATATATATTAGGTATACTATATACAGAGTGTTAATACCATGTTGAGCAGGTATGTAAATAGTGTATATAGTTATAAATTAGGGTAGTGTAGAGCTAACGCAATTGGAATGGCGCACCAAATACATATACTACATATACCTAGATCTATTCCTATCTCACATAGAAAGTCTATGGTCTAACAGGAATTGAACTGGCTTCCATTTTAATTTACAGTTGACGTTTTAAAGTGCAATACGTATACAATAGTAAGCCTGCCAAAATTCGCTTCCCTGACTTTATTAAATTTTATGTATACTTTTATATTTTCTACAGTTTATTTGTTTATTTTTATTTATTTATTTATTTATTTATTTATTTTTTTGCGCCAGTGGGTTACTGATTCTATAAGAAAAGAACATTTAAACTCTGTGATCAATTTTAAGCATGCAGGAGAAACTATATATTATATATATATATACAGAGATAGGATCGATGCAGCAGAATATTTTAGTGCATTGAAATATGCTCTTAGAGGAGAACCTGTAAGAAAATGGACCGAACAGCTATAAATCGGAGGTGGAACAGACATCTTAGGTTCAAATCTTTTTGAATCCTAATTATGAATTAACACTATCGATTAATTAGCTTCTTCTATAACGTTCAATACGTTGAAAATTTTAGAATGAAAGTATTTAAATTTTTCGTGATATAAATAATTCTGTAATATAAAAACGAATGAATTTTTCCTAGTTTTTTGATTATGAGAAATGAATTGTTGAATTATTAGACTTTTCTGGTATTCTTCATTACAGAAACATTAGCATCACGAAGCAATTAGTTATAATACATTTTTTTGCTAAGCTTTCATACAACTATGGTAAACATTAAACCATCACCAGGTGAAGTATTTTAAATAAGTCTAATGAAGATAATTAGGGAGGGAAACAAAATAAAAATTTAATTAAATAAACTGTTTCTGTACCTGCTAATCAGCTTAAAATCAGGATCCTTTTGCTCTTCTTCTTCTTGCCCATCTTAAACAAAGCGTTCTAATTATTTGGTGTGTACCTAAAAACAAAAATGGATGTTTTAGCAGCATTTTGGTTAGATTTCACGAATTTAGTGCTCTAAAGTATAAAACTTTACCCAAGTTTTCCGTACCAAATCACCAAACGCCATCTTCTGAACAACCAACGCACAGTTTTAGAAGAACTAGTAAACCCGTGGTCTACGAAAGAGACAAAATGGGATCATGTTGTCAACTTGCCACATCTGTCATGTAATTAAACAGTAAGAAGATATTGGTTGATGGTTTAAAGGGCAACGTTTGGTATTTTCATCTTCTATTGAGGTAACGGTGTCGTTTTCAGATAAGAAACGTTTAAATTTTACTTTATTTATGAACTCTCTTTACCATCTCAGGTCATCAGCGTCCCATTCGATTCGGGCGGGAAACGGCCGACAAATTTTGCGCAGAGGCCTCTTCTTTCGTCTTTTAATTGCTTTGTCATGGAATATAGATCACCTGGACACAAATCTTAAACATGTCAAGATTCAAGAAATGCAGACCATAATGTTTCATGTTCTATCACTCGATATTACCATGACTAACAATGAAGAGGGAGTGAGCACTTCCAGTATGCTCCCATCGCATCTGTAGAGGATGAAAGGAGTTTTACAATGTTGCCCCGTTCCTTTTTCTTCATGGTTATTGTCGTCTACATAATGCAGAATGAGGTAAGAATGTAATCCTGTGCAGAGAAGCACAGTTCTTATCAGGAATATTCCCTTTCAATAACGAACTCGACTACTTAAAAGAGAAAATATTTTTTTCTTTCCAGATGTTTCAGATCTTTTCAGATGCTGAACAGACGTGCAGCAATTTAAATTCAGTAATTTTGCTTGTAAGAAGAATGTAAAAACAGAGAGGTTCGATATGTTAATTAATAGTTAATAATCATCTTATATTAATTATTATTATTACATTATAAAACACTTCAACTTCAATACAAAATGGTGGAATTTGGAAATTCTTTACAGTTCATTATACATCTTAAAATACATAACAATATAAATATACTAATTCAATGAATAGGCTAATATTTTTATTCCAGTGTTTTAGGTAATTTTGTAAGGTTTTTGCTGTCATTTTACAGGTAATTTCTAAAACATATTTATATTATGAAAATTTGACTTCTAATATTTATTGAATTTTTTAATTAGTAATTAAATTCACAGATCTTACGAAAATGTAGGGCTAGTTAACATAAGTATCTATAACAAAAATATTATCAAAAGTAATATCATAAGATGAGCAGACCCTCGAGTGATATTTATTAGGACTCTTTCACGAAAAAATAAGAATTTAAATATAATTTCCCTGAAATTGACTTACAAAATTGTAGTACTTCTACATTTGTATTATGAACTTAACATTTTCAAGCTATCTTGCAACTGATAAATGTCGATTGTCAGCAATGCCAATAGAGAAAAGCCAAATACGGTTTGGATTATTTAATTAATAGAATAAAAGTCATATGCGCGCGCGCGCGCGCGCGCACACGCACACGCACACGCACACACATATATAAGAAATTTACGCACAGATCATGAACGATTATATGAAATTTTGTACTTACTTATGAATACCTACCCATTCAGAAATTGTGAAACAGTAAGAGACGAAAGTCGACTATTACAATCACTACCTTGCGACGTAGTAATACCAACCGAGAAAGACAAAACAGAGATAACATTTTACCATTCTGAACAACGTGATTATTAAAATTTATGATTATTTAGACAGGCATTTTACCTATTTTACCAAATTATTTCACACTATTTGTTTGAATAAACAAAAATAATAATTGTTTGTTGCTAACAATACCTTTTCACCACCTGCTGGTAAAAGTGGTCTGTGATGCGTTCTCAGGTTTTATAGTGAAGTATAGAGTTGGCTGCACTGAACAGAAGACAAATACACTTCGCAGGGAAAAGGGATATGATAATATTTTACGATAATTTCAATGCGATCGGTCAAAATTCAATTGTTTCATTTCATTGGTTGATTTTATGATTAGTCACATAAGTGAAATAGTCAAATTAAAATATCAGCATTAACCACATTCACGCTAAAACAGAACATAATCAGATTAATCAGCGAGAAAGTGCTAAGACATACATCAATATATAATTAAGTATAATAGTGCCTAAAATTATAATTTAATATAAAAGCATTATTAAATGACGAATGTCAATAAAAACAAGGAACTTTTGGACTTGTTGAAGAAAATCATTTTAAGAGAAATTTACTGCACTTGAAATTCAAGAAGAAGAAAATACCCGGTCGCTGGTATGTGACCACATTCAACACACAACTTTCAGATGTATTATTTTTCTCCTGTTTTATGTGTTTCTCTCTACAGTGTTGGGCAGCTGAGTAACATTGTTAAAGCATTTGCATAGTTCATTTTTTAATTTATTTACTGGTCTTATATACTTAAGTAGTCAAGTTGTTGATTATATACTTTTATATTATTATGTTTAAAATTTTTCTGAAATAATTTAGTTTTATGGGGATTTATATGCAATTGTTTTTGTTTCGAGTTTTATATGAGTGTACATCCTATATGCTGATAGGTTACCAAGATTGCCTTTTATATGAACCAATCTATCTTTTATTTAATGACAGGTTTCCTTTCATCATAGTTCTTTTTTCCCCCATATCTTTGCCTTTCGTCACAGCACGTCTATTTACTGCACCAAACTGGGCATTTCCTTTCTTTTCTGCTCTACTAGCCAAAAAGGTTTTTTTTTGGAATTCTATATTGGGATATTGTTTTTACATATTCAAACCCCTTTGGTTTACTTTCTACTGTTACTTGGAGAATATTTTTTTAACGACATAACTTTTGTTGTGACTGATTGCTGACTTTGCTCTTGAATATGGACAAACATGCTTTAAGTCTGTAAGGCTGAACCTACCCAAGTTTTGACTCAAATTTATTTATTTATAATGATGAATTGAAATATTTCCTTATTTGAAATAATTCACTGTCTGTGATTTAGATAGCCGACATGGTCGAAGACCTAGCTTCATTTCTCTAGCTAGTAGGATTTTTCCAGTCACTGTCAGAGAGGGTTGAAGACGGCCCTATATAGAGTTTTCTTATTGTCACAGTTTGCTTGAACCCAGCCTGTATAATTATGTCTGCCCTCATCTGGGAATTGGTAGAACCTGGGGCCTAACTAAGGGTCAAGCTGCAGATGATATCGTTTCAAAATACATAATTCGCTATTTTTAGTTTAATTGTAGCAGTAAGGAATTATATAAGTATTTTATTTTAGCACTAAATACCATTTATAAAGACTTATTATTTTTAAACCCCATTTTTATCATATTTAACTTAACGGCGTTATATCTTACTAGGATTGCGGTAAAAAGTTCAGTAAAATGTCAAGGTTTCATTTCCGCAAATAATTTATATTTTCGTATAGAAAGTAACCACAAGATAAAGCTTGTGTGTAAACAGATTTAAGGTGATAAATTATAGGAAAACTTAATTTAATTTAATTATCACAAGTACTCACTACGTTCGTGAATTTATCTGCAATCTCAGACCCTCTTGTGATATTTATTAGGGCTGTTTAATGAATAAAATAATAACTTAAGTATAATTCCCATAAACTTGGCTTACAATATTGTAATAATTGTACATTTGTATTGTAAATAATTCATCTTTTCAAGTCATCTAGCAACAGGCGAATGTCGATTGTGAATAATTCAAATAGAGAAGAGCAAAATAAGGGGTTGGGACTATTTCATGAATAGAATAATAATGAAATAATATAATTGAAATTCGCTTACGGATAATTAACAATTCTATAAAATGTTATACTTATGAATACACCTACCGATTCAGAAACCGTGAGAATGAAATAGACGAAAGTGAACCATTAAATCGCTACTGTTAGATTTACTAATACTAACTCAGAAAAGCAACACAGAACACATTTTAACATTTTGAACAACATGTTTATTAGCATATAGGGTTGTTTAGACATATATTGTTACATAATTTATAAAAAAAAAAAAATCAGACCGTTTTGAGTGAATACGAAAAAAAAAATGCTTGAGTGAATTTACATTAATCTACTATTACTAAAAACATAAAAAAGTGATCAGTGATTCGTGTTTAGGAATTATATAGTTGAGGTATAGAGTTGGCTACACTGACCATAAGACAAATGCACATCGTGCGATAAAATGCATTTGATAATTTTTTTTTTTCGATAATTTCACTGCTATATCCGGCTGTGATTGGTCATCATTCAAAATTTTGTTTCGTTTTCCTTGATCGAATTTAATATGGTCACATAAGTGAAATAGTCACATTATTACAATTACAAAGCTATAATTTTGAACATAAAATGTTTATGATAGAATTAATGAGTTATTATCGTGATATATTTAGCATAAATTAGATTTTCCATAAATTTCCACATCCCTGTCTTCGCCTACCAACACAAAAGGCCACACTTCCCCACTGGTTTTGAGTTAAAGTCTTCAGAAATTCATTTGTATTGGTAATGGTCTATCAGTCTATTGCCTATTTGCTGTTTTGTTTTCCAATGCACCTAGCAACACTTTACACCACGAAAGCTAACATGGTACATTCTTTTTTCTATTTTTTAAAAATAAAGTACAGGGAATTTAAAAAGCTACAAAACTTCCAAAATGTTCAAAATTACCTTCAGATTTATATGAAACTGAAATAATCAACCTTCCTTTCTAATAAGGCACATATTAGAGATAATTCAGAGCGTCTGTACGAATCATGCGGTTCGAAATGAAGCATTACAATAACTTAAGTCATTTCTGAGATTTACCTTCTAATTATATTGTTTTAAAAAATGAAATAAAACAAGTAGTTTGAACATTATTAAACTTCCATAGTCACTTGTTCAGTTAATATAGAGGACACAATATACAAAACAAGTTAATAGATAATGACAAGGTATTTACTAAACTTTTGTTTGAACCATTTGTCAACATTTTCTATTCTGAAGAATTGCACTTAATAACCCAAACATTTTATCGACAACAGCAAAAGGAAAGGGAGCTGCAAGATCACGTAGAATACCTTACCTTCAAAGCTACACAGCCTCAAACTTGTGGTTACTGGGAAGACGAAAAAAGACAATGTACATTTGGAGTGACCCCAATTGGTTAATCTGTGGCTTCTAAAAAAGTGAAGGCAATAGCTTTAAAAAAAAGGGGGAGGGAAAGTATATCTGTACAAACACTCTATAAATTAAACTCACTAAAATATTGCAGTTATTTTAATTTGAATAAATGCTCATTTATAATACTTAAAATAGAATTTATGGCTATATAAACAATTTTAGAAAATACTCTATCTTTCCGCAGTTTTGTAACAATTATAAAAAGCAATTTGCAGATAAAAATATATACTCGTTTAATCTAAAACGCATTCTTTGTATTAGTTAGGCAGTTGGGGCTCCAGATACATTAAAATTGCGACTTTAAACTTGAATGACTCTAAATAGTTCTTCAAGATCTGTGGCATGACAACAGAATTCAATTTCTGAGTACAAACATTTCCAGAAACAGGAAACAATAAATATTGGGAAACAAAATTAAAAATATATTTATCGATGCAATTCATTATGCAATTTGTCTATTTCTAGATTAATGTTCTTTTAACATTTGGGGAGATTTTATCTTTTTATGATCATGTAACCCATTGTCTTCAGTTGTATCAGTCATTAACTTTAAGTTCAAATTCTAGAGAACCCGATTGACTTCTATACTGGTTCCGCGATGAAGTAAGTGGCAGGGGAGAGAGTAGCGGATACGCACGAGAGTTTTCAGTTTTTATATACCTTGTGACCAATCACATGCGAGACAGGATATTTTCTTTTATTATACTGGGTACAGAGGTTCGAAAAGCGATTGTACACAAGGCAAAACTGTTCAATTTTCATTTGCAAATAATAAAATCTCCCCATTTGCGAAATGATTACCAGAGGCGCTTTATTCAAAATACCCCTCGGGTATTTGTTAAATAGGTTCATTATAGCAGTAGTTGGTTCTTTTTATATCATTAATTTTGAATTGCTCTGCATGTTCTAGATTTGGAAACATTATTTAATACGCAAAATGACAACATCAGCGAAAGATATAGTTTATTGTGTGCTAGAATAAGCAAAAACTTCAATGGTAACCGTTGTTCCGAGACATTTCAGGACCGAATTTGCTAAAGAAACACCTTACCGTCACAATATTACAAAGTGGGCGACGGGCAGCTTATGCATGGGAGAAAGATGGTGATACGACAACAACAAAACTGTGAACACTACAGGTTTACTTACCTCCGAGTTGGAAGAAGAGGTGCCAGAATTCATTTTGCAGCAAGACGATGCCCCGCCACATTGGCATAAACAAATGCGTAGTTGTCTCAACCAGCTTCTTCCAGAATGCTTGGATTGGCCATACTGGCCTGAATGATGTGCCATTTAAGTTGTGCCCCCCCCCATATTACCCAACCAGCGGGTGGCTTAGGGGATAATGCTTCGGATGGTCGCGGGTTCAAATCCCTTAGGGCCGGTCATCCTGACGCGAATGATGTAATAGTTCTATACTTTCCATGAATTTTCCGTTTTCACATTTCATTCCTTTGATTCTGTTACAGAGTAAAGTATCAGGCGTGGCGGGTCGCTTGCGCGGCGTGTAGTACGAAAGTGGACCAACTAAGGGGTAAAAACTCCTTGAGAGTGCATTTTTTGTATAAATGATTACCAAAGGTATCAATGTTGTCATGGTCCTCTTGATAGTCGATTAAGACAGTAAATTCCAATCTACCAAAAGATGTGTACATTTGCCAGAAGACTATGACAAGTGAGTACTGCCTGCTCCACGTTTTCGTGTTAAATATTTGAAAGTTCCTTCGAAACAAGTAATCTCTTTGATTCTAATTTACTTTATTTCAATAAGTGCACATGGGCGAACCACTGCTTGCGAATATCTGATATAGAAAACACTTCTTTTGCAAAATTTCTCCCAATAACCACAAATGTTTTCATGGTTAACAATAATCTTATTATTGTTCTTTGTGGTTCAATATCCACTTTACAAATAATGTTTAATAACTAAGAGGTATTAATGTATGTTTCTAGTAGCATGTCGAGGAGTGCCGGGAGCTGGAGAGATGGCTAGCGACGTATGTGGAGAGAGGGCCTTATCTACCAAGTAAAACATTACGTACTGCATCTATTCAAATGTTTAAGATTCGGTTCATTCTCTTTGCATTAAGGTAAACAAGAATATTGATAGTTGCGTTGTTAAAACATTTCTGTGTCTAGCCCAACTAGTCATCTCTCCAGCTCCCAGCAGTACGTTTGCCTTCAATTTCTTGCAAACAGAGACATTCTGCATTTATTTATTTATTTATTTATTTACCCTAGCAATAGTTAAGACCGTAGGGCCTTCTCTTCCATTCTACCAGGCGAAGAACCAGCAAACAAATACAGAGTGCAATATACATAGGATTATACAATAAATAAAAAGCCAAATTAATAATGAATGTAAATAGTATATATTTTAATATAGTTAGAAATTTGATGAAGGTAATGTTCCTATTTCATTTGTTCTTCAATAATTTTTCTCGAGTACAAGGGGGAAGGAAAGAGGTGAAGAGGAGGTGGAGGAGGAGAAAATGAGGAAGAAGAATAAGAAGAAGCGAGAGACTAACTCTTGTAATTCCTAGAGTTAAGATTGCAATATTATCTGCGTTTAAACAACTTTATTATCCGACAATCTCTTGACTTCAGGAGGAAGGGAGTTCCAGATTCTGGAAACTGACACGATGAATGAGGCTGAGCAGAAGTGTGTTCGGTGACGAGGGATAGACAGTAAAGTCACATTCCGGATTTGAGACGGGGCAGATATACGAAGCGAGAGGCGACCTACTGAGGGGTCAGGTGCCGAGGATTTCGAACAGAAGCAGTCATGACAGTTGATTGCATAGGGGTGTCACAAGGTCAAATGTATGAGTGTTGAAACGAACACAGGCATTAAGACTGCATTGATGAAATTCTTTTTGAGACTGAGAGGTAGATATTTTGCTCCGTGTTTTAATTGGTGGATCAAAGAGAATAATTTATTGCATGTATATGTTACCTGGCTGTGCCATTCTAGATCGCAGTCAAACACACAGTTTTTTTTTTTTTTTTTTTTTTTTTTTTTTTTTTTTTTTTTTGCCGTGCTGGTGTAATGAATTACATTGCTGTTTATCATGATGGGCGAAACATCATTTGAGTTTATTTTATGTAGTGCACGTTTATGTCCCACGACTATAGCCTGTAATTTAAATGGATTCAGTTTTAGTCCAAAATTTTGTGTTCAAAGAGAGATGGAGGTTAGATCTTCATTTACTACAATTACAATGTCATGGAAGGAACGAGGGGCGGTGAAGTAGAGCTGTAGTCGTCAACGTATTGGTGGTAATCAGAGTGTTCTATCTCTTCAGATGCCATTGAAGTACAGGATAAAAAGTAGTAGTCCGAGTACAGAACCCTGGGGAACCCCTTCCTTAATGAAGTGCTGGGAGGTTTGGATTTGATTTGATTTATTTACGGGCGCTCTTTACATCTCAGGTCATCAGCTTTCCATTCTAACCATGGCGTGAAACGGCCGACAAATTTTGCTCAAAGGCCTCTCTTTCAGGCTTGAGGTTCTTTATCGTGCCGTAAATGTACGACCACGGGACCCAAGGCTTTACTTCCCTTCTGAAGGAAGTCATACCTGGGATTTTTAAGCCCCAAAAAATCCATCGATCCTGGCCGGGTTTGAACCCGCAATCTTGGGTTTAGAAGACAAGTAAGGTTCCAGTCCGACGGTGCCAGGAGGAAAAACAGCTACCAGCTAGTACACATTGCTGACGCCCACTAAGGTAGAATCAAACCAGGTTGTAACACTGTTGGGGAAATTGTAGTTTTTAAGTTTTATAGTACAAGTTCACAGTCGATAGTGCCAAAATCTTTACTGAAGTCTAGTAATACAAGTAGAGTCAGTTTTTGCTCGTCGCAGGTTGCACGGATGTCCTCTGTTACTTACAGTAATGGCGTAATGATGTTATGTCCTACTCTGAAACCAGATTGATGCTTGTCACGAATGCAATACACGTTAAGTGAGTCTGTAGGCTGTTTGATTACAATCGTTCCGGTACTTTAGATAATGAAGGGAGGATGCTGGTAGACCTGAAATCTTGTGAAGATGTGAATGCTTTATTTTTCGGTATAGAGCGGATAATGTGCGAGGTAAGAACTATGCATGAGTGAAGCAAGAAACACGCAAGTTAGTATTTGTAATATTACGTAAGTAATTTTCTGCAGCGTCCTACCTCTTTGGTTGATATTCTCTCTATGGTCTTGCTACGTCTTCAGATGAAATTTCAGGGACATTTTTAAGCTCTTCAATTGCCAGTTCTCTTGCTATTCAGGACCAACGGTTGCGCCATTAAGAGCGTCAAGGATGAATATGCTACCTACCTGAGTCTTACTACGCCCAAGTCCCTTTTTTCGTAAATCCTTCGGCAGATCTATTGGGTTAGAGTCGGGGGAGATAAGAGAGTGAAAGTGTCTTTGCAATTCATATAGCTGTTTCCTAAATATTTATAATCCTCAAACTTAGCGCCTGTGTTTACGCTGATCCCTCGATAACATCAGGGAGCAGGGACACTTTTAACGCGTTTCGTTTTCATGGATGCATACGTCTGAATGAATTCCCTAAATTGGTGATTTTTTCGTCATCATTAGTGTTCATATTGCATTCCATGATCCACTGTAGTAAACATCCAAGTAGCGTAAACATACCAGTTACGTACCTGACATTGGTTGGTTACGGTGGAGCGTGGAGTGGCCAGCCTCGATGTTTAGTGAGAAGGGAAAGCAACTACGTGTGTTAGTTTGCATCGAACTCTTAGTGGTGAAATTCAACAAGTCTTCAAAGCAAATCTGAAGATTGATGAAACAGGTATGACTGGTGAGCAAACACTTCTCACAACCATGAACCTGGCGATGTCCACTCCATGCTAAGACAAAAGGTGAACAACTCTTTGAAACGTAAGGGGTTGAACAATTGTGCGAATGACTGAGTAACATTCTCCATTCCGATATTTCTGCTGCTGACTTGGGTAGAATAAATTAAAAGATGTTCTGATTATAAAAAATATGCACACTACTGATAAGAGACTTCGTCCTAAATTACAAAGGAACTATCAAAGTTTCACGTAATTATACCTCAGTGCCTAAACAACCCATCAAATAATTTTAATGCAAATTGGTCATTTGTTAACGATATTCAGAATAACATTGTAGGGCTGACCAGAGAGAAAAACATGTCATTTTTAATCCAATGTGTTACGTTATTTATGGATGGTACTTTTACAAGTTGCTCCTCCCTGTTTCAGTAATTTTTCATGGTTCGTGGTTGTAAGAATTTAAGAACTATAAAATCTGTTTCAAAGGAAGTAATAAATAGATTTCTAAAAATTTTATACAGAGTACCAGAAGATTAGTTAACAGGAATGATTTGTCCGATTTTTACAAATGAAGAGAGAAATAACTTTAATAATTATAGAGGCATAAACCTTCTTCAAACAATATATAAAATATATGCAAAAATAATCTCCTTAGTAGACTAAATGTTATTTGTGAAGTACTACTACAGGAAGAAGAGTGTGTTTTAGGAAAATTGTGCAAATTATACAAATTTGCAAAATTGTATGTTTACGATGGAATAATTAATACAGAGGAGAAGGGAATTTAATTTGACTTTCACATTATTTTTGGATTATGAAAAAGCTTTTGATAAGGTTTTCTGAAATAAATTATGAATGGCAATGCAAGAGAAAAGATATCCGAATCATCTGATTAAAATAATTTATAATCTATATAAAAGTACAAGAATTAAGATTAACAATGTCGTTAGAATTGAAAGTAAAACAGAAGAAATAACTCAGACGTCAAACAGGCATGCCCTTTATTGTCTGCACATATATATATATATATATATATATATATAATTAACGGTAATAATAAAGTAGATAAGGATAAAACACTTAAGATAAAGTCACACTTGAAATCGCCATATTTCGAACTCGTTGAGTTCTTCTATGGCAAAAAGACAAGTGAAGGTGATAAAAGTAAATATTGAATATCGAAGGTAACGTTATGCATGGAAACGGATGAAACTAGAAATGAGAGTGTGGGGGAAAAAATTAATACGTAAGATTTAAACCAGGTGGTATACGCGCTTTATGTAAAAATATAGCTGCCATTTCTCTATCTCTGAGTAAACTTTCAGAGCATTGTGTAGGTAACGCATCAATAAGTGTTAGGTTAAAAGCATCATCAAAATCCTTACAGTGAGATAAGGCATGTTGGGCAACAGGCAAGGGAGACTTGGTTTTAACAGAACATCTATGATTGTTCATACGTAGCGAAACAACAGTAGAAGTTAAACCAATATAAAATGCTTTGCAAAGCTTACAAGATAACATATATACGACGTTCTTGGAAGAACAAGTAGCAAATTAAGAAATGTTAAATTCTCTGGATAAATTAGGGCTGTGGAATGAATGGCAAGGCATAATTAGTGCACAGGTTTTACATTTAGGGCGTTGGCAATGATATGAGCCAGCAAATGGACGTGGTAAATTCGGAGGAGATAGGTTTCGGCGAAATATACTTTTAAGGTTAGGGGGTGTTCTGAAAGTAAGGCGGGGTACAAATTTAGAAAAAATCATTTAAAGATGGATGCATTAACAAAGTATCGTGACATTCTTTCAAAATAGGTCTGATGCTTTCAATTCCAGGCACGTAAGTCATAACAAGGTTAATGAAGTTGTTATTAGAAGTTTTAGGTTTGCATTGGAAAGTTTTGTGCGCTGGGATTACCCGGGATTTTAAAAGAGAGGAAGGATAACTTTGGTCTTGGAACTTTTGAGCTGGGTTTTTGATATACTTGTCAAGAGATGAAAAGTTGTTACAAAGACGATGACCACGGATTGAAAGAGAAAAAGGAATAGATCTTTTGATGTGCAAGGGATGACAGCTATCAAAATGAAGATAGTGTTGTAAATTGGTAGGCTTAATGTGCACAGACGTACGAAAAGAGCCATTACATAAAGAAATATCAATATCTAGAAAAGTAGCAGCATTGGGAGAGACTCTTTGAACATCCCTTTCTCTCACCTGGCGAGGAAGACGTTCATCCTAAACGATACACTCAACCAGACGACTAATAACGTCAATTTTCACATTATATGTTAGAGCATTCCATCCAGCCTGAATATAAAATTTCTCTGTCTCTATGGACAGTAGTGTTATTCTCTTTTCTGACAGGAACGACGAATGCGTAAACTTTTTCTTTTTCTTTTCTTTTCTTTTCTACCATTCACACTTGAACATGTTAAAAGATTGGAAGTGATGAGTGAGTTACATGCTCCTCTTATGTAAAACTAAATAGTATAAATTTGAGAAACATCAAACGAAACAAGGGAACAGTAGACAAGGAGGAATTGCGCAATACAAAATGATAAAATGTATACAAGATTAAATTAGCAGGTTACAGTACATTAAAACTACAAGCATACAAATTTCTGCCATAAACTTTAAAAATTCATTCGCACATTTTACACCTACAAGTAGTACTTCACTTGATAGCCAGACAGTCTGGTTAAGTGGGAATGAAAACGTGCGACGCAACTCGAATGTCTCAATATTCAAGCGGATGCACAACTCGGGTATCTGGTAAATAGTGCGGGTACGCAACTAGAATATCTTTTCATGTTTAATCCGCAACTGGTACACAAACCTGCCTCCCGAGCGAGGAAATTCCGATTTGAGTTTAAAGTACGTATCAAGAGCATATATTTCCTCTCTCCAACTTGCTGTTTGTAGCATGCAGAAGCTATCAAAATCCATTGTTGACATCGCTCTTTAAAAACTCATGCACAACTTTAGTTCCAATTATTAAAATTAAAATCAGTAACAAAACAATGCGCTTTGAAATACTAACCCGTATATAAACTCGAAAGCATGCCTTTTTATTTTTTGCATCTCATTCTCCCTGCATGTTGTACCTAGTAATTGTTAGAATAGTCATTTTAATTTTTTTCCCTTATTTGGTGTATACTCTGTTCACTTTCTTTTTTATTACCTAAGTAGATACATTTGTTTCCAAATATTTTTCGTCTCTCTGGATTTTCTCTTGTTTATGGTCTTCATCTTAATAAATGTGCGTGTTGGAGCAAAACACAAGCTTCTAAAAGAACATTCTGCTATATCCACGCATTTGCTTGTTAATTTACCTTTGAGGGTCTACATTACATTTGAACATTATTTAAGCCACTTCCGTGGAAAACGGAAAATGAACGCAAAGTGAAGCCACTGCGTTTTTGGTTTAGCCTTCTCCTTGAAAGCGATGAAGGCCAAGTACTCTCCCCAAGGATGTTCATTTGTATGTGTCCCATACAATGAAACAGATTCATCCGGTTTTAGCGAATTTCTAAAGAATGTAGCTATTGCGGTTGTACACATGAAACCATTTTTGAAAAATGTCTTTATTTATACATTCATCCTATCTACAAGGCACCGTAAATGACAATGAAAAATATATAATTTATATATCATATGTTATATATAACACAATTAACCAACGATTCATCGAGTTCGTTAACCAGTAATATTGGACCATTGGGGGGTCGGGATTAACCTAAAGCAAAAAGTTTTAAAAAATTAAAAATCGCTCTAGTGGTCTCGGAATTTTTGTTTTTTCTCAACAAAACTCGCCATATTTCATTAAAATTGATTGATATAAAAATATCCAAAAATCAGAGCAATCCGGTCATTAGGAGTGGGGTATACCTGAAAAAGGAGTGGAGGTAAAAGCGAAGATTAAAAATCGCTCTAGCGATCGATTTTTTAAAAAGGAACTAAGTATGTGCCATTGAAATAAAATAAGAAAAAAATTGAAAATAAGTAAAATCGGACTATTAGGCGGGGGCGGGGGTGCATTACTTGAAACCCAAAATTTAAAAATCACTCTATTGGCATTAATATTTGTTTTGTCGCAATGAAACTCCGGATATACATCAAATAAAAAAGTAGTTCGTGAAAATCAGAAAAATCTGACCATTAGGAGTGAAGGTAGCCTGAAACCCAAAATTTAAAAATCGCTCTAGCACAAATATTTCTTTTTCACAACAAAACTCAGCATATATTATTAAAAACTAAAAAAAGATTATCTGATAATCGGTGAAACTAGATTATTAGGAGCCTTGGGAGTGTTTTACCTGAAACCGAAACTTTTAAAATTGCTCTAGAAGCACCAATATTTGCTTTTTCGCGACGAAATTAGTAGATACTATTTAAATAAAATAAGAAAAATATTTCCTGAAAATCAGGGAAATCGGGATATTTGGAGTGGGAGTTTATTTGAAACCCAAAATTAAGTAAAACAAGAAAAATAGTTTTTGAAAATTACGGAAATCGGACATTTAAAAGCAGGTATATACTTGAAAACTGAAATTTAAAAAGCGCTCTTGCGTTTAATTTTCTCTCTAATTGTTATAAAATAAAAGGACAAGTTAATTCAGCACTACTTATAACGATGGATGTCTTTTATATTTAATAAAAGCATCGTCGTGAAGAGAGCAACTGTGACATATTAATCTAATATGTGTTTCAGAAGTATATTGTATGTAATAGAACTCTGTAATATAATTCAGATAACATTTGCAATACATGTTTTTACTACAATAACATTTAAATTAATTTTCAAAAGCAACGAAAAAGGATGAAACTTTCGATTGTTTATTGTTGATTGTGTATATTTGCATAGTAACGGTAACTGCTTTTAAATAGTAACATGTTCTTACTTTATTGAAACATGTGCACATGTTCTTAAATACACATTGTAACTCGAAACTTTCTGTTATTTCTCTCCTATATTTTAGCGAATATAAAGATGATATCAATGGCTCAGTTCACAAACATGGATACATTAAAAATGTTTAAAAATACCCACACAGGATAACTTTGCCTATCAGTGTTCATTTATTTCATTTAATTAGCAATATATCATTAATTTTTGTGGTTTAACAAAATAATAATAATAATAATAATAATAATAATAATAATAATAATAATAATTCTAAAATGTGGTTTCTATTTTGCAGTACTTATAGAATGCAAGAATTCTAATTGTGTTCCCTTAAATCCATACAGTAATGCCACAACTTATTGCATTTTATTAATTAAAAAGCTGGTAATTTGAATTTCACATTTGTTATTAAAGTAATTCAAGTTGCTGAAGAATTTGGCAGTTTACGCATCTCCTTTTTAACGGACTTTTTAGTAGGAATGTAAATTTCCGATGCAAGCAACATGAGAAATTGTAATTTAAATATGGGAAAACAGTGTTTATTAATATCTTTTTAGAAGCTTTGCTTTCAAATTTCTTTTGTAATTTCCCTTATCCAAAATTCACGAACATAAGCGCATTGCTATTGAGTATACCGCCCATGATATCTATCGCATATATATATATATATATATATATATTATCGCAGATCTATAACCGAAGTATATATATATATATATATATATATATATATATATTTAGAGAGAGGGGGATATGTTTAACGCCTGTTTTTACTACTTAGGCACCACAGTGGTGGACACTGATGATACATGAAATGATAAATTGGGAAAGGAGTGTTTTATTTAAAGGAAGGAAGCGTTCCATGTATAAATTTAGGGTACTTCTCCGGCTTTTGCCATTTATGAGGACTGAGAAAAAGGAAAAAATCTCAAATCTCCTTAAAAAAGGAGAAAAAGGAAAAAATCTCAATCAGGAAGGACGGCCCTGGTGGAAATCAAACCCCAGAACTCGCGCTCACGAGTCCGCGCCTTAACGACCTCGGCCACCAGTGGCGGTCTATTGCGTATTTAATATACTGTGTATAATAACTCATCATCAGTATTTTGAAGATTTAGTACTATAAACATTTCTAAAACCTGGGACTAATATGATGAGCGACACTGAAAAACAGTTAACTAATCTATCGCGTTTTGTAATCAGTAGGAATCGGAATTTCGTGTGTTTGTATATATTTTTGCTGGACTCAAATATACTTGTAGGTATTCCTTACAAATTATCAGCTTTTGAGTATGTTAAATATGATTTTAAATTGTATATAACTGCACATTTTTTATAAGGGCATAATATTTTCCACACATTAATACATATTTATGCATTTTTCGAAATATTTTTTCTTTACTTCTGATGTTAATTCTTCTACCCAGCAGGTAATCGTATGTAAGCAAACAGACATCTACAAATGATGAGTATTGATGAATAATCCAATGTCACGTGTAAGATCGAAGAAATGTCGCGCAATGCACAACTTTGCTTCCGGGAATCCCCGTATAGCTCACCGTCTCAAGCCTCCTCTCTCGTCCTGTCCATGTTTTTTGCTCACGAACAGTTGATGATTTCCCAGGCTTTGTTGTTTTGTACAGTGCTTGAAGGTAAGGAAGGAATCGCATTGCGTTTATGTTCAGTTGGAAAATTATTCCGTGTCTGAGCAGTTTTGAGTGTGATGTTCAGTGTTAAGTGGAGTTTTGTTTTTCATTGCAATGCTCTTCTATACCACCATTTAATCAAGCCCAATAGCGCATGCAAAGAGAATTCAAAAGACTGTGATAAACAATGAATTACTAGATGACCTATTTCCATTGTATTTCTAGAACTATGGAGTCACTGCAAGAAAATGACATGCCTTTACAATATTATTTAGCAAAAGAACAATCTCCGGTTTAACATCAGTACCGGAAACTATAGACGATAAAGCGAAGGAGAAAGATGTTAACGTTGTTTCCAAATCATTGCTATGATTAACTGACTAAATTTGAGATGTTGTCGAGGAGAAATCATCCAGAAAACCAACAAAATGTTCTATAAACAATTCATAGCTTTTGTGCACGCATGTGTTACTTCTTGCGATATAGATCGAAGTTTTCGCGCTACAGCTGCGTATTTAGAGACAACAGGTGAAGAATGACGAAAGAGAACATTCGTCTCTACTTAGTTGTGAGCTGAAATATTAATAATGGAGCATTCAGCAATGAAGGGAGCACTTCAAAACCCATGGGAACATAATTTGCTTAACCTCTGTTATTTATTTAAGAACATCAAATTGAATTGGTATATTTTGTAGCATATTTAATTATTGAAGGCATAAATGCATGCCAGTTCATCAAGGTTTAGGCATAAACTTCCGATTACAGTGGAGTTATGAACCCGACAGTATGATCTGTGGATAAGGCGACAGACTATAGTTTGGAAGATTGTAGGTTCGTATTTGCGGGATTGGTTATTCATTTTTTTTTTTTTATGATGAAGTAAACTTATATATAAGCTGAAAAGATAAGCAATCAATGAGATTGGAAATCGATATCAATGACCCGCTTTTATCATACCCACTGAGTTAAAGAGACATGGTCTACAGCTTTCGTCCTTAGTGTGGCAATATTTTTAACGGATGCTTTAGTCAATGGTGTAGTGGTCCTTTAGAAAATGTATGTCATTACTCTGAAGTTAAAAGGTGTTTTTGATGTTAACAGATGCTGAGCAACATTATTTCAGCAGGCCAACATATGAGACCATTTATCCACATTCTCTGAATCGTTTGCGGAGAAATAAGAGGGGAAAAAATTGCCAACAGCAAATAAGTGCATTACATGCACCAAAAAACTTTATGAAACGAGCCTATAATACCTAGCGATAAGTAATTAGACACTCCCTTATACCCAGAACCTGTAGTAACGAGGAGAATGAAAGCATTGGCATATTGTGGCATATGGTGAGAGGGGGGACTTAATTATGGAAAGTATGTGTTAATAATGACGCTTAATAATTAATATACTAATAACGAAACCCATCATTATTGTAACAGTAAAGTATTCTTGAAGTCAACAATCGCGAGTAATTACAAGCTCGTCTGGCGTGTGCGAAACATAGAAAAAGCTAAGCTCTGCACACACGTATAGCTACAGCGTTTACTTGCCCTTAAAGCTCGACCACCTGGAGCTCCAGTCCCGAGCGATAGCGGAGAGATCTCAACTCTTCAGTCGCAAATGCCGAAAGCGTGACGAGCTGCAACCGAAGTGAAAAAGGCATCCGGTTGTAACAGTGAAAAGATCTCTCTGTCTCTGTCTCTCTCTGTCTCTCTCTCTCTCTCTCTCTCTCTCTCTCTCACGCGTGCGCGCGCGCGCGTTGAACGAAATGTAACCTATGCGTTGTTGTTCGTAACTTTCTGACTGCAATATATTGCTTTTATTACAAAACTGACATTTTCAGGCACGTTTCAACTTCATTTTATCATTTCGCTGTCTTATAGGAATTCGCAATTAATTCATATAGATACACACTGACCTTAACCTAGTCTCGGGTAAATCCGAGTCGATGGATCCAGAGGTTTGCTGCATCCGCTACGGCCTGACGACCTACGTTCGCCTACTTTTCGTAGATATAAATTGATAGGGAATATATGCTACTAAGTAGGCGGGTAAATAATTGTAATGGTGGTAAATACCCTTTGACTCCAGCAGAAAAATAATCGTAAATATAATGTTAACGAGTAAATTATTATAATAGTGGCAAATCTCTTTCAGCTCGGAAAAAAAAAAGCTTTACACTGTGAGAATTTGAATCCACCCTTTGTATTTGTCGGTCCTGGTGGTTTTTTTTATTGACTTATTTATGGACGCTCTTTAACATCTCAGGTCATTAGCGTCCCATTCAATTCAGGGGGGTGAAACGACGGCGGCAAATTTTGCTCAGAGGTCTCTCTTTCAGGCTGAGGTTCTTTTTCGTGCTGTAAATGTACGACACGGGACCCACGGCTTTACTTCCCTTCCGAAGGAAGCCATACTTAGGATTTTTACGCCCGAAAAAATCCATCGGTCCTGACCGGGTTCGAACCCGCAATCTTGGACTTAGGAGGCAAGTATGGTAATCATTACACCGCCAGGACCGATGATTGGCTCCAGGTTCTCTTCAAGCTTTAAGAGATATTCAATGTTTGGAGGTTTTGGTAAAGAAAAAGTCTGTCTATCGAATGAGGTGAGGAGGTCATGATGCCCAACTCCTCTCCTTGGCCATCGTAATAGCATCCTACAAGAAACACATTCTCATTGTAACACCGTGAGGCAAGACCATTAAAAAGGTATAATAGCAGTACCTCAAATCAACTGTCAGTTCATGAATTATATGTATTCCTCGCCTCTGAACTGAAATTATGATGTCCAGAATTTTCAGACATTAAAATCAGAAGCTTGAACCTAATATCCAACCTTGTGCCAAGGTAATGAAAAGCCTAAAATAAAACAAAGGATTCTTTCGGATGTTATTAAGTCAAGAACTTTGAAAGGACAGTATAAATAGTGAATGAATTTGAAGATACTGATGTGCAATGTATCAAGGAAGCACAAACAAAGGAAGATTTGTTATGTGTAGTTGCAAATTTCAGACTTTTTGGCGACATTAAGTGCAATTAGAAGCTGCCTTGTGTGAATAAATGTCACTGATTTTGGGTGAAAATAAAATTAGAAAATGCTTCTGGTAAGCGTTTATTTCTCTTGAAGAATGTAAAAGTGTTTTATTACCAAACCTTGGCTATGAAACTTCCATTCAACATTTAAGTATTTGTAGAGCTTCCAAAAAGTTTTACTGTCGCTTGAATTGGGTTTATTAAGAATGTTTCATGTTGATGTTTGAACAGTATTTTTCAGTACACAAACTTATCTTATCGAACAAGCAACATATTTGTGAATGTGTTAGTGTAATGCTAATTATGAAAGGGATTGATACATATACTAAGAGAATACTAATTTTTGTTATTATTTCATTATGTTAGGTGTTTATTTCAATTGGTAATTCATCCAAAATAGTCACGATTTCATTCAGTTTCCTTGAAATGTGTTTTGTGATTATTTTTCTAATATTAGATCAATGTAAAATAAATATATTAGTACCTAAATTGTTAGATTTTAGAGCCTTTTTTCTGTCTACATTTAAGATTTTGTTGCCTGTAAATGATTTTAGTTTATGAAACTGTAAGTATGTCATCAACACATTTTCTTTGAGGGTCACATTCCTTCTATCACCTCGCCCAGAAACTCAATAGCGTTTGTCAGTTTTATTTACTTAAGTTATGTGCAGAGCTGGAGAATTTTCTCATAACAGGACCAATTAACCTCTGTCAGGAGAACCACCTATTTTAACCATGGAAAGTGGTAATATATGCCAAATAAAAATCTTATTTTAATGTTATATTTAAATAAATATTCTAAGCCCTTCTTAATTCACGGAACAATTTGTTATGAATATTTAATAAGTTCAAATACGTACAGCGGTTTCTATTGTATTCACAAGGCTGACAGAATCTTTATCTCGCCTCCTATATGCTTACATCAGAAATACTGATAAGATACACTTTAGGTTTTTTTGTTTGAAATACCTTCCATGGTTGGTAGAGAATTTACAAAGACATTTTATTACAAGGTATTTGTTCTTGTAATGAGTCTTTCATAGTTTTGTCGTCCGTCTCAGATTGGCAGTAAGTGTTGGAACGAAGGATGTAATGATTTAAGTTTTCGCAATTATAACTACAATTACAATAAAAATAAGCACAGGAGGTACCAGTAGTGTTGTTCTTCTGTTGTTGTTCACGCGTTTTCTTCTATTTAGAAAATTATCATTAATAAGCATCCATTCATCTTACAAATTTGAGTCAATTTCTCGCCTGATATTTTCTTTTAGTTCTTCTAATGTGTGAGAGTTTATATACCACACGCCTAATTTCCCTCATAAATAAAAATCTCATACTGTCTGTGCGGGCCATAATCCCCTACTACCCCATTTTTAAAATCGGCATTTATTTTCGGCAGTTGTTAGAAAATAAGTTGCATGGAGAGGATATGTTATTCCAATATTTTCTGCATTTATGGTATTCTCAAAAAGATAATTCCTATTTTCTCTTTTTTCTGTACTCTGTACATGTTATTTTGCGTCGAAACATGATCACTTAATTGGAACCATACTTTATGGGCAAAGAACATTAGCGTACATCTATGATTAACGTTTCGTAATATCCAATTACAGAAATTTACCCGAATATCTGCATTACCTGTTTGCAATCCGTGGACAATGCCGATCTTATATGAAAACATCGCTCACAGTGCCTGGCATACAATGGGTTGATAATATTTGTAATGATTTAACCGATACGTGCGATGAACTTTTTTATGTACGCTCGAGTGCTGTTTCAAAATTATTTTACAGGTGTTCTTAAACCCAAGAACACCAATAAAGAGAACCAAAAGCACAAAGCTATTTTCTCAAAAAACGCTGTAGAAAAGTTTCAGATCCATTTTAAGCCGTTTAACTGTGGAACGGCTATTATTGGTCACACGCCGATCGACAATTTTGGAACGGGAATTATTGTGTGGGTGGTTGATTGTTATTTTAATCAGACAATTAGATGCTCTTCTTGCCTTTCTTCGCCTCTCGGAGTCATGAGTTCGATGCTTCCTAACTCTCTGGTTCCAATGCAGAGGATAGGAATCTCAGGGGAATTTTGGACTGTTTTTAATGACTTAAAGTCATTAGGGAGGAGAGGACATTGTTCACCGTAATAATGAAGTTCGGCACTGATTGAACATTTAATTTATTCGACAACTTGGAAGGTTCTGGAACATGCTGTGGTTCGGCGGATTCGCTGTATTCACTCGCGTATTTATTCACTTGAACACGATGGTGATTATTATTGCTATTATGTTGCACTGCCTGACTGACTCTCACTGAACGAACGATTTGCTTTAACTTTTCGTAATGGTTTTAACTACTCTGCTATGACCCTGTTAGGACTGCTTCCTGTCGTGACTGCCTCAGAACTTCGAAATAAAACAATCCAGAATAACTAAGAATTACCTAGAATAACCAACTTCTGATCCTGTACTCCAGTTTTCTATAATATCGCCACGCCTCTTGCTAAATTAAATTCCCTTGTTTATTATTCTATTCCCCAGTTAAATGTTCATCATTGGCTATCTTAAGATATTTATTGTATCGCTAAGTTCTGCTCATTCGTTGATTTTTATTCTATGCCCATTGGCTAAAATGATTTTCTCCCTTCTGATCTAAAACATCTTCCCACACGCTTGAGTTTTCCAAGAACGGCCTATCATACATTTCGGCACTTTCCTTACATGCTTGATTTCTAAAGTAATATCTTTTTCCTCCCTTAGTCATAGATAAGGTTTTGGTTTCTACAAAAACGCGTGTCTCTGTCCGCGGTATTTCCTTTTGGCGGCAAGTGCAGTTATACACATTCCTAGCCTTTTACAGTACATCTGGCGCCTGGGACGGGCGAGTGTCCGAGGGTTTAAAAGGGTAATGCTTAAGACCTTCCCAGGTAAGGCTAATGTCCTGACTTTTTTTCCGACAAAGGACAGAATGCCCCATTCCTTTTACAAAAACATAACAAAGACATGGTATTTCAGAAAGATAACTTGGATATTACTTACTAGTAAAAAGACATGTCTACATACATACACTAATACATGTAATATTTGGGTCCTCATTTTTAATTGCAATATTAATACTCTTGATTACCTGAAAGAAGATACAGTTATTATTATAGTAGTCATCAGAAGCAACTATATTTAAACGGGAAATTTTGAGACAACATTTCCTGCTTCAACTGTTTGTGTGTTTAAGTAGCATTTTAGTGAATAAACTAACGATTATTGTATACAATCCCAGTGACGATTATTTGACAGCGACCGAACGTCATAGAGTATCAGCGCGTAATGTGATGAAGCAATACATCTCTCTAGAAGAGGGTGATATTGCAGCATGCAATGGGCTTGGTTAGTGTTGGAAGCTTTAGCTGCGGGCAGATAAGCTAATGACGTCTGAATACTGCAGTAATGTGAGCTTTCCGCTGAGATAATTACGGCTGATACTTACGTCAAGAGGTGCAACAGGATGTTCAAGACTTAGGTTCCCAGATCATTATCTATTGGAAACAATCAACAACTCATTAAAAAGTAATTCTTACAAATTTCCCAAATCTATACTG
Source organism: Metallyticus violacea (assembly GCA_030762175.1). Taxonomy (NCBI): domain Eukaryota; kingdom Metazoa; phylum Arthropoda; class Insecta; order Mantodea; family Metallyticidae; genus Metallyticus; species Metallyticus violacea. Next base: position 55,297,095 of record CM060842.1, read on the forward strand.
AATATGCAAAACACTCCTATGCTTATACGGGGTGATCATTCTTTCACGTAGCCGGCCGGTTTCGAGGCGCGCGCCCGGACGGAGGAGCGGGTGACAGCAAGTCCGTAGTAAACATATTACGTTATTCTATCATGCATAACGTAAACACTTAAAAAGAGAAGTAAATTGCTCACGTATTTAAGCAAGCAGATGCTGGAATTGCGTCCCTTCGTTGTTCAAGCATTTCTGACACCTGCTTAGGAAATTGTTCATTACACTTCTTAACGAAAATCAGTTTTAAATTCATCTCAAGTGCGTGGATTTGTTTTGTACACATTCTCTTTAATGCTCCCCAGGGATAAAGAGCACTTCCCGTTTCACGAAATTTATTTACCAATCGATGAATTTAACTCCGATTAATTAGGAATGTGATCAGAAAATTCCGCTAAATAATTTCCCTACAGCATGCGCTGATTCTGTACCCACATATGAATCACACATGAATTCTCTTTAGGAAATATAGTACTTGTATTGCCCCATTTCACTTGATACACTTTCACCCAATACTGTATTGCGAGGGGAAATATACTCCCCTCCTCTGCCAAAATAGCGACATAGTTCTGCCGGCTGGGCCCGCGGCTGCGTCAAGCATTGCTCACCCAGTATAAGTATGGAACATTAAACCAAAAAGAATATAGAATGTGACTGTTGTTAAGACGTGTGTAAACAACGTGCTCAAAAACTGGTTAAAATGGAACAAAAGCGACAAATAATGCGGTTTTACGGCATAACGTACACTTCTGATTGGTGACGATGTACTATAAGTACTATACTACTATTACTACTACTACTACTACTACTACTACTACTACTACTACTACTACTACTATTACTACTACTACTACTACTACTACTACTACTACTACTACTACTACTACTACTACTACTACTACTACTACTACTACTACTACGAATATGCAACCACTGATATCAAAGCTCAAAATGACATGTTTGTCTATAAAATGATTACACATGCGGTTTTTTCAGCAAATGAAATCCTCTATCTTAAGTCTTTGTGAGACTGGAAGTGCGCAAGTTGCAACAATCACTATAATTTATATATTTAAGACCTCTGAAGATAGGAATAGGACGGAGGAGAACAATTTCGCACATCGGCCACTCTGATGGTGCCTTTAATACCCACCTCCTAAGGGGGACACCATCGGAAGGAGAGGCTAAGATGAGATTCACTGGGAGGGCAGATTCGTAGGGTTGCTAATGTTTCCTTAACCGCACAGGGGGATAGGTGTTAACACTTGGGACTCAAACTCGGCATGTCCCATGTTCAAACCCCTTGAATTCGGCCATCCTGATCTTGCGTTTTATCTGGTTTTCCCATGTCACTTAGGTGAATAGTTTTCCTTTCCATGAATTTTCCACTCTTCCACTTCATAACATTAAATTTGTTGGTTTTATTGCAGGGGCCAAAGTGTCAGGGCGATGTGGGCTGATATGGTAGGTGTGACGGTGGCTTGCGCTTGGAAAATGTTTCTGCCCTGGTGTTTGATATGGAAACGGACCTTCTGAGGAACTCGAATCTCCTGGGAAAGGGGCTTTACTGGTGCCGGAGTGATCTATCTAGAAACCATAATATGGTCCCTTCTATGTCCATGCTCACCACCCGTGGATCCCAGTCGCCCTGTCTCCCTCAACTCATCTCCGTATTCGGAGATGCTCAGGCACAAACGGCCAGCTCTTTAGCAAGCTAAAATACAGGAATATCTTCCTTCGACCCTAACACTCTTAATTCTAACGTTTCCTTAGCTGATAAATTTCGGACACCAGCAGAATGAAAATGAATGGTGTTTAACGCCCTACAGAGACACCACAGGCGATGGACAATGATAATACGTGAGATGAAATAATATACTGGGAAAGGGTTTATTTTTAAGGGAGGAAACTTTTCAGATCTAAGTTTAGGGTACCTCCAAGGCATTTATGGGGACTGAGGAAAATCTGAAAAAAACCTTAGTCAGAGAGGACGGTCCAGTTGGGATTCGAACCTAGACCTCTCGCTCACGAGTCCGCTCCTTAACGACCTCGGCCACCCTTGGTAGTAGACACCAGCAGGGCCTGTGGGGAGCCACCATGTAAAGTAGTGGAAAATGCAAATCTAACTTCATATTACTATTTAATAATTTATCTACTATTTTATCATATACGTATAATTTATGTATTATTTTGTGTTTATTTAATATTTATGTTATTTTTATTTTTATTTATTAGAACAAATAAGGTTTGAAAACAAAGTAAAGATAAGTCTTTTCATATTCACGCAACAAATAGAAAGTAGTGTAGTTTAAATAAAATGTTTGACATCCCCACATTCTCCAGTCGTTATTAGCTGCTGAAATCTCTTCAGAATCACAAGAATCATCCCTTTGATCACTGCTACCAATAAATTTGTTTGCGCTTTTAAAATAAAAGTATAATGAAATCAATTAAGATGATAGAATAAAAAAAAACAAGCTAACTTTTTTATATAAAGAGCTTTCATTTCAAAATTTCCCGGTCTGATCAACTATTAAATATAAATTAATTTGAAAAACCGGTTAATTTTAATATAAAAGGGCAAACTTCAAATTTAGTTGATTAAATGTTCAGGTTACAATTTTAAATTTAACATGGCACCCCTACATTTTGATACTTAAATTTGAAAGAGAATGCAATTATTATTACATCTTTAGTTTTCTGCAACACGGATTGTTTTATTATTGTTTGAATTTAGACAGAATAAAAGTATAAAAACTTTAACGTATTTGATGCAATAACTATGTTTTGTTATAAATTGTTTCAAAATGATATCTACTCTAAATTTTAATTAAATTTAAGTTAACAGTTAAACAGTTTGTATTGAGACAGAAAGTGTTGAAATTAAAGCCCTGTATGAGAGGGAATTACACTTATTTGAAACTTAACACAATAGCCAGCAATCAATCGTATCACACTTTTCTGTTCAGACCTGGAGTATAAATGAGAGGCGAGCATTTGTTTCTTTCAATTTGAAATTTACATGCATATATTATATTTTAACCAATAAATAAAATAAAAGCAATATCATGTAATTTGAATCAAGAAGTAAACATATTAAAAGCACAATAAACAATTTATACGTTTATAGCTTGTGGGGTCAGAGGCTTTAACAATCCAGAAGACGTTAGTCGCACTTTTGATTAAAGTGAGATTTCTGTCTGCCTTACCTCTAGCCTCTAAGCCATCCTTGACCATTTCATAACTTAACCCATCTTAACCCATCATTAACTATCTTAAGTTTCTGAGTTATCCAAGTCCCAACAAGGTCAAACCTTGTGATTATGGAGCTATTGGAACTTTTTAACATTTCCAACTTACCACTCTCTTCTTCATCTTGTTTATTAATTTTCCTCAATCATTTATTTCTAACTTTTTCTAAATAGTTTCCTATATATTTCATTAGAGGAGGGTGGGAACCTCAAGGAAAATGCTATTGTTAAAGGTAAAATAGCCATGAAAGCAATTAGAAGACAATTCCTAAAAATCAATAAATTAGTTGAAGAAAATGTATGAAGTGATCGTGGAATCAAAAATGCTATATGGAGTAAAAGCATGGGGAACTTCTAGGGGATGGTTGAAAATTGATTTAACTCAAAGGATGTTTTGTAGAGAGGTGTTGGGATTGCCTAAAGCTTATCTAAAGGAGTAGCTTTATCTGAGCTAGGGGAGTAGGGAGGAACGGTTTGGGATGGAGAGAATTTTAAAATATTTGTACAGGATTTTGAAATTAGGGCACACAATTTTCTAAAAGAGTGTATGAAATATAAAAGGAAAGTAATAAGGGGTACAGCTGAATGGGAGAAGTAGAATAAATATTGCAAGAATTTGGGATGGAGGAAATTTGGAAATTTGCAGATAAAAGTGAATAAGAGTTTCTGCCAGGAAAGGAGAGATGTGGGCTATTTTTAGAGATAAAACTTCTTCAAAATTGTACAGGATAATTAAAAAGAAGTGGGGAAGAGAAAAATATTTGAATTTTAATAAATTTGAGTGGGTAGGGCTGGCCTGGATGCAAGCATTGTTTTTAAAGGGTTTCAGAGGAGAAAATGGGGAAGGGTGTGTTATATGTGGAGAACCTGAAAGAATATTTCATTGTTTATTAGAGCGTGAAGGGATAAAAAGATAGAGGGAAACGAAATGGGATGAATTACAGAAAGTATATCACATAGAATGTTGCCTCATATGGGAGCAAAGAAATAAAATGATAGGGTAATACCTAGGGAAATAAGGAAGAAATGGATTAGAATAGTTAAACAGAATGAGAGAATTGGGGCATGACTAATAAAATAGTGCTAACAAGGGAAACATATAAAGTGGGGGGTTTCGCTATGTGGATAGCCTGGGCGTTCTGGTTATGATAGGTATTAAATTAATTAATAGTATAATGTAGTTTAAGTATGTTAATATTCATAAAGGTTTATTATAAAATTGGTAAATAATAATAGTTTGTTTTGTTTGTGTTTGTATATATTGATGTAGCCAAACCTGAGTCTTCAGGAAATTCCAGATGAGCTGAAGACCAAGGCAGTTAATTGATTAATATAGAGAAATTATTGGTAGCTTCAACTCCAGTCCTTGCCTCTCTTCCTAACGATCTTGCTTTCTTCTCATTCTAAAATAATGGTCATATCCCCCCTTCTTCTAAACCCCGAATCGAAGGTATTAAAGTTAGAAATGATGCCCTGGTGCTTTCGAATTTTCATTACTCGGTGCTACTTCTCTCGTAATGGTAATGGAGGGATGACTCTTTTTGTCTTCACAATGGCTTTTCATTATTTACTGCTATTTCAGCAAATCTATTTGTATTTGCAATGTCCTTAGGTTTATCCTATTTTGTGGAAAAACGAGTTTGTTGCCTTCCTGAGAAATACTGGTAGCCGATTCGCAAGGTGGATTACCAACATGAGTCTATGGTCGTACTGGTTAGTGAGAGGGCATCCAGCCAATAAAAAGAACAGGTTCTCAAAAAAAACTTGTCATGCTATAAAATTAACCTTGGTACATAAGTTATATTTTCAGAAATGGCTCCCCAGCTATTACGCCAATGAAGGTGAAACATTCGACGCAGGGCATCACGGTACACGGAGGACGTGTTACGCACGGAAATCGTGCGAACAGGATCATCACTTCGGTAGGCTCCCGCCGCTGGGCATTGGCTCTTTCCAGACCTGACCATAGTAGGGATTGAAAAAAGGCGTCTCATCTTACATAACGCCACAGCAGCTATTGAAAAGTTATGTAGTTTATTTAAGGATGCTCTTCAGGTCATCAGCGAACCATAACTCAAGAGTGTGAAACGACTGATAAATTTTGCTAAGGGCCTTCTTCTTTCAGGCTTGAGGTTCTCTTACATGCCCATAATGTACCATACGAGATCCGAACGAAGTCATACTTAGGATATTTACACCAAAAAAAATCCATCGCCCCTAGCCGGGTTTGAAGAGGAAGTATGGCTACCACTCAACATGCCGTCATCAGCAGGAAAGATACTGCTCTCAGCTTCATTTTGGGATGCACAAGGTGTTATTTTGGATGATTTTGGACAGAGATGAGCCAAATTAATAGGTTAGTATTATCAAAATTACGACATACAATCAAGCAGATAGTTATGAAAAGTTGAGTCGAAGTGTGATTGTTACTCAGGACAATGCTTCAACTAAATCTTTGTTGCAATTGATAAGAGTTTGAACTGCTGGAACATCATTCTTGACTCATTCCTGATTACTGCTCCAGGAGACAGGGGTTCAATTTGCGGGTGTTATTTGGTTACGAAGATCGCATCATAATCATATCATCATCTTGAGCCAAAGTAACTGCTCCTTGGCTGACCCGACCTCAGGAGATAGTCCAAATCAAGGGAACAGAGGCGTAGCTCTACCTCGCACTGATTTCAAGCTGTCTCACAATTGAAAGAAACTCTTCAGGGGAGCGAATTTCATGTGATTAGGAAGTGATACAGATTATAAACCCATGGTGTGTACAGGATAAACAACTCTTCTTCCAAAAAACCGTAGAAATATTGGAGCATCGATGGAAGAAATGCACCAGTCTTCAAGAAAACTATGTCGAAAAGTGAGGTCATTAGAAACAATTGGGAATGAAGCTTGGGGATTTCAGTAATGCGACCGTACTATTCATTTAAATTTATTCATAAAGTGAAAAAAACCTAATTATTGGACATAACATTGCGTGATGTTATGCAGTTAGTACTTTTAGTCTTAGAAAGTTAGAAGCATTATTGAGTGTCACTATGCACGAATCCTTGGCAAAATTCATTGCTTGAAGCAGCAGTAGTAAATGTAGAAAATATGAGGGAGGAGGAATATATATATATATATATATGTGTGTGTGTGTGTGTGTGTGTGTGTGCGCGCGCGCGCGTGTGTGTGTGTGTGTGTGTGTGTGTGTGTTTTTACTCCATAATGAACAGATTGTTCAACAATTTTAAATACGACACACAAAAACACCCAGTATGTCGAACCGAACCCTTTTTATTGTAGACCGCTACGAAAATGGGGGTGGCAAGTAATACAATCTTGATCACACAAACAGGAGAATCAGACAAGTTAGATAATTTTGTAAAACCAAAATAACCATCCACTTCAGTATTTTCTTAAGGGTCTACAGTTAAGTGCTTCTTTTTGAAAAAGGACTTCTTTTTGAAATATGGAATGTTTAGCGCATTTTGTCAGTTTTTTCCTTTAAAAGTATTTACAATCTGCTCATAGTGGAGTATAAACTTTCTCAAATGCATGTAATTTTATATATGTATGTAGTATGTAGTATGTATGTATGTATGTATGTATGTATGTATGTATGTATGTATGTATGTATGAATTATCCTTTCCCAATTTATCATTTCATCTCATGTATCATCAGTGTTCACCGCCTGTGGTGCCTCAGTAGTGAAAACGGGCGTTAAACACTACTCAAAAAAAAAATGTATGAATTCATTGCATTGTAGCCATTTTTTATTTAATATTTGGCAGGATGGCAAGAAAAAGTACCCCCATTCTTTATCTCTAAGCATTGTCAAGGCAGTTCACTGTTTATTGTTGGTTGTTCAGAATTATTAGTCACTATGAGGAAAACTTAGCGAAAATTTCGATTTAAATTGCATAATTACTGTGGAGAGGCGATGAACATAAAAACTGTTTTACATAAGACATCATCTGAAGCACGTCCAAGCTCATTCTGTACTTATGAAGTGTGGCTATTTGAGTAAAGCGTCGCCTGAGGGCGGCTGCTTACTGCGTATTGCAACTACCGCAACCGGATAGAGAGACAAAAGCCGCGTATAAAGTTAGTGTTTTTAGTTTAGTATTTTTATTTTTACCTAAAACATAAAATTACACTATATTTAAAGCTGATAATAATAAGCATTCATATCTGTTACATGATATGATTAAAATGATGCCCCTCATCGACAACACATTGCCGGCATCTTTATAGAAAATTTCTATTTTTCATCCGTAGAAACACGATGGTTTGTTGATGAGCATTGTTCAAGGGCGCATAACTGCTTTGGTCATTAGCACCCAAACCCACTAAAACTGCGCCGGCAATAAAAAGAATTAAATACTCTGAAATACTTCGCAGAAAAACCAAATTGTCCAAAAATGAAAGATCAAAAGAGAGTTAACAATGTACAAAGTACAGATAATAAAATACACGAGCAATAGCCGGAAACAAAATGATCTTAAAATGCGCTAAAAAGAGACACCGTCAAATGTAAAATAGAAACTCATATCTTGCTCCAGAAACCAGAAATACGAATAAAACATAGCACTCGCAAGACAGCGACGATATCATCCACAAGAACTTCCTCAAGATAGGAAGGCAAACCCGTTTCCTTCTGGGAAATTCTAAAAGCCCCTAGATAATGATATTTAATTAAAATGTGACGCACCTTGTTCACAATTCTGACACACTGGAGCAGGTTTATCTTTAAAAAGGTAACGTGACTAAAACGACAATGCCCAATCCGCAAACGTGCTAAAATTATTTCTTCGTGACGAACTAGCGAGAACAGATTAACCAATTAAAAGGGGCAGATTTGCTTTCCGAAAATTTATTGTTTCGGAGCAAATGCCATTTTTCGCACACACGGTGGTTTGGAACAGTTTGTTGTCATTGACAAATCTTGTCTCTTGTGACTTTTTAGCAAATTGGGGAATCGTTTTTCTACGTGGAACATAATTGCCAGGACATCTTCTTACTACCTCTTTGCATGAACCGTTTTCAGATATGTGAAGTACATAAAAGCCCATTCTTCAAGATTATATTTATATTCCGGCATAATTAAAGAAGAACAATTAGCACACAATTTGTACACAATGAAAGCACCGAGACACATAGCCACTCGATGACGAAGCCTCGCTCAACTAAAAGCAAGCTGCTACCTGCACATGTATTATACGATCTTTTCGACAGACTTCTCTAGCCCGTAACTCAGATAACTTCAATTTATTATGCTGTCAACGTTTCATCGTGCTATATTCTAGAAACATTTTAAAAGAAGCGTTTGTTCTAGCGCGATAGAAGCAATACATAACATTTTAAGCTGTATACTGTTATTAACGATTTTTTTGATTGATTTATTTATGGACGCTCTTTAACATCTCAGGTCATCAGCGTCCCATTCAATTCAGGGCGTGAAACGGCCGACAAATTTTGCTCAGAGGCCTCTCTTTCAGGCTTGAGGTTCTTTTTCGTGCCGTAAATTTACGACAAGGGACCCACGGCTTTACTTCCCTTCCGAAGGAAGCCATACTTACGATTTTTACGCCCCGAAAAAATCCATCGGTCCTGGCCGGGTTCGAACCCGCGATCTTGGGTGTAGGAGGCAAGTATGTAACCACTACACCACCAGGACCGACAAGTTATTAACGAACCGAACCATACAGAATCTGTGAAAATACGTCAACTTTTGATTTCTTACCGTAGGTACTTGAGGACTACAGGTTCTCGGATTTTTTTAAGTGCAAAAAGCAAACGGCAATAACTTTTGATATGCTGCCCATGCTGTACAAAGTAGTAAAAACGGGTGTTAAACACTGCTGAAAACAATGCTGCACAATTAAGATATATGTAGGTATTGAGGAGGTTTCTCTGGACATTTTGATTGCAAATGTGGGAAATTAGTAGCAACATTTCAAATGCATGTCATATCTAGAAAGTCACCATGGTCGAAAAATAAAATAATTGGATCTTGAGCATGGATATCGCAAATGGACATAGTAACTATATGGAATTCTATATACTCCACTTTGGAAATGCACAAAAAATGCCGTTATAAATATACTTTAGATCCAATCTTCTAATTTCATTCCCTACCAACAATTGAATGGGGAGGAGTTACTTAAAATTTCCCTACTCTCGACCATATTTATAATTTGAATGCAGTGAATGTGATGCTGCAAATGTGTTGCAAACGTAATACGCTTGAAATTATTGCAATATTTCCATAAATCATGGATATTTAACCAGGTTTAAAAGGGGGCTTGTAGAATATTAAAGAGGCGAGTATATAAGGCACCGGAAAAAAGACATAGAATGGGAATGTAAAGTAACTGACGAAACTGTGGACAGAAAACTCAGCACAAACATGAAGAGAAGTTTCAATTTTAGAACGACAAGGTAAATGCGCCCAGAGCAAAACTGGACTTTATGTGACGGAGATCAAACGAAGTGTACAAATTTTTGCTGAAACTGCATGACTGCTTCATCAAAGTAGTGGAATGCCCGTTGTAAAACGTCTGTCGGCAACTTCTTCAGTTATACTGAACATGTTGTTAACTTGATGAAGGCAGCTCTGTTCTAAGAAAGCCAGCAAATTGGTGCATTTGAAAACATGATGTAGACTCCTGTGGCTAAGGAGAATAACGGAGGTGTTCAAACGTTATGTGATAATTTTCCGTGCCAAATGAATACCGGTGTGAAATATGACCTCATAAATAAAAATTAACTTCTGAACAAACCTATCTCTAGTTTTTGTTCGACACCAAGCAGAGTTAATCATTTAAATGATGATTCCGAGAATCAGAGTTTCAACAGCTGCAAGCTGTATGGCTTCACTTGGAAACATAGCTCGCCAGATGTAATTAGCAGTCACTGGCTCGCGTGATTTGCTCACTTCTGATCATTTATGGCTAATTTTTGTCGCTTATTCGACACGCTTTCAGCCAAGCCCAGAAGGTGCTTTCGTTTTTAGCGCACAAGCAACGGTGTGCTAGATTTTTGTGTATCGTGCACGAAGTATTTTGCCCGTAGGAGTTTCTATTTCGTATTTAGTATGAACTTTCCGTTGCATCGTAATAACTGACCTAATTCAAACAAATTCTAAGACGTAGAAGATTTTTTTTTTTTTTTTTTTTAGTCAGCAAACGCCATGTTTCGACAAACTTTCGCTAGCGGCTAAAACTGCAGATACGTTTTGAATATATGGAGTGGATGGATAACCATGGAGTCTTGTGAAATTCATAGTTGTATAAAGCGAGGTTCTCATGATTTTAGCATTTCACGAAAAGAGCAGGCATGCCAAGAATAAAATGGGACAGCGAACAAAGCGTTGACTGTATTCCATAGTTATTTCCTTCTTTCTGGGATGGAAACAATATGCGTAAATAAATGAATTAAACATCTAGACATAATAAATTAACAATATAATAATATTAAATTAATAATTTTTCTTTTTCTCATCTATGTTTCATAGTATGTACTAAGTGATGTCTATTTCTGTTAATTCAGTCGTAGCTCGCATGTTTTCTTTTCACCACTTTTTAAACTAATCGCAACTTTTATGGTTTTTGATTTGATTTATTTGTGGACGCTCTTTAACAGCTCAGGTCATTAGCGTCCCATTCTATTCACGGCGTGAAACGGCCGATAAATTTTGCTCAGAGGCCTCTTCTTTCAGGCTTGAGGTAAATGTACGACACGGGACCCACGGCTTTACTCCTCTTCCAAAGAAAGCCATACTTAGAAAATCCATCGGTCCTGGCCGGGTTTGAACCCGCAATTTTGGGTTTAGGAGACAAGTATGGCAACCACTACACTATCAGCATCTACTTTGATGGTAGTATTAGCATAAACGAACCGCATAGTGTACTTAACCACAATTGTAACCTATCTTTATAGTAACTGTCATTCTTTGCGTTGTCCATAAGTGCATTTCAAGCTAGCATTACCTATTAGCATATCTCATTATCATCATGCAGGTCACGACAAATACCTTCTGCAGAGAAAATGAGTAGGTATGGGAGACAGTAGATGCATTATTCTCTAGCGCGCTTTTCGCTCTTCCCATGAAACTTACGTATACTCTTGGCTGGTCCGCAATGTAGTTCCATGATGCATAAAATAATAAATGAAAGTTAATAGGCAGGAAGTGTAAAGATAAAATATTGAATTCTAAAGAAAAGAATAGTACAAGGAGATTTTGGATTAGTGAAAAACTCAACCAAAAGTGTCATTAGCGTCCCTTTCTATTCAGGGCGTGAATAGAATGTTTACCCGGGATTCATTGCAGAAACTTTCCTCTTCAAAATTCTAAACCTCTTCACAGGTGCTAAAATGCCCAAAATGTGTGGTCTATCAACGGCTTTATAACGAATTCCTACGTCTTCCGCCTCTAAACTGCAGCTGTATCAAATTATTGTCCAGCCTCCATTCCACAACTTTCTTTTACTTTCAAATCATATGAATTGCTTTTCCATCAGCTATTCGATATTCAGATATGCATATACTTTCTTTAATTCTTTTATTATTTTCATTTATAATTCTAATTTTGAAATTCTAGCCAATTTCAACAAGAAATCAATTTCTTTGATCCTCAGCCCTTTCTGGGTATCACATAGTGGTTGCCATACTTCAAAACCATAACTTAGAATGAGAATTCGCGACTCCATTAGATTTATTGGCAAATCGCATTTCTCCTACTCATCTTGAAGTTTTATATCCATGAAAATAGAACAACTTTATCAAAAACTTAATTTGTATTCATGTAGGACTGTTGAGCTTAATCCTTAATCATCTTACACTAGTGAAATTCAAATCTTGACGAGGTTAACCAGTCTGGTCGTTATATTTTATTCGTTTTTTTATATGGACACTTGTGGGAAGAAGTCATAGAGCTGTAACCCTTCCCTCAATTAATTTGTTGAATTTTTTGAGCAAGAAATGTCCTTCGTTCCCAATGTTAAATTATAATTAGAAGCGTAAAAAAGGTTTTAGAATGAAGACTTGTTCTGTCATACCTAGTGATTTTCCCTTGCATTTCCCTAGCACAATTACTTGATGTCACGTATGCGAAATGCTTAATTTTGCTTTCTGTGTGTAATCGCAACGAACATCAGCGGGGTATATTTCTGTAGTTTCTTGTCTTAAGCGCTCTCCTATTGATAAGCGTCAGAAAAGTGAATTATCAGTGTTATAGCACGAAACTCTAAAGAATTAAAAACACATACTTGGATTTTCGACAACTCGCTTTGATAAATAATTACAAACTGAGTTCTAAGTCGTAAAACTAAATCAAACTTTAAGAGCTAGTTGTGTCCTACTACTACTATAATTTATTCTATACTTACAACACAAAGAGCAAAATCACAAAATAAGAGTATAGTGAAACCAAATTTTAATTCGTTGCAAGCAGCAGAATTGGCAATATAGCAAAACTTTTTTTTTTCAATTATGTATACAATTACATCAATACAAAATTTTTTTCTGTACAAAGGAGGGTCCATTAATATTGAAATGAACGAATTAGTCGATTATGTCAATTCTAAATAAAATAAAATAAGTGTGTGACTGAATATTCTTCAATGACAATAATTCGGTTTAAACTGTCAATTTCCTAGTCGTAACAAGCCACAAAAATGCAAAATATGTCATTTTCCTCAATAATTAACAATATCAACAACAGACACTATTTTTTTTTATCCATAAAGCAATCGGGCATTATTTATGAATACGTAAACAAAAATTACAATAGAGAGGTTATTAAATAAAATTGTTTAGCAAAAGTAGTGGATTACAGAAATAAACGTGTTCAAAAAATGAATATCGTGGAGTTTTATTACATGTACTATCTTAGAATAAAGGGATATTGTTAGTGAAACTGACAAATGAACATTACGCTTCCTTATGTTCTAGACCATGGGTTCTCAGCTTTTTCCAGTGACGTACCATTGCATTCAACGCACTGTATCACTGATGAGAAGTGAGATTTAGCAGAGCGATTAAAGAACAAAAAGGAGATACAAAAAGCAAAATCCGAGTGGGAAATAAAAAAATGCAAATCATGACATGTGCTAATGACACTGGCGGTTCACACATTCTGCAACGTCGTAGTCGTTATCTCTATGAACTTCGCATTGTTTACGAGACACTTCCAACAATTTAACGCTAATTTTCAAATTTAATAAACAACAATTAGCTGCTTATCCTTCTCTTGACTTTTATTGCATATCCTTGAAAATAACCCACCATTTAGTAAAGTTAAAGAAACTCTTTTCATATTAACTTAACACCGGTTAGTTTCAAAGACAATTTTTACGAGAGCCATTCAATAAATAATGATCATGTGTGATTTTGACAGCATACCTTTACTCGTCCTCAAATTTTTACGATCTTTCTCAAAGTGGTCCCCATTGTGTGCAATGCATCTGTCGCAGCATTTCTGTCAGTTTTCAAAAATATGCTGGAAATAATTTTTGACAGGTCCTTGAGAGTCACCTCCCCAGCCTTCACCACTGCTTTTGACTTCCATGATATTTCTTCAATTTTGAGGAAAAGTAAAATGTCACAAGGGGTTAAATACTGACTTCTAGAAGGATGAGGGACATAATGACAACATTTGCGATGTGCGGTCGTGTATTATCGTGGCGTAGAATCCATTTTGTTGCACGGAAATGTGACCTTAAAGAGTTTTCAAGATATCTCTGTAGTATTCTTTGAATATCGAAAAATAAGATGATCACAAACTTCCCAACACAAGCAACAACTTTTTGCGCGCGCGCGTGTGTGTATTAGTTAGTTAGTAATGATGAAGATTTCCACACAGAGTTTTGCTGTTTGCTCTCAAGATGAAAATGATACAGTACATTTCATTTCTGTATTTCTGTATTTCATCAGCAGTGATTGCCTTTTTAAAGAAACTCTGTATTTTATTATAGCAGCACGTTCAAGAACGTCTGCAGCCTTGAATCCACCGTGCACAAACACGTTTCATATGCAACTTTTCAATTTACAACCTGTGGATACCATCCAGTGAAATTTTCAGATTTTCTGAACGTTCTTAAAGCTATTTGATGACTCTCTCTAACAATTTTAGCAGCTGTATTAATGTTTTCTTACGAGCGAAAAACTGCAGTCCAAATCAGGTCTATCTTTCTTTCAAATTGATTATCTCCCCTCTATAAACATCTTCGAGCTGTGCTATACGGAATAGGCTTTTTTGTAACATTGTCTCAGCTGAAGATTTGTTTAAACAAAAGCAGAATTTCAAAGGAGCTTATTGTTCGTCGCGTGTCACTTATACTTTATTGTAGGCGGAACCGAACATATCTCACCTTGGAAATGAAGAACAAGACTTGAAATTTTGAGGTTACGGCCGGGATTCGAACCACGCATGACGCTTTAACCAACTGAGCTACCGTGTCCTTGTCCATTAGGATCAGTGAATCTCTCTCATCTTTGAGATCTCCCTAAGGTTTCGTTACTATGAATTGCTTAGTAGCACGTTATACTATGAGTACTTATGACCAGGCTTCTAGTCTAAACACAAATTACACAGGAATTAGCTGATATGTGAAAAGTGTTCTTTCACACTACCGGTATGTGGTTCGATCTCGGCAGTGACCACTTTTTATCAAGTTTGATTCTTAATGTTTATGTCCTAAATGTGAAGGGATGTGCATGAATGCGACTTTGACCCTGCTTGGATTACGTTCAACTGCGGACGCAGGTAAAAAATAACTAACTGTACATTTCAGATTTGCAGCATGTGTGGTAAGTTTGTGATGTGTATTTACTCTTGATGTAATGGGCAATTTGGCATACTGATCCTGTTTATTACTTTACAGGCTAAACTAAGCTATTGTAGAAAAGTGACCAAGAGTTTTGTAATTTATTGCTAAATTGTAAAGTAACTAATGGAGTATTTTGCTATAATTGCCGTACAACTAAATATTGATGAAATAATATTCTCTATACACAATGAGATTTTTCTATATTTAGATAAATAGTTTAAACATTTTAGTGCCGATTTTTCTTCCATAAACTTTCACCATCTTTAGTTGTAAGTGATTTCAAATATATAAAGTAAATACGTGACATTCAAAGTGTGCTAGCAATGTCTGAGGAGGATGGGAATGAGTTTTGACTTTACAAGGCCTCTCTGGAGGACAGTCTTTAGTTTTTCACCTTTGATCATTGACATGTTCTGTCCTTGTGTTACTCTGCTAACGGCTTTATTGGTACAGATGGACCAGTGATGGCTCAGTACTTCTCAGCAAGAGGAAACACAAAAAGAAACCAGAAAATCTTCACGTGTATAACAATCATTTTGTTTACCTTGGGTTTTCTTATAATTTGTGTGCCTACACTTGTCATAACCAGATTATAATCATAAAACACTCTCTGTTTAAGGTCACCCACATCATGAACATACTACTACTTGTTTCATGTTATTTATTTCTTTCACGAACAAGAAGCATTTTCACGTTTGCAATATAGCGTCATTAAAAAGAAATTTAATTCCGCAACATAAAGTTTGAACAGTGCTTCCCTTTCCAATTAAAAGAACTAATGCACATCAGGAATCTCTGAAAGCATAACATTTGATAAAACATTTTTATCTTTCTATTGCGACTATATTATCTCTTATTTCTCTCTCTTTGCAACTGTTTCCCTCATCTATCACTAACCAGTCCGATATCGAAACGCTTCGAATTTCAATTAGGATGCCATCATCTATCATTAAAATATGCCCCTTTTTGTCACCACTTTTATATTGTTGCTACTGATTCGCAATTATTTGTAAAGCAAGTAGAGAACTGATCTAAATGAACGAAAGAACTTTAATATAAAAACATTTATAAGGTATCAGTTGGAAGTTTTCATCAGTGTTTGCTGCTGCTCAATGGCAAAGCGTGGCTTTTGTATTTGGGTATGCTGAGATATGGACTGCTAAAACACGTTTTTCCTACCTCGATCCACTATTTAGCTGTGGACACATTTCGTCCAACATGAGCACTAATTTCTCGCAATGATATCCCGCACTCTCGGCATGCCACATTTCTCCCTTAATCAAATTCAGCCACCTACTGATATGCTGTCGTATTTTTGATGAGTCATGCTCGTTCCTTCTGAGAAAATGTGGGGCCGATTTAACGTGTTTCCTATGCAAATGTTGCAAATGACCAGCAATGTAACTGGTGTAGTTGCTGGAGAGTTTATTGTTACTTCAAACGTAATATTGTATGACATTCAACTACAGATTTTTTCTCATATTTAATATACACTGAGAGGTAAAAAAAACAAAACACCTACATTTTTTAATGTTTTTAATTTTACGCATTGTTTTACGCGAATTATTATAATCCCATTCATTTTTAGCACATTCATTTTTACCTTTTCAAACATTTTGCAACCACTCTTATATATTGGAATATCACTTTAATTCTGTATTTCCTTTATTGAATGAGGATTTTTTAATAGTGTTTAACCCCCATTTTTACTACTGAGGCACCATAGGCGGCGAACACTGATGATACATAAGATGAAATGATGTGTTGGGAAAGGATTTTTATAAGGAAGGAAACGTTCCAGGTCTAAGTTTAAGGTACCTCCCTGGCATTTGTCATTTATGAGGACTGGAGAAAACCTGAAAAAACATAGCCAGTGAGGACGGCCCTGGTGGGAATCAAACCACAGATCTCGTTCACGAGTCCATACCTTAACGACCTTGGCAAACCAAGGCGGTGTCAAATGCATTAACATGTGCGCAAAGGGAGTCATCTTGGCAATATTTGCAACCACACTCCACAACTCAATTAATACTGCTACAGAACCTATGTGGCGACTTTTGAATCACTCTGTATTTAGTAATCTGTTTTGGAGAAGGAAAGAAATAGGTTACTGTCCCTATTTGATATTCCTAAGGATGGTTGGTAAAACTTATCGGTACACAAAAGCTTTTCCAATACAATGCGAGGATTTTTTTAAAAAAAATAATAGTTTTACTATTTGTGTAATTAATGAATCTCTTATATTCCTTCTGATAAATGTCATAAGATTTTTCTCTGTGTTAATGACAATTCAGCCTTTTCAGCTTGGGCAAACATTCCTGCGTAAAATTAATCTTACATAACAGCAATAATAACTGACTAACGAACTGAACAATCACTATCGATACAATGACATCATTAATATAATAAAAGAATGCTTTGACTTCAGAGTAATTCATTAGAAAATCGATATTTATTTCATTTTATTTTATAAATATCATTTTATAAATCTGGTAGAGAAAAACAAAACGTTAAATTAGATTATAATGTGGAATAAATTATAGCATTCGTTGCGTCGCCTCGTTCGTTTCGCAAACATTTTATTCGTGCAAAAATGTATAGCATTATAAACCAATATTATAATATAATAATGTTTAAACAAATATTTTTAAATGTATCCTGTAAGCTAGAATAAGAACGTCATCATTCATAAATAATAATGTGACTAGATTTCTATTTTTAATTTTACGAGTAAAATGCAATTAATTGTTTGTGCCAATCAAATATAGTGTCAATAACTTTATATACTTATAAGTTCCTCAATGAAAATAAAACTATAAAATATCTCTTTTGAGTATTGAACTAGGCTTACATATAGATGAGTAACACACACCGGAAGGCACCATTAAAAATTCAAGATTTCGAGTCTGTTAAGACTCTCCTTCAGTGTAAAGCAGAAAGTAAACAAAACAACTGAGAGCTGGCTGACTAAGGCGCAACTAGTGCCAACCTAACAGGACATAACAATGAATCTGGCAGTGTGATAAACCACTGAAATAAGTTGTATATCGAAGAAACAAAAGGAAAAAAGAAGGTATAAAAATAAATTTAGCACCGTTAACCGTCAAGACAAGGCCTTCCTCTGTGTGTTATTTATCTAATGAATACCGAATACACAATCCATATATAAATTGTATATATAATAATTAGAGGGATATTCAACGCTTATTTTTATCACTTTCACTTCTCTTCTTGCACTAGAAGAACTTAAGTAGTTCGAGATATAGCGATAAAAATCTGTGAATTTCTTTTTATCCTTTTATGCTTCTCTAATTATTATTATTATTATTATTATTATTATTATTATTATTATTATTGTTGTTGTTGTTGTTATATTAGTTACATTGTTCATAGTGGTGCTTTATTTTTCATTTATGTTATACATTTGTGTGTGCATGTCAATTTAAGTAATAACAATGAAAAAGCACATTCTCGTTTTATTCCTCTCTTTATATTTAACATTTTGCAAGCTACATTCCGAAAAAGACTGCTAAAGCCAGCCACACTCAGTTGTAATAGCTGTTGCATTGAAAGAGTTGCCTTTAAACAAGATAGTAGTTGGCAATATATGGTACGAAAGGTTATAACTTCAAAATGTTTACGTAAAACGTATTGTTGATTAGTGTTTAACGCCCCTTTTAACTGTGCGTTTAACTGTGATTCATCACAGGCGGTGGACACTGATGACACGTGAGATAAGACGATAAACTGAGAAAGAAATTTTTTTAAGGAAGAAAGCGTTCCACCGGTTTTGCAATTTATGAGGACTGAGGAAACTCTAGGAAAAACCTCAGTCAGGGTGGACGGTCCTGGTGGAAATCGAACCCCAGACTTCCCGCTCACGAGTCCGCGTTTTAACGACCTCAGCCACCCGTGATGATCATGAAACTTTATTAAGTTGGATTACTAGATAATTGGCTGCTTACATCTCGCCATTTAATACAATGAAAATAAGGATGTCCAATGATTTTGGAGACCCTTAAATAGTCTGGAATAAATGAATGCTTAAAAACGACACTTTGGAAACGGTACAAGAAAAAAATAAAACTAATTTATAATTTAATATCTAAGCCATGTTGTGAAACATAGGTGATGTAAGAAATAGAAATCAATAATGGAGGTATCCTATTTGAAATTTCTAAAGCCTGTATTGGAAATCGATTAAGAAATACAGAAATAAAAGAAGAAAACATTATTCAGGAAATGCTAGGATGCTGGTAACAAAGTGTTTTAAGAGCAGCCCCATAAGATTTCGTAGAAAATCATAATTATTTCATAGGTCAATGAGCACAGAATGATGTTAGAAGCCCCAAGAGAAGATGAAAAGACCAGGTTAAAGATTAACCTCCAAACAGAACTTCCGGCCTAAACTCTGTGCCATTCTTGTCCATTATCCGAAGTTAAAGATACTTTCTCTTCTTACTCATTCCTTTTTCCTTTCCTTAAAATATTACATAGACATGGTCAGCTTGTTTGCCTATTGACTACAGCATACTCTTAGTAACAGAATTAAGAATGGACGGTTGTGCTGCATGGTTAATTCTCCAGACACCATATTTCTTCTCCTCCTTTAAGGCGCAGACAAGAAGTTCCGAAGGTTGGGTAGCTTTCAGTCTAGACATTTTGCTGGGAGCTTCTTCACTACATCTACCCAGTGATTCAAGTATTTTGTTTGAGCAAATGTTTCAATCGTAAAGGTTCTTTTAGTTGTAATGCTTGTTTTAATGGTGGTTGACCCGTTTTATTTATGAATGCTCTTTAATATCTGAAGTCATCAGCATACCATTCAATTCAGAGGGTGAAATGAGCGATAAATTTTGCCCCCGGGACAATTATTTCAGACTTGAAATTCTGTTATATGCCGTAAATTTACAACACGAACCTACAGCTTTACTTCCCATCCGAAGGAAGCCATACATAGGATTTATACGCGTGATAAAATATAAAGTCCCGTTGCTTAGGGTGCATTATAACTTTTGTAAAAAAAGACCTAGGGCAATTGTAAAACTATAAAAATGTTTAAAATGAACGTATTTATTCAATGTAATTTGTTTGTTCAAGTGTTAATATATTTTGTAGTTAAATTGGGGAACTTTATTATATATTCTTTTGTCTTTTAATATAAATCTAACATGCTGCTTTTACATGTTATTATTTTGAATTTTAAAATATTTTTATATGTTATGCATATAATTCTGGTTGTTTAGCAAATTATATTTTTGAACTTCGTGACCTTTACTAATTTTTCTCCCGTATTGTTGAGTCACCATTTCATAGTCACATCCTGGGGGTTTTCCTCCAGCATTTCCATAAGTAAAAACTTGTAGACATCAATCAGAGGATACTGTTCTTAAGTTATTGATTCACGTGCAACCTTCTGAAGGAAGATGACGCAGAAAAGGAAGATTCCATAGGGTCCCTTATATTCATGCAGGTCGTAATTAAGGCACTAAGTTGGACTTTTGAGATACAAAACTTGGACATGTGATTATAATAAGCTTTACTAGAGATTATGCTAGTGTTGCAATTTTCTTAATAGAGCTGTACATGGATAGCAAAAGAAATTATAAACAAACGAGGAGCTAAATAGTGACAAAGCAACATGAGTAGTTGTAAAATTAATTACCAGAACGAAACTATGAAATGGCATATAAAGAGAGAAAGGTCAAATGTGTGAATGCAATAAAATGTTCATTACATTGTGAACAAAGTATTCTTATTCTCCATAAACGTAGGTAGGCATGATTCTGCAACTGTATTGAGTTAATGATTCACCCCATTCGCTCAATAACACGTTTGATTTATTTATGGACGCTCTTTAACAGCTCAGGTCATCAGCGTAATAACACGTTGAAGCAAAACCTTGAGTATAGAAGGATTAAGCTAATGAACCCGAGGCTTCATAAGAGAAAGTGACGTATTTGATAAGATAACTGTATGTCAAGCCTTATTTATATATTTCAAGGATTACATGACAATAAAGTCCTCGGAGAACGTCACGAACAAAAGCAATCGTGATATCTAAATTTAGAGTTGAAATCAGGGCCAATATTAGAGTGTAGAGTGTAAAATTTCTCGAAATAAATCATATTTGGTCCAATAATTAATATAAAATTTATAAAACAAAAGAAGAACTAAAAAAAAATTAAACGACTTGTATATCTTTCCCCTCATATAATCCTCTCTATATAAAACCATATTTCATAAACTTAATACCTTTATTTATTTGATCCGTAGGTATCACAGCTTTACTCCTCTCCCATACTAGTTTCTTATGTAATTATCAGTAATAGATTCATTCAATCAATTATTATAGCTTCTGCTTATTTGAAACGTCTTTTTCAAAGTAATCGATTTTATTTTGTTCCAACGATGCACAAAATCTTTACACAATCATAAAACATTACTCCTACAATCCCGAGGGGGGGGGGGAGGAACTATTCATCGGTTGTAGTAAATTGTTCATCTTTCTGAAATGTTCCGTATTTCACCAGTCAGAATTTTTTTAGATTTAGGTAGAGTTGAGAATCTATTGAAGCCAAATAAAGTGAAAGGATCAAACCATATTTCAGTTCATTAATTTTTACCATTATTACGATAATTTTTAGGACAAGCGTTGTTTTAATGAAAAATGAGTTAATATTTTTTATACACGCTCATGTAATTTTTTCTTCAGGTGTTCAGAAGGTTACCGTATGGTATTTTAATGGCTGTACCATTATGAAGTGTCATCATTTTTATTTTGTCAGCTTACCAGAAAACTGAAACTATGTATAATCTTTCCGGCCGATATTGTTATCGCTTTTGTCTAAACAGTAACATGTCACTAGATACCTGGTAATTCTCCAGTGTTGACCTGACGCTATGAATATTTTTTGTTTTAAACATTAATATATGTAATATTTGATTTACCTGAAATACGTACACGTTCAGAAATTTCAGTCTCCTTCATTCGTTAATCCTTGAATATCGCATTGTGCAAATTTTCAATAATTTCTGTGTTGCGGCAGATCTTAGCGTATATCACCTCCCAAGCTCTGGAGACCTAGTTTTAATCCCATTGAAATGATGGGGAAAAGTCCTTCAAATTGTTTCTCATGTCGGTATAAAATTGTGTTGCGTGGACACCCATAATGCAACTATTAAAGTGTATGCAACTATGTGCACTTTCCACAGAAATGAATGTTAATGTACAGTATTCCTAGGGGTGATAACAACGTTTGATTATTTTTCATGTAACCCTTGTACAGCGCTGCTTTGCTCGTAAGCATTTTAGATCAATTCCTCCCGGCCATAAAGTAATTTTCATTATTTCACAGCAAAGACGAAGAAAATGTTCAAAGCTGAAACTGAAACTTTCATTTAGCAAGTTTCAAAATTTTCCCAAAAATGCATTGTGATGGACAAACCTGCATTTACTCAAAGAACTCAATATACCGAATTCTGTGGAACTGAAATATCACAAACTATAATCCACAAAGTTTTTTAAAGATACAATTTTCACTCAAGTTCAGATGCTTGCATAAGAACTGCACACACAATAGGTTCTTGGAATGACAGATTTATAATTGAAACTCTCCTATAATTAATATTGGTTCAGTGAGAAAGATAGAGAGGTAATGAAAAAAACTTGCAGTACTGCTTAAAGATAATCCATACTGGATTTCTCTTATTAAAGAGCATGGAACTCTCAACGCTATAAAATTCCATTGAAGGGGGAGGATTATTAGGCGACAAATTAATCTACAAACTTCATACGCTAGAGTAAAATGGCTCCTTAATATGATATACAATTCCATTCTGCTTGTAGCACTAAAGGACAAATTGGAAAAAAATATTTCTGTAACTGTAGTGGGAATTATGTCTACGACGGCCTCAGGAGCAGAGCGGAAGCAACGAAAACAGTAGAATTTTCTTCATTGACTCTTCACTTCTCAGTATTCATCATTAAAATGAGGTTTAGCCACCAAAAGGACAGGGTGTATGCTTCAAAATCTCAAGAATCCCTTGAGAGAGTTCCCAAATTTCAATCATGATTTGTGGGGTGAGCTAGTGGGGTTACACAGGCTTCATTTTTGTGAAAAATGCTTAAAAACCAGTAACATTTTTTCTGAGCCCTTCTGTGTTCAGAACGCTTGACAAAAAGCCCTGGAGGTTCCAGTAAGATTCTGTTCCAGCTCATAAAGCGTATGATATAACACTGACTGGAGGCCAGTGTATGCCATTTCATCTCCATTGCTGATTGGCCATCTGTAAATCCGAGATATCAATTTCCTACACTCAAAATCATGGTCTGTGCTATTGATATTGTCTGCATGAAGACACACTCTTCAATTAAAAGTTTGAAGAGCTTCTTGATAGCAGAAGTGATGGATTGGTGTCATATATGTGTAAAGAAATTAAATATAAATGTAATATACTGAAAGAAAATTGAAAGGTCTCAAACCATATTTAGCTTTTAGTGTGTAAAATAGTGTGTGACAGCATTTATGACTAGACACATCAAGAATCCGGTTTCGTTATAGAGCTGTCAGCATTAATTCCTCCAAATTTATAAATGTGTTTATAGATACAACTGGTAGTTTACCAGAAAAAAGAATATATTATGTCAAATACAGAGAATTATTTCACTGAATTACATTTATTGAAGATCAAGTATAATCGTTCATAATACACCTACTGTAAACTCTCAAAACGCCTTCCTTGAATAACATTGCGTGATTTGAAGTTAGATTGAAGTGCAGCATACTTGTGACTGCACCAGCGCCATTGATACTGGTTAGTCTAGCTGGCTGTGAACATGTGTCACATCGCAACGCATCTATGAACTTGATCCATATCCATGTATTTAGCTCCATATTGAAACATTGAAATCATTTATTTCCTATCTCAACATACATACTTAATGCTTTCTACTCGTTTATTGTTTGCCAATTATTTCCACGCCCTATTTAGTTCCATTTCGTCATTTTAATGTCTATGCAAACACATCATATTTATTATGAATGTTAAATACATGCTATTTAATATTAACTGATTTGTATCAATTTCAAAACAACATAATTCTACCTAATATTCAATGAAGAGATGATAAGAGGTTGCTGTAACCGATTTCTTGTCTGTTTCGTGAACTATTTGAAGAGAGACTTTTCAATGCTGTGCTAAGATTTAATTGGCGAGGCCTTGAGCAAGTCCTTTGAAACGCACTGTAGCACTTTTGGTTCGAAAGCTTTTGCAGCTCAAAACAAGTCATGCCAATAGATCGGAACGAAATTGCGTTACATAATGATTAGTTGAACATCGTATTTGTGAGCGTGGCTGCGATGGTAGCGGAGCGTGTGAGAAATGAACTACCCTGAGAGATACTTTTAGACAAACTGTGTCAAGGTTGCGCGGTTATTTGTCGAACAGTAGAGGTCAATGGGACCTCACCCAAAAATCAAACAATCATAACAAAGAGGATGTTAGGAATGTTTTTCGCATGCATAATTCCTACGTGTTAATTAATGGACAGTAAGAGTTTTAGTGTTTGCTTTGGGGCAAGTTGTATGGTCCTTTGTTAAATACGCTTAGTATGTTTACGGATTTAACAGCACATTACGCTTTCTCTAATTCGCCTTGCAATGAAAATGGTAGCTCGTTCGAATGTCAAGGTTCGAGCACTAGGCATGCTGTTAGCGGTTCTCAAACTGTGGTCCGCAGCCTTAAGGATTCCATTGCCCTCGAAGGTGGTCCATGAAATATTAGAGCACTACTAACACTATTTGTTCCTGAATGAATATGCACAAACAATTAATTATGAAAATAAACGAAAAATTATACAAAATATACACGCGTATGTATTGAGCTAAAGTAAGTTGGAATCAAATTGAAGGCGAATTTGTTCCGGAGGGAGCTTTCAAATAACTAAAACGAAAACATAGGCTCATAATTTCCCTGGCAACAGAAAGCATATTTCGGCAGCGAGGTGCGTAGGCAGGCGAATCCCAATATTTTCCGCACTATCAATGAAGGCCATGAAACTATTTATGTTTTTCGTAACGAAAACTATTGGGATAAATTAAATCTAAATGGAGCTGCTTTTAGACAGCAAATAATGCTTAAAGTGTACATTTCATTTTTTTGGACTTTAATAATGCATTTTAGGTAAAAAAAGAAGAAGAAAGACTACTAATCACCAGTTTGACGCTAACAAATTACAAAAAAGTGACCAAAAATAGCACAGAAATTGTTTTGTTCTTTGTGATATATCTTAAGCTTGCAAGCACTTGCGTATGTAGATTTAAGCCTATTTAATAACAACCTTTCTTAATAATCGTTGTATTTTCGGTTTTCGTTATATTTTCGTGTTTAACTTAACGGTGACAATGTGCTAATGTTGGCAACTTTTCAGCATGCTTTAAAGTACAAATGATTTACTATGGCATAAGTTGAACTTGGCGAAACTGAGTTGGATTATTAGCTTGGAAGCTGAGCTTAAATGAAAAGTTACAGTAAAAATTTTGGGCGGCGGCCAATTCCCCTTTCATTCAGTCAGGCACTCAAGTATTCAGGTAATATGTATTAGTAGGTAGCAGTGTTTATTGTTCCAATTAAACGAGGTATACATATATTGCACATCACAGTCACATATTTGGATTTTTCAGAGGTTTGTGCGGAAAGAACTACTCAGTAAAATCAGGTCATGGCTGGAATTTGAACCAAGTAGCTTCAGCCTTCATTACCCTCTTCCAAGTAAGGAACCAGGTTAGCTCAGTTAGTTAGAGGATCAGCACGAAAAGTAGAAGATCTATGGTTCAAATCTCGGCCGTGACCCGAAGTCTGAATCATTTCCAACTAATTTAGTGGGTTTGTTTACAGACGCTTTTTAAGATCTCATCTCATTCAATTCAGGGCGTGAAACAGCCGATAACTTTGTCTCAGAGCTCTCTTCTTTCAGGCTCGAGATTCCTTTACGTGCCGTAAATCTTCGACATACGTCCCACGGCTTTACTTCCCTATAGGGATTGAACCCGTGATCTGGGTTCTAGCGGCAAGTTGGTTACTGTAGATCACCAGTACCAACCTTTACAACTAAAATCAATGCGATTTGCTATCTACCTTTAGACAGTGCAGAGCATCAAGACGAAATCTCGCCACTGTCTCCAGAATTTCCCTTTTTCACTTAATGTTTAAAGGGTTTTTGGGTGGCACCGAGTATTAAAGTTGTACGTTAAAACAAACTGAGATGTTCGCATATTCCAGAGCGTTGTACGAAGGAATTTACTTGTAGTGTCATGCTAGTGACGTTAAGGCAGGGAATGTGACGTAACCAGTTACGTCAAGAATCTCTTACTTTACGTTTAGTCCTCATTGACCGTTGAGCTTCCGCAAGAGTATTGCATTTTGTACTCTGAGAAAAAAGTTCAAAAGAACATGTGGTTTTCAATTTCGGCTCTCACCACATTAGCCATGTGATCGCTCTAAAAGGTGTTAATGCACGCGATGCTTTTTTAAAATGTAGATTTGATCATTGCATCTTTTGAAAGTATTCTACTTTGTATGCTACACAACGTTTCATCCGTTCAAACTATTTTATAAATGCTGAACACTATGCTTCTTTGGATAGGGTACAAATAAATTATTCTTGCGTAGTCACTGCGTCTGTAGGTAATTCGAATTGTTGACCACGAGATTTTTTATTTTAGTTTGGGGAAGAGAAAAAAGTCACATGGGGCCAGATCTAGACTGTAGATAGGTTGGGACAAATATTTGATTTCTGATTCCTATGGATTTTTCTAGTGCAATGTGGGCAAACGCATTGTCATGGTGCAACAAGATTCCACCCAGACCAGTCTTAGGTCGCTTCGTTCTCAGTATGTTGATGACTTGAGGCACGCATTTTGTGATGTACCTTCTGACATTGACAAGTTTTTTGTCCCTCAAGTGGAATTGTCACAATATAATCACCTACTGAGAAGAAGAAACAGGCCATCTTCTTGCCAACACTTCTCGCTTGATTCACTTTTGTTGGGGAATTCTCTGCTGGGAAACCCAGACCGACGACTATCGCTTAGTTTCTGGATCATGTTGGTATATCCAGTTTTCGTCACCTGTTATGTTAAATATATATTTTTATCTTCCTCCATTAAAGTTTTGTATAATTTCCTGGCACCAATGTACACGTGCCTTTTTCTGCTCATTTGTGGGGTGGTAGGGAATCCAATCGCATCAGAGCTTTCTGACATGAAGTTTTTCTTCACTGTTTCCGATCACATATTTAGGGTTTTTTGACTCTGATATGTGCAACGATGATCTTTCCAACATACGCTCTGCTGTCATCCCATTTTCATTGGCTGTAACCGGTCGTCCTGCTTGACCTTCATCTTTGCGGGAATCCCTTTCTCTCCTAAAATCTACAAACTAACGATAAATAATGGATTTACGTAAAGCAAAGAATCCCAAATGCATGATGCAATCTTTCAAGGCATTCTCCCTCCCATAAACGCAGAAAAACTCAGCGGAAAAATTCTCTCGCTTGAGATGCATCCTAGCGTATGGAATGGCAGCACTTGCGTACACATACACAGAAGTCTGACATCACACATTGTTGGAGGGCTTGCAGACTTCAATCTAAACCCGCACTGGCTGGGTTTAGATTGACTCCTTGTTGTCTATTCTGAAAACATATAGGGTGACCCTCGTAAGATATGTAACACGAAAATATATTAAACGGGTAGACAGCCAGAGTAAGAAACATAAAACTATAAAATACTTGCTAGGGATTTTTTTTATTTTCTTTGTTTGTATCAAAGAACTTCCCAATGAGCATTTGTTGTATTTACTTATACCATACATATTTTATATTCTTCCTTCTTCTCGACCCTCCCCCCCCCACACACGCTCTTTGCCCCTTCAAGTTAAGACATCGGAAGCACGAGCTGTATGTTTAGTCACTGTAGAGAATAAAAATGGTAGAAAATGCCTTCAAACAAAATAAAGATGTTAATGATCCATGTCATTTATATTAAAACGACTGATCATTTTCAAAGAAATTACTCGAAGACTGGAGGATTTAATGAATATTATGTTTATACAAAAGAGAGCATTTCATCCTCCAGTATCTAATTGATCATGAAAAGTATTTGAAAATATACTATAGAGCCCCCCCCCCCAAAGCAATTGTCGATCTGCATCATTATATATATATATATTATTTCATATTTAATGTGTGCTGAATTAACAAAACATATAAACAAATTTGCTCTGGCAGATCAAGTTTTATAATAATATTTATGCATATATAAGGCTTCTTTGAAACCATAAGCGACTGTAATATATTTATGAAATATCACATTTAAAAAAAATGACAGAATGTATGTGTACATCTATGTAATATACAATGAGGCCATTTGAGTTTACGGGCAAGCACAGTGCGTCTGCGTACTGAAAGAGGCCAGTCGTCGAGGTCATTTAATTGAGCGCTAATGACCTCAGCAGTTTTGCGCCCTTAAACAATAATAATCATCAAGGTTATATAAAGCATGTGTGGGTATCAACTTGCAAGTTACCGCCACAAATGGCCGAGGACGTTAAGGCGCGGACTCTTGAGCGGGAGGTCTGGGGTTCGATTAGATTCCTTCCAGGACTGAGGCTTCTTACAGGTTTCCCCAGACCTCATAAATTGTTTATGCCGGATAGGTACCCTAAACTTAGACCTGGAACATTTCCTTCCTTAAAAAATTCTTTCCCAATATATCATTTCATCTCATGTATCATCAGTGTCATTGCCTGTGGTGCCTCAGTGTAAAAACGGGCGTTAAACACTATTCAACAAGAAACTTGAAAATATAAGGGAGGCTTTGTTAGCGATTAGTTGTGCCTTTGTATATACTCGGTGCTCTAATTGTTCTAATTGTTCTTCGTTAGTTATGCCACAAATATGGTTTCAAAGAACGGGTTTTTACGTACGATACATATATGAAAGCAGATTCTAGCATAGAAGTGAAACAGATGATTCGCAAGAAAATCTTTTGGCAATCGTGTTTCAAGTACAAAAACTGATCGCCAACTTGTTAAAAAGCTACGCGAGACAGGGTCTCTAAATGACAAGAAACGTATTTCCAACCACCGTGTTCTGTTCTTACGGAAGAAAAGTTGGATGAAATACAGGAATTTTCTGCACACATTCCGGCAATGTAGTGTCTCTGAGGAGCATCATTTTCAACATCTCTTATAACGCTGGTTAGTGCATATTAACATCCTCATTTTAAATACAGTTTCGTTTAATGTTTTCTGTAAAAATGCAATACTAACTTTTAGTGCAGAGCATCTAGCTCCCATTTTACGGTTGCGGCAGCTGCAACTTACTATATACACATCATGTATCATGTATTATATATACGAGGGTAGGTCCTTAAGTGTCTCGCATCGCCGATAAGAATTATCCCCTTCACAAAAGCATTATCTGGTGTCATATCTCATCTCTGAAGTAAATAATTGCAGCTGTAACTTCCGCTCCGCTGTGTTCAGTTCTTCAGATATAGTTGCTAAAGGAGACTATGTGTAGAAGATTATGACATGTTCTAAATGGAGTATCGAGCTATTATTAAGTTCTTCTTAAAAGAAATACTTGCTCCAAATGAAATTAAACAGTTTTTTTTTTTATTGATTTATTTATGGACGCTCTTTAACAGCTCAGGTCATCAGCGTCCCATTCAACTCAGGGCGTGAAACGGCCGACAAATTTTGCTCAGAGGCCTCTCTTTCAGGCTTGAGGTTCTTTTTCGTGCCGTAAATGTACGACACGGGACCCACGGCTTTACCTCCCTTCCGAAGGAAGCCATACTTACGATTTTTACGCCCCGAAAAAATCCATCGGTCCTGGCCGGGTTCGAACCCGCGATCTTGGGTTTAGGAGGCAAGTATGGTAACCACTACACCACCAGGACCGACAAATTAAACAGTGATTGGACGATGTATATTGGAAAGCATCCTCCTCATATTCTACCGTAAAAGAATGAGCCAAAATTTTTCGAATGAGTGGAAAAAGCATTGTAGACGAAGAGCATTGAGGTCGGTCCTTGAAGGGACTCCTGAACACATCGCTCTTGGGGTAGGAGAAATTTTGGAAGACCCGCGGTTCAAAGTTACAGAAATAGCAGCAAAGTTGGACCTTTCTAAAACAACATTACTTCGAATTAATCATGAACATTTAATCATGAATAAGGTTAGTGCAAGATGGGTGCCTAGACTTCTTTCCTCAGTCCAAAAGCAGCAAGTCTTCTGGTCAGGCATTTTTGGAGCTCTGTTGTGGCAACAAGAGAGAAATTCTGCAAACCATTGCTACAGGAGATGAAACTGTGGTCCTCTACTATGATCCCTTGTCCAAAAGAAAATCAATGGAGTGGCGTAAACCTGGCGAAGCACCGCCTCTAAAGGCCAAGGTCACTCGTCAATCAAGAAGATCATGGCCACAATCTTTTGGGACTGTGAAGGAATACTCTTCATTGACTTCAAGGAGAGGAGCACCACAGTAAATGGAGAGTACTATGCTGACCTACAGCACAGATTACGTGCTTCCATCAAAGAGAAAAGGCGGGGAAAGCTGAGTGGTAGTGTGCGCCTTCTTCACGACCAGCGCCTGTGCACACAGCTCCTGTTGCAAAGGAAGATGTGAAGAAATGGGACTTCAAGGGGCTTGACTATCCACCCTACAGCCCAGATCTAGTTCTCGGTGAACATTTCCTCCTCTCTAAACCCAAGAACGACCTTCGAAGAAAGAAATTTAAGTGTGACGAAGAAGTAACAGATACCATTTATGCCCATTTTGCAGACAAGACTTCAGACAATTTTTTTTTTTTTTTTTGGTGGGGGGAGATTGAAATGTTAATTCAAAGATATGAGAAGTGTATTACAATAAATAACTATATTGAAAAGTGAAATATGTTTTATTTTTTTTATCATACCTAGAAAACTAATAGACCTGCCCTCGTACACATTGGACGTCGGCAATAACCAAATCTAAGAACGTCATAAAATACAGACCTACAGTACAAAGTGAATGAATTGAGAGCACAAGCTGCTGAAATATATCTCCTAGTACATGGCTGTGAATAATGCGAACCAAACTTTATTGACATTTAAGTAATTGTTACCTGTTATGTATAATACACGTTGTGTTTTAATTTCTTATCATTCATTCGTATTTTCGTGTAATAGCTGATCCATGACTACTTCAAAATTGTAAATTTTTTAACGTAGCTTACGGTCTTTTCCATAAAAAAATCTTAGGTTAATTCATTTTGCTTTTAGAAAGTAAGGTCTTTATATCACTATGCTGTCAAAATTCGGTGAGTTCAAATCGGCGAATGTTAGCTGTATATTTAACATTTCATATGTGAAATGAGATTTGGAGAAGATTTTATAATGTTAATTAAAAAAAAAAAAACTTTTCACAGATCTATGGCAGCAAAAGACCTGAGACGTAGATATTTTGTAGGATATATATCCAAATTAACTACATCTGCACATTTACTTTTCAAATGAGGTATTTGTCATTATCTCCTGCAGCAAAAGCCTTTGAACTTTGCACTTTATTGACTTTACCGCCACGGCTGGCCGAGGTCGTTAAGTCGCGGACTCGTGAGCGGGAGGTCTGGGTTCGAATACCGCCAGGACCGTCCTTCCTGACTGAGTTTTTTCCAGGTTTTCCTCATGCCGGGGAGATACCCTAAATTTAGGCCTGGAACGATTCCTTCCTTAAAAAATAAACCCTTTCCCAATATATCATTTCATCTCATGTATCATCAGTATCCATAGCCTGTGGTGCCTCTGTAGCAAAAACGGGCGTTAAACACAATTCATTAATTTATTGACTTTGCAAGAGACATAAAGAAGCCTTCGATGTCAAACCAACAAAGTTATTTCGTTGGTGCTAAGTCTCACGTTGTTGACATGGAAAAAAGAGGATGAGTAAAGGAGAGGTAGTTACTGTTCTGCGTCGCCACGCCGGTTTTGTGGACGTCTGCTGTACATCATGGGTGATCTAAACGACGCAGTATTAAATTCACGTAAAACTAAATCTAAATATAAAGAATGTCACCTTTGTTGCTGAAAATCTAAATGTTTATTTTGGTTACAATTAACATTCTAAATTCTTGAATGGGGTACAGTTTACTGATTGAAAATTGCTTTAAAAATAAAACTATGGTTCTCGCGG
The DNA here is from genome assembly GCA_030762175.1 of Metallyticus violacea. NCBI lineage: Eukaryota > Metazoa > Arthropoda > Insecta > Mantodea > Metallyticidae > Metallyticus > Metallyticus violacea. The sequence continues at coordinate 55,329,435 of CM060842.1, forward strand.
TTGCCGGTTATTGAAAGTCATGGCTAATGATAGGGTAACTTGAAATATGAAAGTTTCAGAAAGTTATGAAAATAGACTAAGGAAACAATTCGATATAATTCCCTGCCACATTTTTCACTCTTTGGCATAACGCTGGAGGGCACTGAAGATGGAATAATGGACTGTTTAGATATGTGATATTAGTAGAATTTAGGAATGAAAGGAAAAACATGTATTTTTTCAATACAACTATATTTAACCTATTGCTATTTTCCCATAGAAGTATTCATCGAGAAGGAAACCTTTCAAACAAACTTAACTTGTTATCCCTGCTCTCTGCTTTCAGGATATCAAGCCCGTTTTTATTTAAAAGTATATAAAAATTCAGTATTGTGTGAATAAAACCATCGAAATCAACAACGAATTCTTAAATATTGATAATGCTGAGTGCCTTGTGAGCTGTAAACTTAATTCTATGACGGGTTTATATTTTAAATAAGGTGTGCCATTTGTTGTTTCCAACCAGTGCTAAGAGCTATGATCTGTAACGGTGTAAGTGAATCTAAACGTAAATTGTTACAACCTTTCTGATCTATTTTAGTTTTCAATACGTCGTATAGGCTTCTAGATGTTCAAAACCATAATTATTGTGTTGAAGCGGAGTATCTCGGTTTTTAACCTGGAAAATCTGGTTAGCCTACCTAAGAGGCAACTTTCCCGCTGTAGACAAGGAACAAGAGCAAGAGAGTTCTACAGAGGGTAATGACCTACAATGTGGCAAAAAGGCGCGCTGCTTCTGCCACAGTACTGCGATCGTGATATATTTTTCATTTATGTCGCTTAGCATAGCACAGAAGTATGATATTACTTGGACGTGAAACGGCCGGCCTGAAAGCTCATTTACCTCAGCCGAGATTGAATTCGTGAACTATGAACACATTCTGAAAGTGCTAAAACGAATGCTACCGATTTACGACATATTCATTTCATTACTTATTCAATAAGATTTAGATGGACACAAATATTTCTGTTAAGAAACACGCGCTTTTTCTATGATGTGTTTTATTAATCACTTTGCCACAATTATTATTATATTAATGTAGATAAATGCATAAACATTTCCTTTGAAGAGAGAGATAACAGGATGGAATGTATAATGCGTTCTTAGATTGCAACAAACTTCTAGATATGTAAAGAGTTTTTTTTTTTTTTTTTTTTTTTTTTTTTTAATTTCTGAGTTTAAACCGTGAGTCCTTTTCCCCATTTCTTTCAGGAGTATTCTTAGAGTGTGGTTAAGTGTTCCATTTAATAAACCTTTGCGAAAACTTTTGTGTTTCTATTAAAGAAACTTCCCTCTCCCCCTAAGACCACACATGTTTATCTCATGTTTTTCTTCAGTTTGGCAAAAGCGCAGCCAACTTTTGAATTCGGAACGCCTCTAAGATGTGATTACAATGTCCCAATAAAGATGATGATAATGGCTGTTGAGGAAGGCCTTAAACCTAAAGTAACTTCCCTAATCAGACTATAGCCGCAATGGGGAACCTTCCTAGTTACGAATAATGCACCTTAACAACATTGGGAATCGAGTCCACGACCCAAAATTAGTCAGAAACTCCAACTACCTGGTCATTCGGAACAATGAAGAGATGAGTTTTTCTTTTGAACATTTTTTCAACATAATTATTCTTAAGATAATACAATTATTCAATACCATTATCCCTTCTCTGATGAGGTTTCCCGGAAGGCCTCTCCTAATTTGACGAAAAACGGCATTAAAAGAGAAAGAGTTTGAGCTCTGGGAACAGATGAAAGTCATAGGAAGCCAAATATGGGGAGTAGAGTACATGCTTCGACATAATACTTCAATCTCAATTCTCCTATCCCAAAAACACATGTGCATTGTCTTGAAAAAATATTTATTTTCTCTGCAAAGTGGATTTTTTCTCCTGCTTTTTTCAACTGGTTGGCTTAAAGGATTAGAACTTTACTCTATGGTTGTGGTTTTACCCTTTTGAAGATAAACAGTAACATTCCCTTAGCATCTTAATGGAGTGAGGCCAGATGGAGCAGAGGGAGCCGAGTTAAGTCTTCTTTGGCACCGAACAAACGACTTCTGTCCATTGTTTGACTACTGTTTCCATTTTTATGTGAATTCAGATCTAATCGACATACAAAACTCAATGCTGTTAATATTAAAACGCTTCATACACTGTTGTGATATTTTAATACACGTGTTTTTTTATCTATTGCTGCTAAGTATCGGCAGCCTTTTGTGCAAAGCTTTTTCATGCGCAATAACATTCTTCAATTAAAACATTATAAGTTACACTTTATAGTCTCGGCAATCTCACGCGCTTTAACTCTCCTGTCATCTAATATGTTTATGTACTGTCTGGCGACCAGAAGAAGGCAAGCGAGAGGAATGTGCTACGTAAACATGTTTTATCTCCTCATTATGGTCACGATGTTAGTGCCGGTAAAAATAAACAGTGTTGTCAGATATTCACCCGGACGTGCCAGATCTGAGTGTGAGAGGTTCTCATTCACATGGCAGGATGAATATCCCCCCCCCCCTCACACACACTTGTATGTTGGCAGATAAACGGTTCAAGCCCCCCTCACACTTCAGCCCACACTCGCCTTCTTTTGATCCCCAGACTGTATTTATTCAACGAATGTAGCACATTTTGGACGATGGGTCATCTTCAATGTCCTGACCATGTTTAAATTCAGCACCCAATTTTTTAATTATTGAAAATGAATGGAAGGAGGCCCCATAAATGTTTATAAATTAGTACGAATTTTGGAAGTATCTTTCATAGGGGATCATCACTGCACGACATTCATAACATCTCTGCTTTAGAAAGCTGTATTGAATAAACTAATTGAAACAACTTGATATTTCAGATGAATGTGCAAAACAAATGTTCCAAAGTAAAAAAACACATGCCACATATACATAATATCTTACCAATTGCATGGCAAATATGGTCAAGGCCGAAAACTATTCAGACTGTTCTCGTAGAAAGCTACGTCACCGGCAACGGAGTGGAGAGAGAGTCCTTATTTTCTGTGCTAATAATTTATAACAACGGGTATTTACGGTTGAGAAATTACTTATCTTCTTTCGTTTTAAATGTATCATTTCTGAATCGGTAAAAGGCTCAGAAAATCGGTTACGGACTTATCATTGTTAAGTTCGTGCATATTCTTTAACGCTAGATTGTTATTTTCCGAATAGACACCGCTTAGTTCCTCGTGAGCAGGAAAATTGCTATAAAGGAACTTGAACATCTAGTTATTAAAATTACATACGGTGGAATTCATGGAAATTACAAATTTAAATAAATTATACGGTCTAGATTAAGTTTCTTGAGGTAGTACTCTAAATGAGCCACAGAATACGAAAGTATAGTCAAATCCACCCATTCCGGAACATGAATTTGCTAAAATCCTATCCGCTTTGAAAAGTTTTATAGGTTCGGTGGAAACCGTAAGTGTTATATGTTATATTTTCCTTCAAAAGAACCGATACTGTCGAACGTGGTAATAAAAATAGTCTGGCAAGTTTATAATGAAAACAATATTCTTGAGCTTTCAAGGAAACAACAATACGTTTGGGTCACACTATCGTAAATACCGGGTTTCTTTGCAAACAGTCTGGGTTTTTGGTTAATGGTTTTATTGTCCTATTGATTAGGTAGGAGGGCCTTTCAGTGAAATGCTAGCAGTGTACATTATACAATAGTGCATCTTATGAGAGGCTGGGCATAGGATAGAATCCTTTTTTTATAATTAATAATGTCCCGTAAAATGTGGCAACATCGTTAAATGAGTAGATTATCAATTAAAGAAAAATTAGAAGTAAAAATGTGGCACATCGCTAAATGATTAGGTGATTGTTATTAATTAAAGAAAAATAAGAAACGGAGAATATGAAAAATAAAATAACTACTGAAGCAGGCATTGTTGTCTCAAGAATTCCTATTTTAATGATAATTGCTTCTGATGGCAATAATAATAATAATAATAATAATAATAATAATAATAATTGCATTTGATTTCAGATATTGTTTAACTAGGTCAAAAATGACATAATAATAAATAGTACCAATATTACAATTATGATCAGATGTTAATATCATAACTGTTAGTGTATGTATATACGTACACATGTCTTTTTGTTCAATAAGTAATATTCAGGCAAAGGTTACATTTCTGAACATTTATAAAAAAGACAGGCTATATAGTAATAGAATTTGCTGGTCATTTGTCTGTGCGGTTAGGAAGAGAGCAATAGCCTCGCCTCAAAAGAAGGTAGCCTTTTGTTAACACTAGACCCATTTACCCTTGCGCAAATCCTCCAAGATAGATCCGACGACTCGAGACACTAATTTTTTATTCCCTAAACTGAAGCGTAGCAAGAAATATGCTTTTAATCCGTAACTGTAAGTTATATTCGAAAGAAGCTCCGATGGGGAAACAGGTGTCTTAAAAGAAATCAAGATTTTAGCTGTTTCCGATGGTTTCAAGATGCCGCAGATATATAGCCGAAGCGTACCTTATCGCAGATCTTTAATATATGAATCTAAATATGGAAAATTAAAAAGAGAATGGAATCATAATGACAAAGGTACCGCATATATAGCAAATGTCTCCTTTGTCGTAGTAGTCCTAACGTGGGAACATTGATTTTAGAAAGTAAGCTAGTTCAACCAATTAGCATGTTAAAAAAATAACCTAACAAATAGAAGCAAGCGTGTAATAAACGATATCTATTGTTATCCAATAGGAAACTAGAAGTGAACGAGGCTCAATAATATTTAAAGGAAATACATTTTCACGTGGGTGGAGCGAACTAACATAATCGTTTTTATATCAAAAATAAGAAATATGTTTGAGCAGAAAGAGAAGGGCAAGAGGATTGAAGAGTAAAAGTAAGAGCAAGAGTAAGATAGGGTACGAGGAAAGCAACAATACAATACAGAGAGATACAATAATATTACATTCAATGCGGCTGATTTGTAGAATACAAGTCACGCCGAATTATTGCTAAGGTTATAGCCGTCCATTACTATAAAGTATTTACGGCAAAGTGATTAGTTTTATCATAAAGTGTTACTGTGTAGTTATAGGTGATGTCAGATTTCAGATTGTGTGAAGTTAAAACAGAAGAATCAAAGCTAATCAAAGTAAGTAAATTGTGTCCATAGAACTCTGAGTGAAGGCAGTGAAGTTTAACCCGAGGGTAAATTATACAGTACATATAAAAACCAGAATTATAACTACATGACAGACGCACAGCTTGCTCTTAAATCCTTCAATTGTCCAATAAATTAAAAGTTCAACTTGAGTCCAAAATTGTATTATTCTAGTGAAGAATCCTCTTCCTTCTCTAATGACTCCAAGGCATTAAAAACAATCCGTGCGATTCCTATCCTCTACTTTGGAACCAGAGAAATGGGAAACGTCGAACCCCAGACTTCAAGAGCCGGGGCAACTAAAGAAGATCATCATCTAATTAATTATTCAGAAATATAGACAATTAAATTAAAATCCATGTAATTAATTAAACGTCCCACCATTAATATACATTCCACAGTGTAATTGTATAAAAACACAGGTGTATGACAACTTGAAAAATAAAGATCACAGCATGTGTGGCTTGCAGGCAATAATGCCAACACGAAAAGAAAACAGAAATATCAGGCTGTGAAGAAATAAACGAACTGCTTTGGGATTGAATTTTGAAAGCCGAAATTTCAGACTTTTAATGAATGGCTAGAAACAGGCGCAATATTTTCTGAAATCAGATGTATGGGAAAGCGGATAATGTTAACGAATCTCTTATTTCCGAATGGTAGGAAAAATTGATCATGTTAAATTAGAATGCACTATCTGTAGACGGACGAATATGAAGCTGTTAAGTGACGGTACATATTTGAATCACCCTAAAATTATTTTTTTAAGTAAGCAGGGGGGATGTATTAAAATTGAGTAGGCACGTATTAGGAATATGAGGTAATGTCATGCATGTCTGCGAGAAACCCGAGGCAATGAAAATAAGTCATATAGAATGGTGATTCATTATTTGGGTGTCATACTTTCGACAAGGACGCATTAGGAAGAAAATCCATCAAGTTTGGGTCGTCTTGTTCTTGGGGCGCATCACGTTGATTTGATTGCAACATTGCTGGGGGTGGGTAGTTGATGGAAAATGAGAAAGTTAGCCGCGGAAGTCAGAACAAACCCACTACAGTGTTGCAGTAGAGCGTACTTTCCCAAACCTCAACCAAAACAGCTTAGCCACGGATGTCCAGTGTGTTTCAGAAGTGAGCAGCAAGAGTATGAATCTAAATTTCATTGACTGTCACTCACCGGCTCCGAAATTCATTTGGCTTAACAGCTTCCAATTCTGCGCAGGATTAACAAGTTCCTGGTCAATCGCCAGCAAACGTGGCATCCACTTCGCTGATAGCAATTTCATTTGAAAGTCGTTGTGCAAAACATTATTCACTCGGTCTCCAAAAATGCCCCCTGCTACAGCAATCTCCGCACTTTGTCTAAGATCGTCCAGCGTAATGTCGTGGATTTTTTCTCAATAATATCTGTGGTCATTACCTGTCAAGATATCCAGAACCGTCGGCATTGTTTGTGCTCGTTCGGCCTCATCTAAACTCACCAAACATTTATACATCTTTCTAAGCGAAGCTGCAGATTCGCCCTAATGTTTGTCCAGTTTCTTCTTAGAGTCTGTGCCTTTCAAAAAGTATACTTTTATTAATACACGGAAATCGTGTCTCTTCATGTTGAACGCTTGTTTACAAATTCATGCAGGAAAAAGACTCTCAAATATAGACTAAGCTTTGTGACTGTTTATAGCCTGTACATCATTCATCAATAGGCAATACGTGCTATCACCTTTTGAGTTTGCACAGTCTTATTCAACAGCCCTTGTATTAGTCAATCATCTCTAAGTAGAAGATTACGTTTGAATATACGTATGGCAAAAAGATGTTGCTCCATCTTGTTGCTTAGACGTGACCTGTAACTCAATATTACTTTAACTTTTGTTCATTTATCGTGGAACAGAACATTACAACTTCATATTTTTACAAGGAATTGTAATAATACACTTGTATTAGATCATACTTTTCAAGAATGGGACCTTCTATTTGAGCAGTAGCATAATTTAAATTGGACATAAACAGCAGAATAATTCTATTTTTAGTAACGAGTTTTCAGTCTAAAGATCACCAGTAGCTTGGAGAGCGGCACATTCAATAAGTAATAATGTCACGAAAGAAAGGAAAAACAAGAATGATTCAGATCTAACAGTTTCCAGTAGAGTAGAAATGTGTTTTAAAGCTTGTGGAAATTAAAAATGTGTTAACAAAACGATAATACATAATGAAGTCTTATGAAAGTGAAAATAATTAGTCTATCTTTTTTCATTACTATAAATACTTCCCATGTCCAACATGGAGAGATCGGGCCAAAGTACAGCACAAAGATGCCAGATATAACCGAAAAGTAAAAGTTCAGCAACATCAAGCAGAAACTTTGTATGAACTTTTCTCATTGAAGGATACAGTAATACAGAAGTCGGCTGCCATTTCGAACGGCAAGGTGAAGAAATCTAAAACTAGGTCGGCCGTTCTAGAGGAGCATGCTTAGGCTTTGATTCACTGTTATAGATCAAATGTGAAGCAAATGTGGCGGGTATTAAACGAATATGATGGAAAACCATGTTTCATACCATGCACATTTAATTAGAATTATATTGCACTTTTCTGCTTCTTCCCACTGGAAATGTTCCTTGGCTAGCTGGGTACTATTTAGTTGCACTGTAACTTAGTCACATTCCACTGCCTTGGAGAATCCGGAAACCGCGTGACGGTAACTGATTCCAAGAGCTACAGTTCAAGGCCATACAACGCGTAGTCGATTTCGCCTGAGGGTTGATCAAACGGATTGTTCAACTGCACTTTTTTATGTCAAATTTAGCCCACGATTTTGATCGTTTAAGTTCTTTCAGTTTCTATGTGTTATTTTACATTTGGACTACCCTTGTGAGAGCATTGGCAGAAAATTGAGCATGTGGAAAAAAGCGCTTAATCTCGAAATGGCCTGAGAAAAAATTGGCGATATTTATTCTCTCATAGCTCATTCCAAAGATGGCCTACGTTTATTTACAATTCTTTTTATTACAATACAATACATTACAATACAATACAAAAAATAATTTTGAGTCTATAATAGTCTTTATATTAAGAGCCTGAAAATGAATGGAATTTAATCACATTTTTACATCTGGTATAATTAAAATGTCTAATGGCATTGTTATTCTTACATTATTTTTATTCTATTGTTGAGATATTTCAATTAATTTAACATATACTTTTATGAGAAAAAGAAACCGTTAAGTCGACAGAAGGATGCTAAAGCAGTTGGAAGATGGAAAGAGCATGCTTTATAGTGCCCAGGTGTTACGAGTCGATGTCTTAAGGGTTACATCTGCCTGAGATGATCAATTTCTGCTGCTGTAAGTTTTGGTGTTACAACCCTAGAAGCTCAAAATCGCTTGCAAAAGGCATCAGGAGTCAATGTCAGTGAGGAAGAGATTTGAAGAAGTACAGCTCATCACTAGAAGACCAGACAGGTCCCTTGCTTATCCAGCAACATCAGCAATCACTCCTTGCCCTTGCTTCTCAACATCTGGAATGGACTGAGGAGCAGAAAGCAGTTCTATTCACGGATGAGCCGAGGTTCAGCACAAAATCGCTGATGGCAGGGGACGAGTATGCAGGAGGTTTGGAGAAAGATATTCCCCTGCACCTTCTCATTGCCGATGACTTTCAAGGGAGGTTCCGTCATTGTGTGGGCTGGTATTAGTGCTGAAGCCAAGACAGATTTAGTTTTTGTGCAGATGGGGCGCTGAATGCAAGCCGGTACATTGAGGAAATTCTTCACAAGCATGTCATCCCCTATGCTCCATTTGTAGGTAATGTTTTCGCTTCATGCATAACAATGCCCGTCCACATGTAATCCACATTGTGACATAGTACTTGCGTGAGGTAGGAATTCAGGCGCTAGTTTGGGCACGCAAAGCCCTGGTCATGTTTGGGACAGGATGGGAAAAAATGTTCGTCAACGTGTTCCTGAGAACCACAATGAACTTCGAGAGGCTTCGCGTGAGCAATGGGAGACAATGCCACAAGAACACCTAAGATCCTTGATCCGTAGCAAGCTGTAATACAAGTCAGAAGAGAAAATATCCGCTTCTTAGAGTGTCACTGAGTGTTGAAAGTAGTGTCGTTGTGTTACCTTGTGTTATCCTACAGGTAAAAAGAGGTCATTATGGAATGTAATTAACTTGCATTCATTTTCTTGCACATACAGTATATGATATCCGAATACTTAAGAGAGGTTGCAAATTTTTTGCAAATACATTTATTGTTAAAAATGAATAGAATTATATTAATTCACAAGTAATAATATGTAAAATTAAAATTATTGAAACTTTTTGGTATTTTTTATCCTCTCAGTGTATAATTTTGTCTCTACTCCATCTGTTGGATAAGTGCTGGGGTCCTCAAGCATTTTCCATGAGTATGACACGATTATTTTATTGCTAATTCAGCTACTCGTTGTACAAGCCTCTTCTTGAAGTTAGGTTAAGCCACAAGAACTGCGCAAGAACAAAAATAAGATAGCCCTCTACTCGCTAGAAGCGGAAAAACGGATTCAAAAACTGAAAAAGCATTGATGAAACAGCATGTTTATTGTTACAATACGAGCGACATGTAAACTAGTGGCCTTCTGTTCCTATTGTCACTGGATTCGTATTGTTTTTGTATTCACAGATATTCCAGGATTCGTGAACACAAAATCTTACGTAAGGTTGCGACATGAAACTCCTCATTCTTCCTTTATAAGAGGAACTCAACGAGAGTTGCTGTTACACGCGGTTATACACGTAAACCTTGATTTCCAAGCTAAGAACAACCCATCTAGAAGCGTCTTTATTCTCAGGATTATTATTGTAATTCTTAAATCTGACTTTTACTAAATAATAAGACTATAGATTGCTATCGGAGAAAATTGCATTTCGACAAAAAGTTTGCATTTCTTGGGAATGAGTCACAAATATTTTCAGGGTCGAGCATAGCGTGCCTTTCTGGTGCAATGACTTCGCAACATGAGCTGAAGAATTTCGTTGTCCGATAATATTAATATATCTAATGTCCCAGACAGTCTCGATAATAAATGATTAATCAGAAATTTCTACATAAATATAAAATTAAATTAAGAGTATTGTTTTAAAATGAATTAACAATTTGTCTATTATTGGTTAAACAGATGTTTGATGTATTCTTCCAGATGCCAAGCACGATCTTACTATTATAAAACACAAAATCACATTTTTCATCTTCTTAAAATTATCTTTATTACACCATTGACCAACCTCTCTGTTGTCTTGTTGTCTACTCCGGCATTCTCCTTAAATATATTTTCATTCAGCTATTCGGCGTGTTTTATATCAACTATTTAAATGCTCAAAGTTCATTAATTCACTATCAGTACTTAATTAATAATACAAATAAAATACATAATAACAAAGATGATTAAATTATTTTTTTTCTAAATCATACAATATCTATGACTAATTTATATCTGTACTGCTCACCAATGATATTTAATATCAATAAGTCCGCTATCGTTGTATTTGAGGAGTTTTATTAAGACATTTAAATTTAAGTCTATAGTGGAGTAATGTTTGAAAATGATTTATAACTAATTAATAATTTTAGCACACCTCATTAACTGTCAATAAACTAAAATAGGAGTATCTCTAATATAAATTGAAGACTTAACTAAATGTTCATCTATTTAAATTTCAATGCGTTTAAAACAATAATTTATATTTGATTTTATTAGATTTCTCGTTTATTCATTTCAATTAGTTGGCTAGCTGACTCTTAATGTGTTTAAATTTCCTCTTTAGAGAACAATAGGCCATGCCAGCATGTATTTAAGAAAATAAAAAAATATTTAAGCATAGTACACGTTCGTATTCGTATTTATTTTTACTCACAAAATTGTCTTATCAATTATGTATGAGAATTTTATTTACTGGTCATACTTCAACGCAAAATAACAGGTACTGGAGTATAGAAACACCCAATTTTCTGCACAAAAATTCCCTTGCCTGACAAGAAAATCAATGTAAGCAACCATGCTTCAGCAGCAAAGAATATTAAGCACTGATCAACTACTCTATAATTAACATTCCGTAAAATCCAGTTATAGAAATTTATTTGACAGTAGCCTTGTATGCTTTCAAGTTTAAATTGATTCAAATTTGGAGCATGTGAATGGCACCTTTGTATTAAAAAAAAACAAAACAAAAAAAAAAAAACAAACTTTTCAAGCTATCTTGCAACAGAAGAATGCTATTTGTCAGTAATGCCAATATAGAAGAGCAAAATACGGGTTTAGGACTATTTCATGAACAGAATAAGAATAAAAGTGATATATATTTGAAATTCGCGCACAGAATATTAACACTTGTACAAAATACTTATGAATAGTTATTCTATTTAGAAACCGTGAGACTGTAATGGACAAAAGTCGACTATTACAATCGCTACCGTACGATTTTGTAATACTAAATGAGAGAGAAAAAAAGATAACATATAGTTTCTCCACTTTTCTTTGAATTCTGTGGTTTTGGAATTCCTAATGATAAGATCAATTTACACATTTGACGCATCACCTAAACGCTTTGAAACCATTTTGCTGTATGATTGTCGATTGTTCATACTTTTATTGCTATCAATAGCTCCCCACCACCTCCAGTAAAAGTGGTCAGAGATGCGTGTTCAGGAATTATGTAATGGAGGTATAGAGTTGGCTACACTGACCACATAACAAATGTACTTCGCGTGATAAAACGGATCTGATAATTTTTTTTCGATAATTTTATTCCGTTATCCGGCGGTGATTGTTATAATTCAAAATTTTGTTTCGTTTCATTGGTCGATTTTAAGATTAGTGAAATAGTAATTGTAATAGTAGTTGTAATTGCGAGGACTTGAATCATTGCGTGGATATTACATTTGCTTCGCCAGGAGTTAACCCTCTGATTGCGGATCCGCCAGCAGCCGTTTAAGACGCCTTACTTCGTTACAAGAATGACTATAATCGGTAAAAAATAAAGGAAAATGGACACTGATGAAGTGAATTTTTATAGTCATTATCAAAAGTACAAAGGGTTAAAAATAAATAAATACATGGGAGATCTGCTAAAACACGCAAGACTAGCATAAGTCAAAAGTAACATCTGAAGTATATAATAAGAAACTGCCTGAATTACAGGCTGAAAGTTACAAAAAGAAAACCGTATCAGAACATGGATTATATTTAGTTATCTGGGAATAACACAACCCTAACACCTCTAATACATCAACCAACAGTTGTTCTGGGTCCTGAAGTTCTGCTACACTATTCCTAAATTGCTGACTCGTTTTAGAGCGAAGCACTTTTTTTTTCTATTGCTCCTACAATTAAATATATCATTTGTTTTAAGATCAATGTGATCGTTTGATGATTAACACTCAGGGTTGCCCGAAGTTGACAATATGCAATAGAAAAAGTACAGAGTGATTCATTTGAAATCTTGCACGTAAATGTCAGTTTAACGGTTAAAACATTTTCAAAAATGTAGTTCACATTAAAGGCATAAAATGCAATTGAATAAAGTAAAAATGCAGACAGTGACAGCATATTTTCAAGCTTTTGGTATGTGGCAATTATGCAATCGCATCTTTCCGCAAGAAGGAGAGGAATTAAATAATATTAAGCTCTCTCTATCTAACTGTAATTTATTTTTGATTCCCTTCCAGGTAGGTTAATGATTATTTCCTCACAATGATGTTACTTGAGCATGGGTTTTGTAGACAATAACGAGAGGAAATTTGGCTACGTTTAGTATTGTTAAATGTGAAGGTTAACAGAGCCTAATGGTAATATTACTCTTAGCTTTCGGATGTGTGGAGAGCTTGTTTGCACAGGTAATCAAAAGTGGCAATAAGAAACTTCAAGGTGAGGTGATTATGTTGTTTCCTCAAGGATACTAAGGGCTGTTGAAAATCAACCACTTTGTTTCTATATTCTCGACAGAGCATGACATTATCAAGTATTGTGTCGAGGTTTAAAATTGCATCGTTAGTTCTGGCACTTGACATGCTTTTCTTTGAACCTTCCCGCCGGGCTGAATGACGAAACGTTGGTCCAGCCAATGTCATAACACCATTCTTCAGAAAACCCGTATGGCTCTCTGTGTGGACAATCCGCTACTAATAGTAAACGTGTCTGATACGGTGATCACTATTTGCCTGAGTGATAATGATTCCTTATGGATAATGAAGTGATTTTGAATTTATCTTTTCATTTGTTTATTTATAGTGATAGAGCTAGACCATTAGATCTTCTCTTCTGTGTAACAATCTAACAATAAGTACACTAAGATTTAGTGACAAACTACAAGCAGTAACGTTTAGAATATATTCAAACATAAAATATAGTGTGCTAGTAAAGAATGAATATTGAAAATAAGTAATGAAAAATATTAACATTATAATAATGATGCGAGCAATAACAAAGACAACCTAAATAATCATATGTGTATTAAGAAAAAATAATAACAATAATAGCATTATAAATTCTACAGAAAAATGCAACAAAGAAATATCTGTATTGGAACATAAGCAATCTAAGCCTAGGTATACGCCACAATTTATGGACCAAAAATAATTTATAGAGTACCTCCATTATCAGCATTAGACATTGTCATCCTGTTTACAATAGAGGGTTTAACAATATCAAACTTTTTTGTGCATCTTACAGTGAGGTTTTTTGAGTTTGGGGCCGCCCAAGCACGGCTGTTTACTGGGGAAGTGTAGCCGCCACAACCGGAAAAAAGGGAGATAGCGTTGCCGCGCGTAAAGTTAGTATTTTTATTTTAAAGTTAAATTTTTACTTAAAGCACAAAATAATAGTGTGTTTAAAAATAAAATAATAATAATAATAATAATAATAATAATATAAATAATAATAGCACTAGACTGGGTTATAAGAATTTTGAAAATAATACCATCAGTGGTAATACATTACAGGCATCTGCATAGGAAATTCCTGTATTTCATCTAACGTATCTTCCGTAATGACATGGCAGTTCGGAACATGTTTCTTGTCTTTGAAGAGTTCCTGTTTCGCATAACATTTTAACAGCTGGGCGAACAGCTTCTCTATCTGGAACGCGATTATCAGAATGTTTTCCTGCGAATCGGCTTATCACTTCTCTGAAAGAATTCGATTTTTACATATTTATTGTAAGTCTTTCTTCTAGACTGTATTTATCTAGTGGCATAATTAGCAAAGTATATTTTAAACACAATGAAAGCACGGAGTAAAACATGAACACAATCACTCGCTGACAAAGCCTCACTCAAACTAGCCGCAAGTTACTACCTGCATATGCATTATAGGACGCGTACGCTGCCTCGCTCTGAGCAAATAACTTCACTGTATTTCTAATAATATCACACAATGTATTTTGAAATATTACTAAAGTTGGTAGTCTTTGACATCCTATGGCAATGCATTCTAGAGGTATAATGGTAATGCTAGCATGTTTAGGGTTTTAGAGCGTGTGTTAAGGCTGTGACAGGAAGATAGACTTGAATATGATAAGGTAGACAGTAGAATGGAGAAGACATATATACACTTTTGCATCTTATCGAACATAAGAGAGACTGCATTAATACAGTTTTATTCACTTATTATTAATCAACATTACATACCCTAGTAATGTTAGTCAAATGAACCAGACAGAACTTTGTTTCAACAATTAAAATGAAACTATTTCATTAACTCTTTGCACTAGATCATATAAAAATGGCATTGTGGTTCCAGTCTTATTTACTTTTATTTTCATAGTGTTAATTAGACATTGTTTCATTTAAAAAGCATAAACTCAGTATTTAGTACTAGTTAAACGCTCTGTATGGACTACATTTGTGACTCCCTCTTTGTATACTTCCATGCTGTGAAAACAGCGTACCAATTGCAGATCGTTTCGGAAACATTTGTGGTGGTATTTTTAGATGATTTACAGCTATCATCTACTGAAACAATTTATTACCAGCATGGAATATTAATTTATCGAACAACGAACTATAGTTAGTTTGGATTGTTAGGGTCGGAGGAATATATTTCACTAACTCAAGGGGAAGAGGCAAACACCTGGCAGCCATGATTCATGGATAGTGAGGCACGCACGTAGACGAGCCTCTGACATATTTCTAGATAAAACATCCAGATGCAAGAGGTCTCCTCCTTCCTAGGAATTCCAGTCCCTCACAAGGTCCGCTTCCATACCAGACACTGGGCAGAAACATTTTAAAGCGCAAGCCACTGTCACTCCGCACCAGGCCGGCATAGCAATATTTAAACGTAGAAGGAAATATTTTCAGTTTAATATTGTGTGATTCTTTTCATAAACAGAGAGAAAATTATTA